>OZ010613.1:70531853-70551853 GCA_963932145.1 Acanthosepion lycidas | reverse complement strand
AACAAACTTAGACATTATTTCAAATGTTAATTTTAGTGTCTACCTATCTTTTGAGTAGAGGCTCCATTTTATTTTGTCATCTGGCCTACACACTCTAGGATATATTTTCTTCAATAAGTTTTCTCGAGTGTGCAGGCCAGTAGACAAAATAAATACTATTTAAAATAATATGGAGCCTTTACTTAAATACAAATCTCCACTAAAAGTAACACTTGAAGTAATAATATTATCCCTGATAAAAAGATAAAATCTATTAATTTTTTTTTTTTTTTTAGATGTCGGTTGGTTTTGTCATTCTGGTTTAATTCCTTACAAGCAGCATGTCTGTGCATTTATACATACATATATATATATATATATATATATATATATATATATATATATATATATATATTATTTCCCACCACCTAATGTTTTCCTATTTTAACACCATTAATATATATATATATATATATATATATATATATATATATATATATATATATATATATATATATATATATATATATGATTGCGGCTGGCATATGTTGGCATGTCTATATTCCAATTTATCATGGCATGAAAAAATAACTTTACCACCTCCACCCTCTGAGTTTACTTTTCTATTTAGCACAGATCTGACATTTAGTTGGTTAATCAAGACATACCCACAAGTCTATTTTTAATTTTGACCTTATGTCCCCCACCCCATTAACTTTTGGGAATGAGGTAACATTTTGTTTTTAAATTTCCTTAAAAATCATTTAATCACCAGTTACTGAATAAGTACAATCATAGCATTGAAACATGAAAGCTTTTGTGTAACAATTTCAGAATGTTTTTATTATAATCTCTTATATATATATATATATATATATATATATATAACACACTTTCCCTTGACTTCCTATATATTTATTTCTTATTTCTCTATAATGCACGTGTGCAGATACACTATATGAACATATGTCTATCTTTTTTTTTGTATTTTTCTCTCTCTCTCATTTTTAGAATTTTTGCATGTTTATATGCTTCTGTAGGCACTCAGACTTACGTGCCTCAGTGAACGTTTGTTTTGTACCGAAACAATGTCTAAGTAAATATTTGCATATGCTTTCTCTGTTTACTATATAAATATATATATATATATATATTCTTTCTCCCTGTATTTGAATCCTATTCATTTCTTTTTTAAAATCTTATGCATGCATAAATGTTCTTTTATTTACAGCATCTGCATCCCTCATGTTTGTGCATGCACAAATATGCATACTTTTCTCTTTTTGCTCTCACTCTTTTTGCTCTCACTCTTTTCTACTTTGTTGCTCTCACTCTTTTCATCTCTGCCTCTCTCTTTCTAAGCTTTTATCCTCTATATTTTATCTCTTTTTTTTTTTTTTTCCTTCATCTTGGTTTCAATTAATCTATATTTCTTTCCTAGATTTAAAAATTTGAATTTCATTAAACATGGCGAGAGATATGATTTGCATATAAACTATTGAACTCTCTTGCTCTCAAAAGCAACAAGTTACCTTTTATCTTTTCCATCTGACCTACTTTGAGTAGGGATGATCTTCTTCAAGAGCACACATGCCAAAGTGTCTAGTTTTACATCTGGGGTCAGATATTCACTATAAAGAGGCTTTACCAACAAACAGAACCTCGATGAAATGTTTGCAATTCTGTCAATCCCTTCAAGAATGGTTTCAAATTAGTAACACATCTGTTTTTGGAGATCAACTATTCCCAATGATTTTTTTCTTCTTTTCCTTTTCATCTCTGACCAAGCAAAAGAGTAGAATAAGAAAAAAACAACTTTTTACCTTTCCTTTGAACTCTCTCTCTTCAACTTTTTAACCATTAAAGTTTAAAACTACCTGTGCAAATTTAACACAGTTGTAAAAGGCTTGCTTCTTCTTTTTTTTTTTTTTTTTTCTTCACCTGAAAAAAGGTCTGCTAAACTTCTTTAAAGCATTTAGATAAAGATTATGTATCAAGTGTTTACCTGCCTGGAAAATCAGCCTTAGATTCTGGATTTTAACTATGCTTGAAATGTAACCCCTGGCCTCAGTAGGAAATGTGTAACTATCTCAGGCATGTGGTAGTTCACTTGATGTGACTCTTTACTTTGTACATCTTAAGACCAAAAATGGGAGGAGATGTAGGAAGAGCTGTTTGCTTAGTTTTACTTTATAAATGCATTTTTGATGCTGTTTATGTCTTTAGACTTTTTACAATCAGATATCTTTCAGAATATCTTATCAAGAAACCACAAGACAATGGTTATGGAAATATTAGATGTTCAGGCAGTGTCACTGTTAGGGGGTACTTACTTACCTTTCCCCTATAAAGAACGATAACTCAAAATACAATGGACTTACATCCCTTGTCCGCTAGTTCAACTGCAGCACTTTTGGATTTAACATGGTACTATGCTGAAATGCAGATGTGACTCATGGTTTAAATCCAAACAAATCCTTGCTGTTCTCAGGCAGGAAATAAATAAAAGTTATTTTATTATGTGTTAAAATACACTTTGCTTTAATTTTCATTCATTTTTGTTCATTCCAACAACCTGTGATAAAACAAATTTCTGGTGATAAGGACTCAAACTTCAAAATTAACATGGCAATTTCACCAGAAATGCTTATGCAAATCTTATGCCAATAGCAAGAACAATCTCAGAAGTCACAACAATAGTTATTGACAGCAATGACTGCACAGTTCCAGAATCAACTCAAAATTTTCTGCACTGGAACAAACCAAAATACCAATTCTGCAGATATCTTGTTTAACAACAATACAGAATTTCACCATGACCCAATGAGTGGAAAAAATATTCTGACAAAGATGAAAAGTGGAAAATTCATTTCCTAATTTCAGAAATGACTGCAAAAACCTCCCATTCCCCAAATTTATAGACAAATCTTACAGGTGCATGCTGGGATATCCTCTCAGCCAATAAAAATAGACCACTTCTTGATTTCGTCTGCCATATTTTTGTTCTTATCTAGAAGTCAGGATAGTACACTCGACTGTATTCCTTTTTGTATGTTAACACCATTCTTACTTTGTAAACTTTTTGTCTTTGCTTTGTTTACTTTTGACTTGTATATATATTGTTTGCTTAGTATTATTTTGCCCTCTTCTTTTTTTCTTGTTTATTGGAAACTTTATCACTTCCGTTTGTTGCGCATTTTTGCCTACTAAACTTAACCAATTACTCCATAAACATTTTTTTTTTTTGGACAGTCATTTTCTTGAATAAAATATTTACCATTGCTTTCCACTGTCTTCTGCCAACTTTATAATGCCATCCTCAAATGGTCTTCCAACTCATGTAGCATTTTGGGAGAAATCTCCAAGAACAAATTTCACAAACCATTTTTTACATCTTATATTATTCTCAATACCTTATCCAGAAGCAGCACAATATTTTTTTTTGTTTGTTTCATTTTTCATCTTTCTTAAAATGCAAAAGTATAATATGCCAAAAGTGTTGCTTTTCTTTCATTTTCAAATTTAAGATCAATAAAAAAAAAACAAAAAAAAACAGTAAGGTTCACAATACAATATAACCTGATGTTTTTGAATGAAGTTTGTTCAAGCTAAGCACTTCTAATGTCATTATCAAATAGAATACTGTTCAGGGTTATTACATTCTTTTCTTATAATAAATGGAACAAATCATTGTAAATATGTCCATGCTGATTGGCAGCTTCTAGATTAAATGAAACCAATTTTAGTTTTCATTGGAAATCAATTCTGAATTCAAAGAAGTTAATCATTACAACTTTCTCTTCTGTGTTAACAAACATTATTGGCAATAGAATTAAACGATCTATGATGTGCAACTC
This sequence comes from Acanthosepion lycidas, assembly GCA_963932145.1. Classification (NCBI taxonomy): domain Eukaryota; kingdom Metazoa; phylum Mollusca; class Cephalopoda; order Sepiida; family Sepiidae; genus Acanthosepion; species Acanthosepion lycidas. The sequence continues at coordinate 70,548,017 of OZ010613.1, read as the reverse complement.
CAGTTCCATCACTCTACGTAAAAATACAACCTGTAGTAAACAAACCAAGAATTACTGCTGAAAACAAGTTTACAGACCTTTCTGTGAGTCAAAGGCATTGCTTTATTTTCTCTTAAAATATTAAAAGTTGTTACTTCAGAATATTCTTGTTTTTATATATCATTGAATTTAGGTGATATAGGCAATGAGTGTCATCATTGCAAAGAACCCTACAAATTCAGCCTTGTGCCAGAAGTGGCTTTATCTGACAAATTTTTATTTCAGACCAGCAGAAAATGTGAAAAGTGAATAAACATCAAATTCAAATATAAATTTGTATTTTTCAGTTTTTATTTTATTTTTTTATTGGCTAAATATTTACTTAGCATGACCATTATATAGGTGTTGATGTGCCTTGAATATATATTTATGATTCAGAATTTAGTTTTGTCTTGAGTCAAACTTGTTTTTTCCTTCCTTCTGTGCTTTTCCTCCATCCTGTTCTGTGCACCTCTCTTCTCTTCCCCCATCTTCGTTACATCCCTCTCTGTTTTTCCCACGCCTTTCCTCTCCTATCCATATCCTCTCTTCACTCGTCCCTCTCTTCCTTTTCTCTTCATCTCCTCCCTTCCCTCTCCCTACTTCCTCTCTCTTCTTTTCCTCCTTTTCACTCTGCCCTGTTAGTTCTCATTCCATATTTCCTCTTGCCTTCATCTCCCACTTTAATCCTCTCTTTCTCTTTTCCTCTCCTCATCCTTCCTTTTCCATCTCTTTCTCTTATTTTTTCCCCTTTTCTCCCATCATTCAACACTGTTCCTTTCTTCTCACCCTCCCTCTCTCTCCCCATTTAATTTTGTTTGCGTATTTTAATAATAAAAAGAAATTTCCTTTTAAGTTTCAGAATGATTTTTACTTATCTATTGCTTAAATTTTATTCCTTTATCCTCACTTAACATGCTTCCGGTCTTCCCACCCACAAATCTCTACCCCCATCTTTCTTCGTCTCTAACCCCCCCCCACCCCAACCCAAACAGCCTTTTGTTTTGGTTTTTAACTCAGATGAAAGTTTTTTTTTAAATTTGCTGAAAAGAGTTTTATTTTATTGTATTTTTTTTTTTTTTTTTTTGTTCATCTACAAAATCTACAATTGTGTATTTTGGCTGAATCATGGTTGGGAAGGGGCGAAGGACTTTTACATTTTCTCCCACCCAAACATTATGTGCACATCTCACTCTCACCCCCCCCCCACACACACACATTTCCTTTTACATTATTTGTCTTAAATAATAAGTCTTTTGTTAAGCTTTAATCTGTTTGCATCTCTCCATATTTTTTGTTAGTCATTCTGTTTTTAGTTCAAATTGTAAGAATGTTATAAACCAAATTTGTAGTGACCACCAAGAAGCAGAAGACATTTTTTTTTCTTCCCTTGATTGAAATTACCTTCACATTGCTGCAATTATTCCTTGTGTATTGATTTACTAAACTTTGGAGATGGTTTTATATTTTTAATCTCGGGTTCCAGGATCAGACATCTTTCATTTTGAAATACACACACACACACACTTTTGACTTTCACTTAGCTGAACCTAACACATTCTAGATTTTTCACTTTGTCTCGTATACTAGATTCTACACATGTGTGCGCGCGCGCACACACACACTATATTTAGAAAAATAGTATGACAAATTTGAAAAAAATATTCTTTCAAAAATTTTGAAACTACCAGTGTCTCTTGTTTTTGTGTGCATGTGTAGACGTATCAACTTAAGTCTTAAACAAAGTCCAGTCTAATGAAAACCTATTGGATGAAATGCATCAAAAAACATATTTTCCCTTTTGTCATACAGTGTAACCCGGATATAAGAGATTTTCTTTGGTCCCAAATTAGTGCCATACTCACCTAAACAAAATAGACCAAACCCGGATATAAGAGACTTCTTCTCCGGTCCCGACAACTCTCTTATATCCGGGTTACACTGTACTATTATTCTAAATACTGTTTATAAAATTATATATAGTTTATCACACACACACACACGTCTTCATTCCACTGAATGAAGATAAGCCATTCAAGAAATGTAATGTTGCTTGGTATTCACATAGTCTTGCTGAAATTGGTAGTATGCAGATAAGCTAAATCTCTAACTCTCAATGTCTTCTATTTCTCTTGACGATTCTCAGTGTCAGTCTGCATATATTTGAACGAGCCCAAGTCCTATTCTCGAGAGGTTTGTTCATCTTCACAACCTGCACACACACACACACACACACACACACACATGTGTGTGTGTGTTTGTAAATTCAGACTTTTATTTTTAAATTGATTTCATCCCTTCCAAGGCAGTAAAGCCACTAAGACCCAAGGGGTTTACTAGATGTGGGAGAAGAGAAACATCACTAAAAAGTGTACTCAATGCCATAAAAATGGCATTGTGCAATCTTAGTATCTTTTGGGACCTGCTTATCCTTATTTCTAATTATAAATGCTCTGATATAGGCAACTTTAATGGCTTGGTTTTGTCAAGCAATTTTTTGCTTGGAGCTCTAAGCTCTTCTACACTAGTGCTTTTGTTCCCTATGCCAATGAGTACTTTTTTACCACACCAGCAAGCAATTTCTGGTAAAATCTTTTTTTTTTCTCCAGCTATTTTGATTTTTGGCTGGATAGGTTAGCTGGTGAGCTTGGTTGGATTACCATCTTGGATTTTCCTGGTGGTATAAAGGTTCCTATTTTAATAACTGTAGCTACCCGACCACCCAATGATTTTATAGAAGCGTATGAAAATGGCAGTTGTGGTCAGTCGCTACCCACTTGAGATTTGACTTAAAATATACTAAAGCTCTGCTATTTTGATGACATTGAGTACTCTTCTTTTTTTTCTTTCCAGTTGGCAATCTTAGGTTGACTCTTTTTCAAGCTGATTATTCTTATCTCTAATTTTTATATATATATATATATATATATATATATATATATATATATGGCAAACTAAAACAACAGTAATAAAGCAAAAACTTCACAAAGTACGAATTGTGTTGACATACAAAAAAGGATACAGTCAAGTGGCCTTTTGACTTCAAGGTAAGAAAGAATAAAAATATGGGCATGAGGTCAAGAATTGTCCATTTTCATTGGTTAGGAAGAAATCCCAGCATGCATCTATGCTTTGTTTTATAAATTTGGAGACGGGGTTAAGTTTCCCCATTGTCATTACCAGTCAATTGTAACCAACAGAAGACAACATAAAAACAATTTAAAGTTGAAATGTTTCTTACTGAATCATTTAAAAAGCAAAATATTAACCATTAAAATAACCATTAGTCATAACTGCTAAAAATAACCTTTAACCATTAAAACAACCATTAAAATAAATTCATTCTAATTTTAACAAGTCTTAAAAATTTTGTTTGACATTTTATATATATATATATATATATATATATATATATATATATTTCTTTTTTTTTTTTTTTTTTTAATTCTTTCACACCTAAGCAAGTCAATACTGCCACTAATAAGCACAGGGTTAGTAAGAATGAAAGCAAATGAGAAGGCTTTAATGAGGAGACAGGACAATAAAAGAACAATATTTATAGAGACAGAAGATGGCCTTTGGTGTTGAATTTCAACTTTTGAAGATTGTAGGTAACAGGAAAGCAAGAAAGAGCGTTCCACAAGAAAGAAGTATGAGAAAAGAAGATATTATAATAGTTCCATTGAGCTATTTCAACAGTAAAACAGTGAGATCTAATTGCCAATCTTGTAATCTATTTAAATTCATGCAGGCATCAAGATCTAATAATGTTAAGAGCTATTAGGTTGGTGCAATAATAATGTCGTTTTCTCACATAGTAACATATGTGAGAAAACGACATTATTTTTGCACCAATCTAATATTACAATCCTTAAAGCTTATTTTTAAAATTTAGCAAGTGTAACCTGTCATTGTTTTTAAGTGATTGTATGTAAACAAAATCAACCAACTTATTTACTTTATACATGAAATAATATGCAAAAATATTGTAATCCATTTTACGGCCTGCTGATCCATATTTGGGTGTGGTCATTGTCATTTGATATTTTGTAGTAATGTAAAGCAAGTGTGTCGAGGTTGGAGGAAACACCTAACTCTCTCAGCAACTATGGTGGGGGGGGGTAATAGGCAGAGAAAGGAACAAGACGGGGTGAGTAACAAAAATAATACTTCCTTGGAAACTTGGGGAACAAAAATGCCCACAGGACTAACTTCATAAGACACCATCTCTTGCCAACTCCTGGTTTTCCCTTTGCTTTTATTCACATGAGACATCTTACAAAGACTCAGATCTTGACCAGTTGCAGAGAGGCTTGTATCTGGCTAGACAAGCCAAACTGTTCTGCTGCTAACAGGTGGAAAACCCAGATATAACTGTTAGCAAACATGTCTGCATGTGATCCAAGGCCTCTTTTGCGTCTGTACTAATGTGTTTGCAACATTTTTTTTGAGATTTTATTACTAATTCTTCAGCAGGGTGGGGAAGCATCTTCAATCCTTATTCTCATTGTGACCCTCTGTAAGTTGTTTGCAATGCATGCAAATTCTTATTTTGCAATGCCAATCCCCTCCAGACTTTTCACTGATGAGTGTATTGTCCTTTTCCATATAAGGATGTTTCAAATGACAGTGTGTGAATCATTTCATGTTTCTTCTTTGAAGAAGCTGCTCACAAATGGTAAGCAGCAGATATTGCTTTGGCTGCAACTGACTAAATAACTAGTAAACCAAAAAAATCTTTCATTTACTCATGACTCAAACTATTTGATGGTTTGAATAAAAGAAGAAAATTATGAGAAAATATACTCTGGATTTGTTTTGGTCATTTAAGATGTGGCTGAAATAGTGAGTTTTTATTTACACTATTTACATTCAGACTCTTGTCCTCATCTTTGTTGTTATTATCACAATGTTTTGGCCATTCATCAGGAGGTTATCAATCTGAAGAGATAGACTGTTCTCATTTCACTGCTCATGTTTAGGAATATCTTGTCTAGGTCTTAATTTTAGTGCTGATCAGTTATTACTTGTCCTACTTGTTTCTACTGAATCCAAACACTCACTGACTGGCACAGGGATTGAAATCACAATTACTATGAGCCCACTGTATGGAGAACTTGGAACCTTAAACTTAACCTACCTACTAATGGGCCCAGCTGCTGCTTGGCTGCACTCACTGAACTTTCCTCACAGCTGCTGCTGCTGTTGAAGCCTTGCTGTCATTTGTCTTTTTTCTCATAGCCTAGTATATGCAGTGATTCTTTCAGACATCTAAGATGAGAACTATATTCCACACATAAATGCTGTAAATGATAATACCTCTTCCCAGAAATTCAGTTAGAAAATCATTGATCTATTTAACCACTGTGTATGTGTGTGTGCGCATGCATGTCTGTGTGTAATATATGTTTATAGTAAAATAAGAAATGTATGATTAAGAACCAAGTGAGAAAATCTTTATAAATTTAATATGTTCTGCTATTTAACTTCTTCAGAAATTTTTGAAATGAATTAACATATACCTTGTTTACACAACTACTACATTATCATGGTGATTACCTTGCCATTTATCTTATGATATTTCACTTAACTTGCATATCATTAACTGGCACAAGAAATCCAATAAATCCCTATCAATAACAAAGTTGCTAGCACAAACTGAAAAAGAAAAATCAGCTACAAATCCTGAAAGTATGATGCATAAAAAGCAAACAACTTGACATCAACGAAATATTACTGAATTCATTTTGCAAGGAAGTGACACAACCACCTGAAGTGATAGATGAAAAAGCTGACATGATTTTTAAAGATTATGATATTGGAAAAACAATGAAACTGACAAAATAAATTCTTTGAACACCAAAAGTACTTGGACATTTGACAATTTATATTTAAACTTTAATCAGAAATGAAAAGAATGTTAAATATGAAGGTAAAAAATAGAACTTCAGCTGTCATTTTTAGTGACCCCCCCCACCTCGTATTTAGTGACCCCCCTTCCCTAGTATTTAGTGACCCCCCCCTTCCCTAGTATTTGAAATAGTTTTGAATCTTCTGTTCTTAATATCAAAATAACAGGAAAAGAATATTCAGACATTTTGCATGTGTTTCCTGCAATCCAATTTGTCCCAGAATCAAGAATTCAATAAACCCACTGTATGGAGAACTTTCAATTTTGCTTTTCAGCAGGCATCATTAATGATTTATGAAATTCAAATTATTGGAAAATATTAAGAACAATGAAAAAGTCTATTCGATTTCTATTTCAAATCTGATATTGATAATATTAACCATTTTCTTACAAGGAAACATTTAGCATTCATTGACCAAGCAGCAAGTACTGCTTTTGGTTGGAATTTCTAAAATCTTTCTCTTGAAAAAATAAGTTAAAGTCCAGTAGCTATAATTGCTCTTTCTAGTATTGACAGAAATTTTATTACTAACGTTTTATTTGAAGTCGTGGGCAATGTCAGCATCTTGCTTATGTCATTATTTTCTTTTTGTGTTATGTGTGCTATCCATTTTAGTTGTTGCTGCTCTTGATAATCCTCAAGTAATGTGGTTCCTGTTATTTGGTACAGTTCTTTATTTGGGATTCTGTAGCACTAGTCCACCATTTTCAAAGAAGGATGATCTTTGCCAAAACCCATCAACACTTCACTTGCTCAAAGTTGTTTTTAATCATTGATCTAGGAAAGTAGTTGATAGTTTAGATATTCATTGATCTTAGAAATAGTGTTGAAGTAAAAAGGGCAGAGGTTAATTGATACTGGTTGTTCTGACCACCTCCACCCCACAACTGAATAGATTCTAACAAGCAGTTGGAGTCTTGTCACATCTGCAGATTAAAAATGAACTTGACTCTGGAGTTCTATACAAGCATTCACAATTTCTCCTCTGTAGTTGTATCAGGTGCCTGGGAGAACTGTTGTCAGTTTGAACAAAGAATTGCTTCTCTTAAAGTGGCTTTGATATTCTATCCTGACAAAAGCAATCAAACAAAGCATTACTTTGGAAGCAGTGCCAATCTCTGGAACGACTACTAAAAACATTCCCACTCCCCAAATTTATAGATATTCTACAGATGCCTACTGAGATTTCTTTCTAACCAATAACAATGAACCACGTCTCAGTCTCATCTGTTATATTTTTGTTCTTGTCTTGAAATCAGAACCCTACAATCATTTGACTGTATCCCTTCTTGTGTCAACACCTTTCTTACTTTGTAAACATTTTTACCATATTACTCTTATTTTGCTTAGTTTTTACTTACACACACACACACACATATATATATATTGTCTGCTTAGTATTATTTTGCACTGTTCTTTGTGTTTGTCATTGTCTATTGGCAACATTATCAATTCCATTTCTTAGGCATTTTTGTCAATTAAACTTAACTTTGCATTTTATTTGGGCTCAAAACCTTTGAAATTTTCTTTGTGTGTAATATATAGTTTTAAGATATGATATATTTATGGGTTAAAGTACTCAATATCAGGGATAGAGCATATGTAAATATAAAAGTGGACATTAAAGTCAACATCCAGAAGGGACAGTCTGTTTCTTGCTAAACACAATCCTCAGGCCATATGCAGTTTTTGTTTGACTATTTCTGAACAGTGAAACTAAAGTTAGTAACATTGTGGTATTGTGTGTGGATCTCTAACTAGGTTCAAAGGCCACATTTGTGCTGTACAAGCAAAACTTAAATAGTTTAATATCCTGTAATGACTGTTCCCTGAGCAAGAAAGTGGCTCTCATGTTGTATAAAATTCCTGGGAAGCTCTTTTATCTGGCAGTGTTAAGATTTGGCAGATGAAGATAAAAGAGAAGAATATACTTGTAGATAATGTCTATCTTTCTTGACCTGTTCATATCTGATTGCCTATATGCTTGCACATCAAAAAATGCATTTCTTTTTCATAAACCTCAACTCTAATATTTTCCTAATAGACTAATGTTGATGTATTTTCAGTACAAGTCAGTTTCTGTATTAAACACAGGGGATGCAGACTTTGGGCATCATTAATGTATTTCAAAACTTTGCAAACTTTTTTTCTCAGATCCTGTTTGCTAAGGGCACAAATGTTTTCGGATGATGTAAGTCACCTTTGCCTCACCCAAATTTCTCTCGTTCGCTCTCGGCACCCCATCCACCTTGCTAGATAGGTGGGTGTTTGTAAAGCACTAGTCAGCCTGCAGGATTGGCTCCAACCACCCGACCTGCTGGATGCAAAGGATGACAAAAGAGGAGAAAGTGGGTGTGGTAACCAGGTAGTGGAGAAGCCCTACCTGCTCTTCTTACCCTGCAGTATCAGACTGTTGTGGGTGAGTGGCTTGTACAGGTAAAACAACGAATAGTAAAAAGTACTTCTGAAAAAAACAAATGACAGTGAAGGTGATTACCATCTTCATTCTTCTCTGCTGGTAAACTCCCTCCACAGCGTCCTTCCCATTCCTCACCACTCCCCAAGTAGGCTGATATTCTTACTTCAGTAAATTTCTAAATAGATGACTGTTTTGTATACGTGAATACATATTACTTATTTTGCTTGGAATGCAAAATCTCCTTATGGTTTGGATTTATAAAGTGCAGTCAACTCAGTGCATTTCAACAGTTTCATTTGCTAGAAGGAAAGATGATGGCACCTGTATGTGTGTAATAACTTCTATCACTGTTTTTGTCTCTCCTTTTCTCTCTATCATATATATACACACACACATGCACACGTGTTTGAAAAGACATCCTGTTTTTGGTTGTTTTTTATACAGTGTTAATTATGTCTTTCAATTTGTACATTTAAGAGGCTTAACCAAGAAAATGTATTCTATGGCAGGGTTCAATACAGTCTTCTTCATAGGGGAGGCATATGATTTAGTATGCTTTAGATTGTTTAACCACAAAGTATGTCACAGCCCTTAATGAGGGAATGTGCATTCCTTGAAAGGGTAACTGAGGATTGCTGGTCAGTGAAGTACTGTGTGTGTGTGTATATATATATATATATATATATATATATATATATATATATGTAAATACAAGTGGACACTGAGGTCAACACAGATTGGCGATAGTCTGTTTCATGCTCAATAACAATTTTCAAGACTAAAGAATATATTCAAGCATGAAACAGACTGTTGCAGCTCAGTGTGGTGTTGACAATGTTGACTTAATTTTTATGTAAATTAATTGAAATATGGGAGGATCTTAAAAATTCAAAGCAAAACAAAAGGCTTAACAAATATTTCCAAATCAAAGAGTGGATCTTTCTGACAGACCTAATGAATCCATATATATATATATATATATATATATATATATATATATATAAACTGGTGTTAATAAAACCGTGTTTAATGTAATATAACTAAGCTATTAAGTATATATTAATAAATATACATATTATCCCTCACCGCAAACACGGCTTGATTGATTTTTCTTTTATGGAGACTTTATTGTAAAACATAATTTAAGAAAATGACAGGTGAGCGTCTTTTGTATATATTTTTTAAGTACTCCATAATCTTAAAAAATGTTGGCAAATATTCCCCATAATCTAATTTTAGGGATATTGACATATATCTATATATATTATATATATATTATATTATATATATATATATATATATATATAATTATGTTTTGTTTAAAAGAGTTCTCATGTTTCAAAAACGAGAGCTGAAACCATCCAAATAATTATTAAAATTAAGTTGAATTAAGGTATTTAGTCCCGTTTCATCTTCAAGCAAAATTTTAGGGATAAGCTATCTCTTGACACACACTCACACATAACAAGAATTTCTAAAATTTCAAAAATAATTTCAAAAAAAATTTTTTTCATTTGTGAATAAGTTCTGAAAGTTTCTTTCAAATCCAACAATTATCTTATTTTTGCTATAATTTTCAAATTGGTGTGTTTTTTTGCCAGAAAAAAGGCACTAAAATACCCCTAGTAATCTTTGTTCCATTGCTGTTGAAAAAATAATTTAATCAAAATTTCAAACATGCTAGAAAAGATTTAAAATAATAAAAAATACTTTGGTCTTTCCTCTTAATAATTACAAACATTTTGATGATAAAACTGCTTTTATCAAGTTTAAGGCCTTTTTACATGATGCTATACTTCTTTCTCCTTTTTTTTTTTTTTTTTAACAGCAAATTAGTGGGAGTACCTAGTTATAATTGTTCTATTTTATTATTGTTTGTTGTTGTTGTTAATCTCTTATTTTGTGCTTAATTTATAGCAGAAAGCAAAACAATGAAAAAATTATGCACTATATATGAATGTAGAGTTGTTATCTGTTGGGGTGGGCGGTGCTGTCTCGGAACGTATCCCCTACAGGTAAAAAAAGATGGATATAGTGTATTCATTTATTTGCATATGAGGCTAGATCAAAAAAAAAAAATTTAAGGGTTTCTTGGTAGAGTTGATAACTTTTCACTTCTCTTTTGTAGTTTTTGTTAAAAATGAGTTACATCTACCAAACATTTTGTTATTCTTGTGTTTGTCGATCTCTGATATATAATCTGGTTACTAATCAGCAGTTTTGAACAAGGCCAGCATGTTGAAATGCACGGTCACAATGACTTGTGCCTCTTTGCTAGGACAAGTATGAATAACATCTGAACAGTTCTGTCGACTTAATTTCCCTTGGAACTGTTGGGTTAACACATTTGTGGTTAACAGGCACTTTTCAAAGGTCCACCCTGTTGGGATTGCCTTCCCAGGCTGATAGCATCATGAATCACCTCCCTGACAAATCAAGCATTGTGAGACTTGAACCCAGATCTCATGGTTAGAAAGCAAATACTTTAACCATACTAGGCCATGTGCCCGAGTAGTGTAACAGTTATTGATATGGAAATTGGAATCAATGATCTGAGTTCAAATACTGACAGAGGCTCTTGCTTCGTTTGTCACTGACGTCCTGTAAAAAATGCCATAAATCATTCAGCACCCCTCCCCCCAGCTATGTTAAATTGCAGAGATGACTGTGTTCTCTATCCTTGAGTAACAGCCAGTCTAGGGTGAGGACACCATCTGTTGGTTGTACATATGCCATTGAAGCATGTGAAAGCTTTGGTCGTCTAGCCATTCAATGCAACTAATAATTCATCACAAGCCTTGCCACTGGATTTGAGAGGATGTTAAGAAAGTGGCTTTGGGAATGGGAAATCGTTTACTCATCGAAAAAATTTTCCCAAAGATATTCTTAGAATGGAATCATCATTATCTATTGGTATGATACATTTGAGATCCTTGTAAAGTGTTTTTATCCAATACCAAAATGACTCTTAAAACACTGTGTGTGTGTGTTTGTGTGTGTGTGTGTGTGACAGTATAGTTTTAAGGTTTGCTATATTTATGGGGTAAAGTGCTCAATATCAGCAATAGAGTGTATGTAAATATAAAAGTGGACATTAAAGTTAACACCCAGGGGGGAACAGTTTGTTTCTTGCTAAACGCAATCATCAGGTCAAGTATTGACTTCAATATCCACACAGAGACTTTTGCATCTGGGCCTTCATACATCTCTCACATTTGTACTTTCAGGTAGTTACATCTCTCTCCCTCTCTCTCTCTCTCCCCCTCTCGTGCTCTCTTTCTCTCTCTCTCTCTCGCCCCCCTCGTGCTTTGTCCCCCCTCTCTCCCCCTCATGCTTTGTATATCTATCTCCCCCTCTCCCTCCCTCACTCACCCTCCTGTGGCCCCCCTCTCTCTCATACTTGTACATTCACCTATATGATACATATATGCACTCCCTCCTCCACATATTCCACCAAAAAGGGTGTACATTTTAGTGGTCAGCTTATCAGTGCTAATTAAATGTCCACTCAAAACCCATGACCCTTGATAACACCCAATGGAATATACACAATTCAAATTAACTCTTGTCTCTATGCTATTATTTTATTCCTAAATATTCCCTGCAAATTTATCAGTGCATGTTACATGGCATGTTCAATCCATATACAAATGTGCTAATGCACATTTAAGTAGCTGTTCTCTCTCTCATGCATTTAATTGCATTGTTGCACATTTTTGGTCAAATGCATTTAAGCCTACTTTCCTCATTCATAGAAGCCTTGGTTCTGATACTTGTATAGTAAGATTGATGCACATGTGCAGCCATCCTGATATGCATCTGCATAGGTTATTCTTTCATTTGTACACAGCTGCAGACAAGCAGCAATACCTGGTCTGATTCTTCGGTACACACACACACCTTCAGCTGGTGCTTGCATATGTCTCAGTTGTTGTTCTCTCTCTTCCTCACCCACATATACCTGCTTCAGTACTATTCTCATATCCAGGTAGATGCATACACATACCTGGGTAGATGCTCTCTACTGTGCACAGGCGCACACACCTCCAAAGTAGTTACTCTGTCTCACATATGCACACCTGGTTAGATTAACACACCTGTACGTCACTCATTCTCTTACCTGCCTACACAAATTTGCAAATACTTTCAAACGATACGTGAGCTCTTGTCAGGTAGAATTACTTATAATAGTATTCGTATTAGTAAGGGTTCGTTCATTTAGTAGTTCAGTAGTATTATACTGAAGTCAGAGGGGGGGTAATGAACTGAGAATGTCAGTAATGGACCATTTGCAAAATTCTACCCATGTGTGTATTCTCTAAAACAGAATTTGCTCTGGTTACCAAAATCTCTGGCATTGGAATTAGTCACTCGGCAGGACAGGTTGCTGCAAACATCGCTTTTCCATCCTTCGTTACCTGAAGAGTTTGAGGGGAAATACTTACTGCTGCTGCCATCATGGTTGACACCTTGAATTTTTGGAAATTATATTTTGTTTTATAGAAAGGAAAGATGTTTATAAAAAAAAAAAAAAAATATCCCTGCAAAAATTTGAAAATTAAATAAAAGAAAAAGGACATATCAGTACCAAAAAAAATTTTTTTTAAATTTAAAAAAAAAAAAAAAGAACCTGGTGGACTTTCCGAGAATAAAAAAAGTTTTGAAACGATTTCTTGAATCAAAGCAAAAGACTCCACTGCTTTCCAACTTACCCAGAATGGAGACAGAGAAAGGAAACAAAAAAAGGAGATGTACATAAAGAAAATACCTATCTATGTACAAATTTTAAAATCTACTGAAAAAAGTGTTATCTGCAGGATTTCTGAAACTGCTGAATTGTGATGGTGCATGTACAAATAAATTAGTATTTAGTATCTAAAAATTAGAAAGAATTATTTTTTCACTGTTAATGATTGTAATAATTTGTTTTTATAATTTTTTTTTTTCAATTATTAAGTAGATATAATTAACATAGCCATAAAAACTGTAGATATATTTGGGTGAGGTAGATTTTTTTCATCACATTTTATCATTTTATTTCTATTTATAATTAAACAACATAAAAGTAAAAATGTTTAAAATGAATGTTTCCCAATAATTAGCAAAATAACCAGTTCTAAATATTCATCAATTTTATACCTAATGACTTGCGTATCTATCATCTATCTTATTAAAAAAACCCATTAAAGAAGTCGATAGATAAGTAAGTTCATTGTTTGTGTGTGTACTTTTTTTTTTTTTTTTGGGTTGGCAGAGAAAATCAGATAAGTATTCTTCTGAGAGAGGGTCTTTACCTTTCGACTGATTTTCGTCATGCAGGTTCTTACCTTACTTCTTACCAGAGTGGCAGCCTCTTCTACTGCTGTAAGTGAGAAAATGATATCTTCCAGGAATTTTTCTATATGTTGATTTTCTTTCTCCTTATCTCTTTGTGGTTTTAAAAGATAACCATTTCTTGTTATTACTTCCTATGTACTCTCATAAATATAAATATAATATATATATATATATATATATATATATATATACTCATGTAGACACTTAATCTATCATTGATAGACACCGGTAAAAATGCTTATCATAGATGCACAGAGGCTGACTCTCTCTATGAAAGAGACACATGGATGAAACTATTTGTGATAGACGCACTCAATTTGAAGTAAGTAAATAGATGTGCATAACAATGAAGATCTCATAGCCATTTCTGTATGTATTTGCAGATACTTGGTTAGTAAACAGGTATCTAAGCGGACACTCTTTGATATTGTGATATCAGTCTCAAAATAGACGCCTTCTGATATTGCTGAATTTTGATTTTTACTTAATTAAATTATTAGCTGCCAAATAAGGAAAGAACTTCAGTTTTAAAAGATCCGCAACTCCGAAATGCTCTTAAAAGTATAAACAATAAAAACAATTCTTGCCAGAAATAAGTTTGAAAATCTTTTTTTATGTTTTTGTGTTTATATAAAAATCTAGAAAATAACATATTTAAACTAAATGATTTATTTTCATTTTACTTTGTGTTAGTCTTTTTTTTTTCTAGAATTAGGGACTAAACAAGACCTTCTATGCTTTTTAGCTCTGAAAGAATAATTTTATAGAATTTTTAAAAATTTCCCTAATCTCAATTATTGCAAAAAAAAAAAAAATAAAAAATAGGAAGAAAAATTTATTTAAAAAATTAGAGACATTGCCAAAATAAATCCCCCAAAATGTCTCTTCTTACTGAACTCGATAATTTATGTCAATTCGGTCTCCTTTCTGGAAGTCTTCGTTTACTGTCACCAAAATCATTCCTTGATATTTCTGAGGATGACTGCCAACAAAGCATGCCAGACTTAACCTAATTTGGGTCAAAGAGCTCCAAATACTTGATTCTGGTTTGACTTTGATTCGGTTTCATTCCACTGTACACTTGGAAAAAGAAACACTGGCCACCATGTTTAAAATTATCCTTAGTCCGGAACCCCCGGCTCAGAAGATCCGACTGCTCAAAAACTGGGGGCGAGCAAAATTGCATTTTCGTCGCAGTAGTACAACTGTGATTGAGCAGTGTACCACCATAAGTACGCTATGCACTACCACCATCAGCACCATCTACAAAATGGTAAGTGGTTTGTAGAAACTTTTCCTCCTCTTTACTCTCTCCCTGCCTTATAGAAAAACAAATTCTTCACGTTGTTATTTAATCCTTTTTGACATGTTCAAAACTTGTTACGGGAATTTATCTTTTGGAAACGTTTATGTGTAAATCTTATAAAAATTCTTGTCTCTTTCTGGTCGGTTGGTTTTCATCAGTAATTATGTTAAATCAAGCAGAAAGGAAGTGTAATAGAAAATCAGGTCAGCCCGATAAGTCTCCAAGTTGGTTGTATGTGGTGCTGTAAGTAAAAGGTCTTCTCTCAATAACCCATTGTCGGAGGGGATGCAACTCCTGGTGCTTACAGCACCGCATACAACCAACTCAGAGTCTTTTATTGGGCTGACCCGATTTTTTGTTACAGGAAGCAAGTACTGTGACTACAGATTTAAATTGGGCTCTACTTTGTGTGTTTGCTGGAGATAGGCAACTGCTGCTTATAATATCACTATTGCTACTGTTTCACTTTATTTGCTTTATCATTTCAAAATTATTTAAGAAAACATGACAAGTTGTATAAAATTGTCAGAAAAACAACATTTATTTGAATACATTTTTTCTGTCTGAATTCCTGAGATGAGGTGTTATCATTATTTACATTCAAACTATTGTCCTTATCTTTATTGTTGCTATCATAACATTTCGGCCATTGTCCCCTCCGACCTTCAGCAGGTGTATATCGATCTAAATAACTTACAGGAAGTTCCAAACTGAACCTTTTATTTAATCCTTGTAGGTGGCTTGGATCAATGTACACCTGATGAAATTTGGACAACACAGCATCTGAAATGTTGTAATAACAACAACAAAGATTTGGAAATAGCCTGATTATAAACAATGCATTTCTTGTTTGCAAAAAGTATATTCAAACTAAGATATATATATATATATATATATATATATATATATATATATATATATATATATATATATATATATATCCCTGACAACCGGACTAAGAAGGTCTTCCAGACTTGAGGAATTGTTTACAAAGTTTGGATATGAGGGGTTATATTTAGATTAAAATAAAAGAACTGAAATCAGATTTAACATTTATTTTCAATGTTTTATAGTAAACGAAATAAGCTAATGGTAAGTGAAATATAGCAGAATTGATTTTAAGGAAAAAGAAATAAATTACACAATGTTAATGAAAATTCATTAAGTATGCT
>OZ010613.1:70166853-70529353 GCA_963932145.1 Acanthosepion lycidas | reverse complement strand
TACATCTAGTAATTTTTGTAAACTTAGACTAGTCAGGTACAAGGCTGTAAATGTGTGGGCATTCACTGACTATGAGACTTGCTTGATAAATGCACCTCCAAATTGAGATGCTTAATATCCCTATTTAATCTGGTACAAGGTCACAAATGTGGAGCACTCTAAGTTTGTTAACCACTTTTGCACACTGAGATACCTAATACCTATATTTAGTAAACTTCCTCAAGTACAAAGGTGTGGCACCTGGTGAGTAAACCCAGTGAACTCACAACATTCCTAAGAGTTTGTCAGTGAAAAGATCTGATTGTTTGATGGCATCATGCCAAAAACATTCAAAGTCATTTGGCTGCTTTGTTTGTAAATTATTTAAAATAGTTGTTGCAACATGAGTGTGGTAACAAATCAACCCCTACATTCACTTGGAATTATAGGAGAGAAGATATTCTTGCAATTTTTTTTTTGACTTTGCCCCAAGCAAGGCAATAAAGTCACTGAGACACAAGGGGTTACTGGGTGTGGAAGAATTAGAAATGATAAACTTTACTAAGAAGCAAGAATAAAAGAATCAGGAGGATAGTAGATAACGACTGACATTGCATTTAAATATTTGAAAAAATTTTTACATTGAATATGAAATTATTATAGAGGGATTACTGTTAGCCTATAGCATCTGGTATTGCCAGCTAGATACCTTCACGATGCATATAAGATACAGGAAATATTTTTACAGCCATTTGTACAAAACATTTACATAGTTGTCTTATAGTCTTCAGGTATATACATGAAATAAGCTTTAGAGTAAATGGCTATAAAAAAAAAAAAAAAAAAACTTTTCAAGCATCCTAATATAAGATGCTTTATACTTTAGTTGGCCAAGATGTTATACCCTGCCAATGATTCACAAATAATGTACTATTTTGTTTGCGAGGAAAAATAAAAAAGACATATCAGAAATGCTGTTTGGTTTCGGTGAGAAATAGAAAGAAATGGAAGATAGAAGGGGCAATAAAACTCATGTTTAACGCTTACTTCAGTGAAATAGAAAACCTGTCAATTCCAAATCTTTTCATTTGTACCCTCTTACTTCTTTGAATAATCATCTGCATTTATACTTAGGATTGTTATTGCAATCAGCTCTGTCGATACTTCATAAATAATGAACTATTCTGTTCTGATCATGTGGAAAGGCACGAAAGACTTATCAGAGATGAATGTAGTGTCAATAAATAAAAAAAGAAAGAAAGAAGTTTTTAAATTCTCTTTCTAATACCTCATAAATAATGGACTATTCCGTTTTCATTGCATGAGAAAATAAGAGACATTAAAAACGCTACTTGGTTTCAATAGGAAAATGAAAGAAAGGGACAATAGACTTGTTAAACGTCAGTTTCAGTGAAATGGAAGAAGGTCTCAGGTTCAAATCTTTTTATTTGTACCCTCTTACTTCTTTATATAATCATCTGCATTCATACTTAGGATTGTTATTCTATCATTTAAGTGTGTCAAGCTCAAATATTTAGCAATGCAATTGGGGGAATTCCACAGTCATTTTATAGTTATAGGGAGTTTTATTTGATCATTAAGTTAAGAATCACGATTGATCAGAAAATAGAAATTTTAAACAGCAATTTTAAAATGCCACAGTTGTCTCATCAGGTTCCTGCTAGTCTTTGACAATGGCTGGCTGAGAAAAAAAAACAACTAATTGATATGTTGGAGATAGTGCCTCATCTATATGGCTCTTAATATTCCATGGTCAATGTCCCTGTCCCTGTCCCATGGCTACCACAGCTACACTATCTCTTTACGTATCATGTTGCACATTATCATCATCAGTCCATTTTCCCAAGGGGGTGAAAGTGATATCCAGTGGACTCCGTTATTTTTGGTCCCTTCAGTTTTATATATTAAAGTCAAGCATGATATTTGTATCAGGTTAAAGAATCCTTTGCTAACCTAATTGTTCAAAAACAAAAATAAACAGAACTAAAGAACAATGTGCATTTAATACAATTTGTCATGGCATAAGGTTTTTGTTCACACCCTATTTTAATGATATGTGAAGAAAGAAAACCAACAAATGTCACTCAGTGCTTCTATCTGCATTGGGGAGTGTGGGAATGTAAACGTACAGGGATGGCGTTAATTTAGTCAGACATTGTAGTTAATAAAATATATATTGTTGACAATTGCTGAAGTGAAGAAAGGTACAATGTAAAGAGAGAACTTCACGTCTGATTGAAGCATTCAGTGCAAAGAGAGAACTTCACGTCTGATTGAAGCATTCAGTGCAAAGAGAGAACTTCATGTCTGATTGAAGCATTCAGTGCAAAGAGAGAACTTCACGTCTGATTGAAGCATTCAGTGCAAAGAGAGAACTTCACGTCTGATTGAAGCATTCAGTGCAAAGAGAGAACTTGACGTCCGATTGAAGCATTCAGTACAAAGAGAGAACTTGATGTCTGATTGAAGCATTCAGTGCAAAGAGAGAACTAAATGGATCCTTTGTAATATAAAATCTTAAAACTGATCCACAGAAGAATTATAACAGAACCAATAAATAGTATTACACAACAAAATCCAAAATTACAAGAGATGTGGTGGGGGTAGATCTGTTTAAACCTACGACAACAACTATATCAGTCTTATTCAACCTCAGTGTATAGACTGAGTTTGTGTCAAAATTAGAAATTTAACTGTGACAGCTGTCAAAAAATTAATACAGAATTTATCCATTTCAATGTTTCAGTCAGACAAAAGGCACGAGACAGTGGTCAGGGGAAGATGGAAGATATTAGCCATAAAGGGAAGAGGTTTTATAAAATTAAACCTGGATATTAACCTTATGACATTAAATTGGGGTTATATGAAGAATGAAGTGTTAATTTGAAATTAAAAGTGGACCAAAAACAGTTTTTAAAATATATATATATATATATATATAAGGTTAGGTTTAAAAATACAAGTTCCTACTTAAAATACTCTTTGAAAGATAATTATACTTAGAAATAAGATATATTTAATGAATTAAAAAATAAGTCATATTTAGATAATTTATATTAAAATTAAGATTATATTTTAAAAAAATTGGTTATATTAAAGAATAAAAAGTATTTAAAGATAAAGATATAATAAGATAAAATAAATTATACATTAGTAAAATATATATATATATATATATATATATATATATATATATATATATATATTCAAGAAATGTTAAGGAAAAATGCGCTCTCCAGCAGGATTCAAACCTGCACTCCCCTTTGCATTAGAAACCTGCATTTGATCCACCATGCTTTCACCAACTCGGCTATGAAGTGTTTTACAATTAAGCAAGGCTATATACTGCCTCATTTAGAGTCCAAAAAATTTGTAGCTGCTCAGTTTTGTACCAGGAATGTAGACAAAGCGATTTCTAAAGGGTGCATTTTTCTTAACATTTCTTGAATATCCAGAGTGGAAGACAAAATAAAATACTGTTTAAAATAAACAGAGCATCTACTGAAACCTGGGTATCCACTAAAAATAATATAGTGATAAAAAAAATGTCAGGATAATAAATAAAAAATCCATTATTCTTTAGAAAATGTTATGTTTATGTTTTGGATATGAAACTGAACAGTTATGAACTTTTGGGAATTAAAACAAGAAAGATCTTTACTTAAGTGCAGTATACAGCCTTTTGTTTAATCCCAATGCTCTTCATAGCTGAGTTGGTTTAGAGCACGTTGGATCTAATGATGGCTTCTCTTGTTTGTATACTGCCAGAGGGTGTATTTTTTCTTTAATAAAATTTCTTAAATATTCAAAATACTGTTTTAAAATAAACAGAACATCTACATAAATATGAGTCATTCCATGTCAAATCAACAAGTGTCTGATCATCACCTACATGAATGTTTTTTTTTTTTCAAATTTGCTGCGCTTATATATAGAGCTTCATGACACAAATTGAATAGTACCTTTTACATCTCCAGGTCAAAAGGTTCCAGAAATATGACTCTTTGACCCTCGCCAAAAAATCGAATTTTTGAAAATAATTACAAAGTTTAAATATCAATATATCTCAGTTGTTATTTCACCCACAAAGTTAAATTTTATACCATTTTAAAGTACTTGAATAAATCTAAAATGTTATTTATTTATGGTTTTAGAGGTCAAATAAAATAATTTAACCTTGATTTTAAACTGTAATTTCTCAAAAACTGTCTCTTTAATTTTTGTTTTTTTAAATTTGACAAATTTGCCTGCCTTATGGCAAGACATATAAAACATTTTGTGATGGAATTTTGACTGGCCTGCACTACAGGGTATTTACTGAGTTGGGCCAAATTTAAAATTCTGGATTTTGGCATTTGCCATTATATGCTAACATTTTCCAATCTGCCAATGTGGTCAAGTTGTATATCTTTAGAAAGCTCTTTGAATGCTGATTAATATTCACATAAGAATCATGGTTATAAAATCAAGGGAATTTGTGGTCAATTGGTAACCAATTCGGTGGAAAATAAACAACTTTATTTTTGGTTTTGTTTATATTTTTATTATACAACATAGATTTTTACATGAAAAAGTGACGTAATGAAAAAAATTAAAAAAAAAGATTGGCTTTTTGAGAAATTAAAGTTTAAGGTCATGTTCAAATTATTGGAATAATTCAAATAATTGCAATAAAATCTAAACCTGATGAGAGTGAATATTTTTTTTTTAAGAATTTAACAAAAATATTAAACAATTATTTGTTTATTTACAAGAATAATTTTATATTTACATTCTAAAAACTAATACAATTACAACTAATGCAAAATTTATCATTTACCAACTTAGGAAGAAATATGAAAACAAATTTTATTTATGAATTTATAAACATTAATGCTAAATTATAAAAAAAATGTGAACCAACTAAAAAGAAATGTTTATTATTTACCATTTTAAAAAGTTCAAGTCAATTGACAATTAGCTGATGTTTTGCCAACCATATAAATAAACTAATTGTGTTTATTTTTGTTGTAAATTCTCAAGAACAAAGAAAATGTATAAATTCATTTTCATATGTTTAGGTTTTAATACAATTCTAATGATCGATTTTTAAAACAAATATTGCTGAAGAGTGAAAGTAGTTAAAGCAGTGTCAAGGAGAAAAAAAAACATTTTGACACTCTGACTTATTGCAGGCACATTTATTTATGTTTGCGAAATATTGAATTTTATGTAGCGTTTTTTAGAAACTTGACATGAGCAAAACAAATTTATGGATTTGGATGGTGAAAAAAAAAAAATCAGAATGATGTCAAAATCTGCAAAAAAATTTTTCATCTTTAATCATTGTTGTTAGACTAAATTTGAGAATCACAAAGCACTGCTTGGGGTCCCTAATCCAACTTCCTCCTCCCCCTCAGTCCAGCAGAGTTAGTATGTGCCAAACTTGAAGATATCTCTCACATAGGCAATGGAATAAGATCAATCTGTATTGGAATCTTCAGAATTAGATTTCTCTCATTGACCTCTGACAAGCAGAGCAGGCAGATAACCTGATCCCAAACAAGTGCCAATCTATGTAAATAAATGTCATTTTTTATGGGTATTATGCTAATTATAATAATAATAATAATAAAGTATATTTATACACCTGTCAGAATTGAATGTTTCACTAATTTTTGTTTTTATTTTCTTTTGTAGGTGAGTACTTAAAAAACTTTTTTCAAGAAATTTGTTTTCACTGTTTAATAAGGTAAGGTAATAAGGTAAGAGCATGATTTTTCTTGTGCAGAGCAATTTTAAACTCACAGTTCCTGACTTCTGCTCTAGAATTCTTTGTCATTCATATGAAAGTGTAAACTTGTCTTAATTTCACTTTTCTGTGTATCAGCTGATCAATCATTTAAGAAAACTACCCTCCTTCCCAGGAGGGTGGGTATCAGACAAATATGTCCCTCATTTTCTCTCTCTGTCTTCCTCTCTTTTTTTCTAGATTCTTTTAGTCTCTCTCTTCCCTTCTCTCCCTGTCTCTCTCTTCCCCTTTTCTGCTTTCATCTTCCCTTTTCCACATTCCTTTCATCTCTCTGCCTCTTACACTCTTATCTCTCATCAAAGGTAGTTGTTAGTTTTGTAACTCTTTCTTCACAGCTCTGACACAAGTGACCTCTTGACCTAACCCTTTTTAGCCAAAATTCCTTATCTAAATATCTATTGGAGAGTAAGACTACCCCAACAGCAAGGAGCACCTTGCCTTTTTGCCCCTTTCTGAAGGGGGTTAACAATGTTTAAGATCTCTTTACACCACTTTTGCCCTTTTAAATAAACATTTCTTAACATGTAAAAGTCTATGGAAGAGCTTCTAATCAAATTTCACGGAAAAATAAATATATTCAACTTCATCCCTATTTACTCTGAGGTGAATAATGAATGCAGGAGTCTTGGGAATATTGGAGGATTTTTAACATTATTTTTTTTTTTTCTTGGATTTCTTTTTGGCTTTAGCAGTCTTTAGAGTGAAGGAATTGGTCATATTTTTCACATGGAAATATTCAACTATATAGTTGAAAAGAACTCCAACCCAGTTAATTAGACACCAAGTTTTTTAAATTATTCAAAGAATTCCATAAGAAATACTAGGCTAAGCCAAATAGGTTCATAAAATCCAAAGAAATATTTGTGAATTTTGTTACTCCCTGAAAAGATCTTGATATATTTCATATTCCCAAATATGCAAAATGAATACTGTGGTATTATCATCTTCTGATATATATATATATATATATATATATATATATATATAGCGTCCTGGGTATGACGATAAACTACGTCCAATAACAAGGCTTCAGATAATGTTTTTGGAAAGAATAATGTTGCCAGCTATACGTTTTTTTGGAAAGAATAATGTTGCCAGCTATACGTTTTTTTGGAAAGAATAATGTTGCCAGCTATACGTTTTTTTGGAAAGAATAATGTTGCCAGCTATACGTTTTTTTGGAAAGAATAATGTTGCCAGCTATGCGTTTTTGAAAAAATAATGTTGCCACCTATGTTTTTTTGAAAAAATAATGTTGCCAGCTATGCGTTTTTGAAAAATAATGTTGCCACCTATGTGTTTTTGAAAAAATAATGTTGCCAGCTATGCGTTTTTGAAAAAATAATGTTGCCAGCTATATGTTTAATAGTACTGTATATTTAATATATGTATAGGTATACATATATATATATATGTGTGTGTGTGTGTGTGTATATATATATATATATATATATATATATAATATATATATATATATATATATATATATATATATACCTTAATTTGGCATTAAATGACCCACAGTGGTTGATATGCCATAAAACCCAACCAACCAAATACACACACACACAAAATGTTATATCCCAGGTTGTTGGGATTTCGACACATGATAAAACAACTTTAATTGTCTAAGAACAGCAAGAATTTGTTTCGATTGAGACCATGAATTCCACACTTCCACTCCTATGTACACAAATGATTCCCAAATGTAATCCTCTAACTTGAGTGGCTCCTGAGCCTTGTAAATGTTCACCATTTACAAGGCATGAAAAAAAAAAATGTGTCCGCTATTTACCATGTTTTATTCATTTTCCAGACAAGGTAAGTAACTCAATTGTATTCAGTTATCATTCTTTATAAGAGAAGGAAATTTAGCTTCCCTTAACAAAATAAATACATATAGTCACTCACAAACAGACTTTTGCTGTATCACAACTCATAAGTGTGGCTAGACATGTGATTGCTTCAAGCCGGCATCAAAACCCAACTCATTTGACATCAGTTGGAGTTTATCACCCTTAGGCTATCAGTGCACATAGTGGAGGAAGCGAATTTTTAATGCATTATGTACGAGATATAAGCATTACTGGCTACCAGAGTCCTCAATTCATAGTTTATATATATATATATATATATATATATATATATATATATATATATATATATATAACTTCAAATATTATTTTTAGAGGATGCCCATATTTGTGTAGATACTTTGTTTATTTTAAACCGTATTTATTTTATCTGCTAGCCTGTGTACTTGAGAAAACTTAATAAAGAAAATGGCAAGATTCAAACCTGTGTCCGCCCCACACTTTTAAAGGAGGGACCACTGTTTGGTCCAGTGTACTTTTATCATGAAGATCTTTGCAATAAACTAAGGTGTTCTATTTTGCCTCTAAAGCACACTCACTCATTCAGATTTTTCTCAAATACATATCTGCTAAGTTTTATATCCAAAATATAAACAAATTTCTAAAGAATTACTGGATTTTACTTTTTAATCCAACATTTTTATTACTTCAAACATTATTTTTAGTGGTAATTTTTCTTGGGTTCACAGTCCAGCAATCTTTTTAAAAGAAACAGGGTGTCTACTCAAATACAATGATCCACTAAAAATAACGGCTGAAGTAATAAAAATGTCAGATTAAAAAATAAGATCTATTTAATCTTTTAGAAATATTTATATAATTTATTTAATTTAACGGATGTCAAATTGAACAATGTTTTTTTAAATTGATAGAGCAATAATTATTGTATCAAAAATATGGAAAGTTTTGTATACTTATCAAAGATCGACTCGGTTTCACTGTTTCACTCTTCAGGTAATTTTCAATATTTTTGTTTACATTCTAGTAGTTTGTGTTTCATTAAAAATGACAGACAAGGTACTATAATTAAGCTTTTTATTGAATTTTTCTTGTGTTGTGTAATCCATGTAATTATTAATGAATTCAGTTTAATCAGAAACACAATTCCTTGTGCATTTTAACTCATAGATAATGTTTAGTCGTTGTAATTTTGACTTTGCTGGTGTGTTGTTATTTTTGAGGATAAGGTTAGCTGTTTTAAATTTTTTGTAGTAGATAATTAATTTGATTTGTTTTTGTTACTTTGTTTAAGTCAATTGGGGTAGTGTATGACTTTATAATATTTCTCAGTGAAGATTCATCTTGTTTGTATTTAATATGTATTTGGTTTTTGTAGAAAATATTTATGTAATATTTGACTGTATGTTCACCATCATTGCTATTTGAGGAGAAATAGTCTAATTTGGTGGTCTATAAGGTGGGGAGGTAAGCCACTGTTAATTAGTGTCTGTTTTACATTATTGAGTTCTTTAAGGAAGAGTAATCAAGAGGATGAATTCTGGTGTGCTCTTTTTAGGAAGTTTTTTATTACTACTATTTTGTATCAGTGTGGACATTCACTTTTAAAGTTAAGTTGGCAAGAGTTTCTGCTAATGGGTTTTTTATATAATGAGGTGATAAAAATGTTATTACTATATTCTATGAGAACATCTAAGAATAGGAGTTTGTTTTTTTGACTAAGTTCATAGGTAAAGTTAAGGTCAGAGTTTATCTTAAATGTGGTCTTAAGTGTATCTATTTTTCTTTTTTTTTTGTTTGGGTCAATTGGCATAATGTATTTCTTTATAATATTTCTAAGTGAAGATTCATCTTGTTTTTAGTTAATGTGCATTTGGTTTTTGTAGAAAATATTTGTTATTTTTGACTGTGTGTTCACTATCATTGCTATTTACTTTGAAGAGAAATCGTCTAATTTGGTGATCTATAAGGTTGTTAGGGAAGCCATTATTAACTAGTGTCTGTTTTACATTACAAAAAATTTAAAACAGCTAATCTTATCCTCAAAAATAACAACACACCAGCAAAATCGAAACTACAAAGAACGAACATTATTTACGAGTTCAAATGCCCGTTAAAGAATTATGTTCCTGATCAAACTGAATTCATTAATAATTACATTGATCACACAACTAACAAGAAAAATTAAATAAAAAGCTTAATAATAGTACCTTGTTTGTCATCTTTAATGAAACATGTATAAATGAAGGATTGTTACCTAAATACACAAATATACATATATAAATCAACTACGGGATAAGTCTACACCTGACTTAACCAATTACAATAGCTATTAGCAAATGCTCAATACTTAGTCTATAGAGCAATATTCACAAATATTAATGTATATAGCTATAACAATCTTAAGTCAACAGTGTAAATAATTACAATTCTCTCATCTCAGAAACATAGAAATGTTAAGCTACTGCAGTTTAACTCCTTGGATCTTCAGGCTGGTTTGCTTATATTTTTGTATCTTTCACCAATCTATATTTAAATACACCATTGTGTTGCCTTCTGTCACCAAACAAGTATAAATATAAATTAAAATATTTGGATTTTTAGTTTTTGCAGTGCATTTACATGATTGGCAGAATATTTTAAAATTGAAAATTTAGTCTGTATGAATAAATATTTCTAAAATATAGATTCTATATACTTATCTGGATTCAATAGAAAGAAACATAGCAAAACTCTGAGTTGCTCTTTGATAAGTATGCTGAACTTTTAATATCTTTTAATAAAATAATTGATACCTAATGTAATGTTTGGCTCTTCATTTTCAACTATATCCACCTGCTAAGGTGAACATCTAATCCCTGTTGCAGATACCTTCTCAAGCACATTTGTGTTTCTTTAACACCCACAGTAAATTTGTGGTTTATACTGCAACTATACTGGCTGCATGGCTAAAATGTTAGCATTTTGACGATGAGGCTTGGGTTTGAATATCACTGTAGTCAAGGAAGATGAGTTATTGATATTAATCTGGGAGACAATCCTAGCTTAGGACACTGGGGGGAAGTGCCTGAAAACCATAGCGTGGGTTGACCCAGATCCTTGAGTGAAATGTTATATTACATGGACATTGGAATTAACCTACTTTACACTAGGAGATTATATATATATATAATGTGTGTGTGTGTTTTCACTTTATATCATAAAAACTGAAAACTCTACCATAATTTGTGTAATAGTGACTTTTCATCTGACAATCATAAATTATGTTGTCTCCCCTCCCCCAAAGTATGATATTGAATTTAGAAGCAAGATTGTGCAATCAGAATCTAGAAAGCATACTAGATAATGCACCTATGTCAGCTGTTCATTTATTGGACAATCCCCCAAGACAAATACTGTTGCAAGTCATAAATCTTCAAATCAAAACAATAAATCCCAATAACTTGACAGCTAGAATATTTAAATTCTCTGGTCGACTCTATGCATTCTGATTTGATGATAATACCTTGAATTTCAGAAAAAAACTTTATAAAATGATTAATCATTATTTAAATGTGAAAATGCTTCTTTTTTTTTTTTTTTTTTTTTTTTTTTTTTTTTGTATTTTATAAAGGTATGATTTTTTTTTTTTTCTTTGTATTTTTTAATTACAAAAATGCATTGTCGAATTTTCATAAATGTTGTTCAGCCAGTTTTATTAATTAGTTTAAATTTCAGGAAGAACTGGTTGAAATTTTAAAAATGAAAATTGCTGTTATTAGTTTAAGTTGCTAAAAGTACACCAGATAGTTGCAAAAATAATTTATACTTGCATTGGCGTATCAAATGATAAAAGAAATAAAAGAAACTTTATGCATTTTACTTCCTCTCTTAAGTCCAAGTGGATTTTGCCAAGGAAGAAGTGGAACTGTCAGATGACCTAACAGAGACGATGGCAAGATACAATCAACAACAAAGTTGTTATATTTCAACCATTAAAAAGGAAAGCAAAATTGCAGTCCAGCCTTCTGTCCACTTTTAAAAGTGGAATTGTTAATAGATACTGGTCACTAAGGTTTCTATGACCACTTAAGACGAACATAACATTCGTGAAATAATAGGTCCTTTTTGTCTGCAATTTAATCATATCAATAGTTTTTCATGTTTATAGAATGTGAGAACACTGAAAAACATATCTCTGGGATTATAAGGTTAACTGCAGACAACAAGGAAATCCTGACAAAGTGCAATTTATATGCAGTTACTGTCCTGGAATCTTTTCTCTAGTAAATTTTTTTTTTTTGCTTTCAGCATCAGTCTGTGTAAATATTTATCCAAATAGCCATATGGCCTTTAAAATGTAGACACTTGCCAAAACTACCAGTGGCGTGGCACCTTAATATTAACCACAGGCCTCATGATAATTAGAAGATAAGTTTTTTTTTTTTTTTTTTTTTTTTTTTTTTTTTTTTTTTTTGTAAGTTAAAACTATCTTCTTCCTTAATTTTGCTAGGAACACTTCTGTTTACTTAAAAATCTTCATATTTTAGTGTTTAAAGCTAACCTCAGGCAGTGGGCGAGAGCATCATTTTTTTTTTTTTTTTTTTTTTTTTTTTTTCATGCACTTCCAATTGATCCTGCTCTTTTGTCATTGAGATATCAATTTGAAATTCCAGATTTGAAATTCTAGGATTTTTGTAATTTTAGAAAATGACGTATCGTCTTAATTTAATTTCCCAAAACGTGTAATTTATGACTTGAGTACACAAATATTTCAAAGTACATTCACTATGGATTCTTTGCATTGCAAATGAAGCAATTGCCTTGAAATCTTTGGTTTATATACTTTTCAGTCTCTAAACAATTAATGACATCAACAGTTTCTGACCAAATGAAAATTTAATATCAAAGATGGAAGGTAAAAGAATAATCCTGCAAAGTTGCAAATGATTTAAGCCATGATTCAAAGCTCAATGACATTTTAAAGTTGTTGAGAAAAGACACCCCTGCCACCCCTTTCACAACTCCAAAATAATGTGTCTGGAATCAGGTTCACTCCTGAATATCTGTGGCAAAAATTCACGATTTCATTAATGTTAACCAGTTGCTTTTTATTAAATGTCAATCTGGTAGTAGCGATAAAAAGTAAAAAAAAAAACAAAAAAACAAGATGATAGAAACACTAGTCAAACTTCCTGAAAATTAACAAAACTTCAAAATTTATTTTAAAGTTTTAAAATTAAAACTTTTTAAAAAAATAAAAAATTAGCATTTCCTCAAGGAAGGAAAAATGAAAAGGAGTTAAAGATAAAATTTTCCCAAATTTATGCATCTTTTGATTGGTCTGCATGGTTGAGTGGTTAGAACATTCACTTTCTTATCATGACACCAATGTTTGATTTTCAACATGGTCAATTTTATCAGGAAGGAGATTTCTTGATGTTTTCAGCTTTGGAGATGATCTTACGGTGAAGCTCCTTTGAAAAATGCCTGAGAACCATTCCACAGATTGACCAAACCCTTTTGATAAAAATTAAATTGATAGACCTGTTTGGAAGCTGTTGATGAAGTTACAAGTCATCATAACTAAAGGTTTGGATTTGAGGGGTTTGGGCCTCATTCAAACTTTTTATCACACTAGATTGTGTCTTCTCTCCTAGAAACTGGAACTAAGGTCTGCTCAGCATGGTTGCAGTATAAACCACAAATGAACTCTCTGTGGATATTGAATAAAACGTGCCTGAACTAGTGTCTACAACAGGGATTGTCTAGCCACCCTAGAAGATGGGTGTGGGCATGATTTTCTACTTTTTTTAAGCCTTTATGGCTTAAGTAAATAAATCTAAGTACAGACTGAAAACCACTTTCTTACTTTGTAAGGTAAGATGGTATCAAAAGGTATCATCTTGATATTAGGTAACTGAATGATAGCATCATTCAGTTACCTAACACTATTCTTATATAACTTTCTATATGTGTTATATTCTCTGATATTGTATGTCTATGTACATCTACACCGGCATAGACTTTGCTGTGAAACAATCATTCTCAAAGTACATCTGGCACACCATTACAACTGTAGAGTTTAATCTTAACTGAACGCTCTACTCTTGAAATCTTGTATCAGACTAAAGCTAAACTTTGTAAATATTGTTTGTCAGATTAGTCATTTGGTGACATGTCATGTCTTTTGTGATATCACCATCTCTTCAATTCCAAATTTAATGCCTCCTGTTTTATTATTGTGGCCCACAATATATGAAGCAGATGTTAGTGGAACGGAAGTAGATTAAAACTGCCCACCAGTAATCGTTTTTTTGTTTTTTTTTATAATGATTTCACCCCACGCAAGGCAGTAAAACCACTAAGACCAAGAGGTTACTGAGTGTGAAAGAATTAGAAAACAGAAACCTTAAGGAACAAGAACAATAGAAGAGTAATCAAGAAGACAGTAGATAGTGATTGACATTGTATTTAAATTTTTGAAGATCAAAGTTGGCTGGAAAGCATGGAACTGGAAGAGAAAGTCACAAGTGAGAAAAAAAAAAAACTGGACTTACGGTTACATCTAGCCAATTCAAGTATAAATTCCTGAGACTTTGTTGCCAGTCTATTTCTTCACTTAAATTCACAAAGACTAGGTGCCATAGAGGAAAATTAATCAGAATAATTATTATGGAAGTATTTATAGAAAAGGCACAGGGAAGCTACATTAGAGCAGTGGGGAAAAGGACTGAAGTCAGGTCAGTACTAATAATATTCTTCATTGAATTTTATCAAGAATCTCTAAATATATAACAAGAGCACCAAACCATGGGGCAGCAATATTCAAAGCATGGACAAATAGTGTTGATAAGAATGAAAATAATATTGAGAAAGTTAACATCTTTCATTTTGAAACTGCATGATCCCAAGTCAAGCTACACTTGTGTTTATGAAAGGTAATAAATTTACGTTAGGTTTCAGCTCATTGTAAATTATGTAGATTTATGAAAACTAAAAGATATATTTTAGATGTTTCTATTTCCATTAAACCAGATAGCAGTGAATGTGAATAGTATCAACTTTTATTGATTGGCCAGTTGACTTGATCGCAAGCAAAAACAAATAAAATGAAAAGGATAGAATTTCAAATATTTAGAAAGAACATTAGCTTTTAATCTATTTCTACACCGACAGCATGTATTCGTAATTCTAGTTATTAAAGTACAGGCTTTCTGTTATTCAAAAGTAGAGGGTTTCAAAGAAAGATTTCATAAATTGGAGAAAGGCATAAAGCGAACAACCATTTACCATTAATTTATAAGAATTTTAGCCTTCCCAGCACCAAAAAATAACATTGTGTGAGATTTTCGCTACGATTGCCAGTTAAACTATTGTTTAAAAGAAAAATACTTTGTCTTCAGTAGTTACATAATTAAAAAAAAAAAGAAGATAAACGGAAAGCAATACGATTAGGTCTTTTAGTTTCGCTCTTTATCTGTTTCAAAACACCTTAAAATCAATACTCAATGACAATTGACTGAACTCTTCATCAAAATAGCCCTGTCGGCTGGGGCTTTAGAATATGCCGACTGCACCTCTGTAGAGGGGTAAGACGTTAAATTGCATCCAACAGCAAGGCCTCTGATCTGGAGGTTTTGAGGAGCGTGGAACCACCTCTTAATTGCTGGTGTTCCCAGGTCCACCTTGACCCGGGGTGGTAGCACCTGTTAGGGTCCCAGCTATGGGCAAATAGTGAAGTCCTAGTTTTCCAAGTTTTACTCACGTCCTGGGTATGACGGTAAACTACATCCGCGTCCTGGGTATGACGATAAACTACATCCACGTCCTGGGTACGGCGATAAACTGCATCCAACAGCAAGGTCTCAGATAATGTTTTCAGAAAAATAATGTTGCCAGCTCTATGTTTTTGAAACAATAATGTTGCCAGCTATACGTTTTTTTGTAAAAAAGTAATGTTGCCAGCTATACGTTTTTTTGTAAAAAAGTAATGTTGCCAGCTATACGTTTTTTTTTGTAAAGGAATAATGTTGCCAGCTATACGTTTTTGTGTAAAGGAATAATGTTGCCAGATATACGTTTTGTTTTGTTTTTTTGAAACAATAATGTTGCCAGCTATACATTTTTTATTCCATACAAAATAGGCATTTAAAATTCATATAAACTGGATTTGGCATTAAATAACCCACAGTGGTTGATATGCCATAAAACCCAAACAAACAAACAAACAAATCTTCATCAAAATTGTAATTCTACTTTGAATTTTGGACACTATTCAAAGTATCGTCACCATTTATATCCATCACCCTAGCCTGTTGAGAAATTGACTGTTTGTCAGGCGGGAAAGGAACAGCGTACTTACTTTGTGTTGTTGAAATCTTTATTAAATAAAAGACTTGTTATTATATTTACTAAACTTTTATAGTTACAGTGGTCACGTGATCCCTGAAGTTGTGTAAAAAGAAAGGAAATCTATCTCGTTTTTAAAAAGAATTACTTTCCATGTTACCAAGTTATCAGACTGTTATTTTGTTGGGGAAAACGGCAAATCTTAAGGTAGGTGCTAATGCTTTTTTTTTTCCCTCGACCTGACCAGCCATTTTCTCGATAAGTCTTCATGTTTTACACTTGTTTTAGCTGCCGTCCAATGTCCTGATATTTCTCCAATTTTTATTATGTTGCCCGTTGACACAACCAGTTTTTATGATCTGACTGTTCCTCTCTTCCTTATTTAAAAAATCAAATCTAGTTGTCTTGTCTGGATTATTATTATTATTAGTAGTAGTAGTAGTATTTGTATTATTTGTAGTTATTCGTACATTATGCCACTTTACAACAGATGTCTGATGGCTATTACTGACGATTGGGTCCATCCCTTTTCTCTGTATCCTCGCAGACCACTTCTACACCGTATATATTTCTAAGCCAACTCAGGATTTCCAACCCATCCAGTTTTGATTCCAATACTTGTGTTACCAGCTAAAGGCACCATTCTTACCTTCATATTCTTCATATCTTTATCAGTTTCTGAGAAAAGGTTTGGTTATTCCTCAAATTTCTTATTCCCATTTACCATTCACTCTGCTGTCCAATGTCAACACCATTTCTTTATTCACGATTATCATATCCTGTCCTCTTGCTTTAACCAAGTGGGGGTTGGTCTGGAGGTAAAAAACCCCAAAGTAGTTAATAATGGTTGTTTTTTGGGGCAATTTGCGCTTTCATACTATTAGTCAACATAAACGAATCAAAGTCGTTTGCAAAGTTCACAGTGTATAACTATTTCAACCCTATCATACCTTCTTTTGTATTATTTTAGAGTTATCTTGCCTACTGTAGGAAACATTTATTTTAACCTGTTATTTCAAAGAAATACTTTGTCTTCAATAGTTACATAACAGATAAATACTCTATTCGTTCATATTATCCAAAGCTGTGTGGTGTTTAGTAAAAAAAAAAAAAAAAGTACATGCAATTTATTTGCATTTATTGCATTATATTTCGTTACTCCTGGAGTTCATAGGCACTGACTCGTAAACCAGATGGACATGAGATCGATATCCACTGAAGACATTACGAGTCCTCTTTCATTTATATTATTAAACTTTTCTAATACAATCGGTTCCTATTGAACCTTTTCGTAAGACAAAATTGCATAAATCGAAACATCATTGACCATTAATTTATATGGGTAAAGTTTTTAACGTTGTCAAAGTCCCAAAACTATATTGTGTGAGATTTTTGCTATGATTGCCAGTGCTGTAATGATTGATGAAATGTATGACTTTAATGTTGAAAGTGCATGTCGTTTTAGAATAACTTTGCAGAATGTGTTGATTGTCCACAAAGAAACTGTAAGCGAGAAAATACGTGGAGTTAAGCAGTCAAACATTCTTCTATATCAGCCATAGTAGACAACGAATTTAACAAATAGAGAGGTTATCGGCTCAAGAATGTGTCCTGAATCAATAGTAACTGTTTATTTGTTCGGCATCGTTTCGGATGGTGGGGGAACAATAGGTTAATGTGCTGTTTTTTTTTTTTGTTTTTTTTTGTTTTTTGGTAAAAGTGAGGTAGCAAACATTTCAAAATCGGGAGGTAACTGTTTTTATAGTTCAGATATTTGATTAAAGTTTCTGTATTTTGACGTAAATTATAAAGTTTATCGATAAAGTGATTATTCTTTGAACTTGTTCAGCCAATCACACTGAATTTCACTCATTTTTTTAAAATTGATTAGTAAATAATTGAATTCACTGTGCCACATTCTACACATGTTGTTCATGAGACGTTTTTGATGTGTGTAATGGAGAAGATAAGGGGACATCTTGGAAAGGCATATATTGTAAATTCTAATGATATTGAAGAATGTATTAACTCAGAGTGTTGGGATAAGAAGCAACAATAAAAAGATGGAGCAAAACTAGTAATAAAATAATAGTAATAATGAAGAGTGTATTGCTACAGAGTTTTGAGATAAAAAGCAAAAAGATTAAGTAAAACTAATTAAAAAAATAGTAGTAATGAAGATTGTATAGCCTGAAATGCTGTGAAACCAGGAAACAATAAGATGTACTTAGCTTAGTTTGGTACAAGACTAAAATTATGGGGTATCCAGTGACGATCGAACGCGCTATTCAGTAGTAATAAACAATTAAACTACAAGGCAACAAAAAGTCCTTGTCGCTTTTGATTTATTAGAAAAAGTATACAGTAAATTTGACATACAGTTCTTAAAATAATTCCCATCGACATAGAGAACCTTTTGCCTCTAGTTGCACAATGCCCTGGCAGTAAAAATCAAGGGTCTTGGATGCAGAGAAGTCTGTGAGTGCATGTCTCAAGTCTGCCTCACTTGCGAAGGATTTCTCACGAAGGTTGTTGTCCAGGGAATGGAAGAGGTGGTAATCTGTTGGTGCAAGATCCGAAGAGTAAGGTGGATGGCACAGTGTTTCCCAGCTAAGTCACTCACTGTATGGTATCCCTAGCTATCCGTTCCACATGACGCCTGGCATTGTCATGGAGGAATAGTACACCTTGCGATTAACAAATGCTGGCTCCTTCTGCTTCAGTGCCTGTTGCACCTGTCCTAATTGCTGCGAGTACAGGTTCACAGTGATAGTTTGGCCTTTGATAGCAGCTCATAGTGCACCACTTGTCGTCTAGTCCATCAGATACAGATCGTGATCTGATGGTGTGAGGCACAGGGTCACGTGGTGACAAGCAATATCTGGCATGCTTGAGAGTTTCATCCAAAACCCACTTTTAGTCACTGGTGAGCATTTGACCAACTAGGGGTACGTTGCGGTCCAGAGAAAACAACAAAAACAGTCTGTCATTCAGTATCTATATTTCTGAGATGAGGTATTATGTACACTCGTTACTTGTTAGCTTACCACAGGTTTGGCTGTTGTCTT
This sequence comes from Acanthosepion lycidas, assembly GCA_963932145.1. NCBI lineage: Eukaryota > Metazoa > Mollusca > Cephalopoda > Sepiida > Sepiidae > Acanthosepion > Acanthosepion lycidas. Next base: position 70,510,331 of record OZ010613.1, on the reverse strand, counting down.
CTATGGCCGCCTTCAGGGTCTCATAATCCAAAGGCTTGACATAGTCATAAAGCAGACAACTTCGAACAAGCTGTTTCGAGACCACCATGTTTCCTCCTGGCTGCTACTCGAGCTATGACCGATATGTATGCGCAACACACCCGAATAGGTCAAGAGCAATACTCCCCATTCCCACTGCTTTCCTGACATGGAACGCATTCATTTACATATCAGTGATCACTTCTTCCCACATGATGTAAAAAAAAAAATAAATAAATAAACGACAAGGACTTTTTTGTTTACATTATAGCTCACCTAATACTCCTCTAGGCAACAATAAAAAGCTGGAATATAAACAGTGAAATGTATATGGTGTGTTTGTAAAATCTCTCTACTATTGTAAACATAACTGTCCCTCTGTATGCTTGTTTACATTTTAGTTGTTTTTTTTTTTTTTTAAATCGATAGTTTATTTCTTTGCCTAAATCTGATAAAAGGCCAATGTGTATTCTTTGCATCGTCCATTGAAATCGGAGATATTTGTTGATGCATATAGACTTGTAACGAGGCGTCTTCATCTTTTGTGATGTAACGCGACCCTTAAACCAGGAAGCAGCCGGTGGTGTCTTCATATCCATCCCGCCCTTGTTGTAGCAGCCCTTTTCTTTATCTATTACAATTGCTGCCTCACCCTGCTTCCATCTGACTCATTCACTGTTTTGTTTTTGCGTTTTATGAGAAGCGACTTGCTGTGGTGTCAATTCACAAGCTCGTGTAGCAGACCATCAATACGTTCGATGGGGGCTGTACCAAGTCCAGCTTGTTTTCAATTTTTGAGTAGTGTTTTCTCACATTTTACTTTTGTTCTTAACGATCATAAAATGTGAAAACGGCCGCCTTGTTCTAATAGAAAGCGTTGATAAAGAATTTTCATTCAGTTTAAGAAAATAAGACAATTATTTTTTGTTTTGCAACTTTAACATTCCAGAACAAGTTATTTACTTTTTTGTCTTGGTATCTTCTGCCATATTTAAGGCAACTTCATAATTCACTCTTCAAAAAATTTTTTTTCATATTTCTGGGCAAAGAACTGCCTGCAGTATCTTTTGCAGATTTTCATGGGATTGGAACGGGGTTTCTGAGCCGAAGCCAGAATGCTCCAGCATCACTTCATATCACCACCAGACTTTGTTGGTTTCTTGTCATAGTTTAGGAGTGCCAGATACAAGCTGTTCGATTTTAGAACCTCTTAATATATTTCCTCTTTTCTGTTAGCTGCAATCGTAGGTATGCCGAGATTCGATTGGCAATAAAATCTCAGCATCCGACTTCCATAGAAAATATATTGGTCGTCCAACCATTTCTTCTGTGTTACTCTTGCATACTTTCATACTTTTCCAATTTATGTTGATGTGCTTCGCTGATAATTTTCTTTAAAAAAAAACAAAAAAAAAAAACGTTTATTCAATGACGCAAACTTATCGTTAAAAACTTTGTATCCATAATCAGTAATCCCTGATAGAAGAGTATTTCTGTCTAAATAAGGATGTCAATTGACAATGAAAAACAAAAGGCGCAACGTTAATCAAGGCATTTTTGAATTTATTAAAAATATACAAAGAATCTTTAAAGTATATAAAGTATGAATGGTTGTAAATTTAATCTAATAAAAGAAAAGAAAAATGGGTGCCGAATACACACATTCGGTGAATCGATGTATTTAATTTATCAGGGTTCGGTTTTGGGGGCAAGAAACTCGAAGCTAATGTAACAAGAAGCCATGTATAATCCATCAGTGTGATGATTAGTCAGAATCTGGATCTGACTCCCGTTTTAAAACCGTTGAATGCATGCATTTATATTGTTTTATAATTGTTTAATATTCTAAGGAATATAAATAATTTTCTCGTTCAATGTGTAAAAAAGTAATTCATTAACACATTAACAGCCAATGGTCAATTACAAAATCTGACGTCAAATGCCAACTTTATAATAGCCATCTGAGGCAATAAACATTTTTTTCAAATGCCTCGTTTATGTATTAGATTTTCAATAAATTTTTCTCATAAAACGTTTTTCTAGTTGCCAGTACGTTTTTTTCTTCCTGCCTTAGAAACCACGGAAAAAAAAACCTGTCGAGGTTGCCGCCCTTGATAGTAAGACCACAACGAGGCAACTCGTGGTGGATAACATAAGAAAAACAACGACGAGTTATCTCGTGGTTGATAGACAAGCTGTTAAAAATTTTTTTTTTTTTTTTTTTCATAATTTGAAATTCTTAATGTTGGTTAACTCTTGCCGCAATCAACAAAGTAACTTTGACAAAATCAGTTTCTGTAGCGAACGAAGATAACTGTCTTCCCTACCTTCTCATGTAAAATGGCGCCGGAATCTGCTGATATATTACAATTCTTTCTGGTGAGTCTCATTGTATTTTTAAGTTTGTAATTCTGCATATTTGACACGGGTTATTGTACCTATACTCTAAAATGCTGTTCACTCCAGACATCTGCTCCATGAATGATTATTTAGTAGTTGAGTCAGCAACAACCAACCAAAATGTCATTTAGATTTGTTCGCGTTGGCCCAATTAAATGTGCTTTTTTTTTTTTTTTTTCTTTTTTTTTTTTTTTTTGTCCCCAAAGAATCTCTTCACTCGATCTTTGTGAATGCGAGTCATATTGTGTATGGGTTAATTAGGTGATGACTGAGTAACCTCATGCAAGAGTGTCTGTCTATGCATGCAAAGTAACGTTATGTCAAAGCCGTGCAACCGGTTCTCAATATAGTTTGGACCCTTTCCGTATAAATCTTTTTTTTCTTTTTTTTAACTAAACCGAGGTTAATCGACACTTTGGTTACTTGTATTCATTCTGTAAACAACATTCACAAATTGCTTTGATTGGCTAAATTTATAATTAAATTGGGATTGGTTATTAGGGCTTAGCATGTTCTGACGAGCGAAGAGTGATAACCGGTTAGCTCATTCAATAATATTTTTTTAATTTTTATATTAAATACTCGGCATGTCTTCCAAATGGCATCCAATGTCATCTACAAGTTGGTCAATGTAGGTGTGATGAGGTCTTCCAACCGATCTTTTGCCGCGCAATGGGTTCCATAGGAGAGTGTCACTTACAAGTTCTGACTTACTTCTCCAGGAGTGACCAACTAGCCGAAGCCTTCTCTCTCTTAGCGAAACTGTGATAGAAGGAAGGTGTCCATACAGGCGTTTCTTTGTTGGGTGTTTCTTCCAGCTGATGTCCAATGCAACTCGTAACATGTTTGTGTATTTTCCGTCAAGTGATGCTTCTTGGTGTTTCGTCAGTGTTCATGTTGTTGAGCCGTAGAGAAAGACAGATCATACCGTGGCCTTAAAGAAATCCCTCTTAAGATTCTGAGAGGGAGGACTTCCAGACGGTGATCAGACCATCAAGGACCGGTTGCTACCGAAGGCTAAAGAGTCTAGTCTATCTTGCTGTTTAATCCAAGACTGTAAGGAGGAAACAAGATGGGTTCATGTTTTTTTTTTTTTTCTAAAGGCATTAAGTTGAATGCTGAAGTGAACAGAACAGAATAACCTGGAATTGGAACACGGGTCGCCTATTTCACTTTCCACACCAATAATCGTTACGTAACCGGCATATTCGAATTACAAATGAGATATTTTCAGAAAATGCTGCATTGTCTTGTTTAGCATTCAGGCATTTTGCCTATTTGTCTGATAGGTTCCTGCTTGGGAATAATAAACTAAACTAGTTTCCCTGGAGATCTTTAAGGTTTTGCAATTCTCTTGTCCGAGATTCGCCAATCGGACAAAATTCGGCCATGAACATGACCAACAATTTTAAGATTTAATACTGTTGAAGAGCCTGGAGCGTCTTTTGTCTCGAAACGTCCATGCTGAAAGTTGACAAACTACTTTTTTCATGGATTCTCTTTCACGCATACTTTTCACCCAATGTTTGCTTCATAGATTCATAGAATTCCTTTAGAACTTTCTTCTCCAGAAACTTCATGACACCCAGAGAACATTTGAACATTTCATACTTTCTGTTAACATTATTTACACGATTTATATTCTGGCTATTGTCATCATCTTTTTTTGTTGTTATCACAATCTTTCGATCTTCATCCGGTGTATGTTGAATCGGAAAACACACAGGGAATTCCGAACTGAACCCTTTATTTAATCTACGGGAATAGATTGTTCACGTTCCACTACCCATGTCCAGGGATATCCCGTCTTCTTTTTTTTTATTTAGTACTACTCAGTTATTGCTCGCCTGTTTCCACTGAGTTCAAGTACACACAGCCCGACCCTGAGATTGAATTCATAATCACTACATCACCAAATTCACAAACCAACGCTTTAATCTGCTTGCCTATTGGCCCAGGACCCATGCCCTCGTGACCTGAGGAAGGCTAGAGAGTACAACGGCCGAAACGTTGTGGTAACAACAACAAAGATTAGGATCGAATATAAATAGTGTAAATAATGATAACTCATCTCACAAATTTTCTAACATAATTAATCCAATTTAAAGATGAGTGTAAAGATCCTGCGAATTGACATTTTACGATAATAAAAGGATCACCGTTGTTTTGATGAAACAAAATTATGCTCTGTCTTTTGGATGTGATTTGGACCGATAACCTCTCAGTGCCTCCCTGTCAGCATTTATTATTTTCTGCGTAACCCGTTCGCGCGACGAGAATAATCTATTCACTTAATCATTGTGAATACGAGTCATAGTATGCTGACTCACTCCGTTCCGACTGAGAAACCTCACGGAAGAGTGTTCCCCATTTCGAGTGGATAAAACATTTTGATGAATCCTACCCGTGATAGCACAGACTATAAATATCCAGTTTTCTATACAACCTAATCAGTATCGGATTTGTAGAATTACAAACTGCCTTTTTATTGTCCTTTTTGACATCGTCAAACTGTCATAGTCATAATAATTATTTAATAATTTGTGGAGCGACGTTTTAATCTCTCCTTTTTTTTTTCTCACCTCTAAAAGACGAACTGCTTCCATCTGTCCGAATTTTGCATCTCCGTTTTTCTCTCAGATTGTACGTTCGATTCTCAAGAAGTCTTTCTTTCCTAATAGTCATCTAAACCCGATTAATGTCTTCATTCCTTCTGGAATTGGTTGACATTAGAAATGACATTTAATTTGAGCCCAACTCATTTGTTTTCTACTTCAGTCAATATAGATATGAACAGACTGAGCTAAATACTTTATATTTCATAAAATTGGTTTAGTTTCATGCAATAAAAAATAATGCCATGTCCCTTCGTTTTCCTTTTCTTTATTATTTGTGAATTGTCATTCTTTGGAAAGATAGTGGAGTGGTTTCTCCACAGTTTGATATTCAGTGTTGTCCATCTGTTATACTGACTACCACTCAAGTTTAGATGAGTTCATGCCTTTTTCTAAAGTGCTAACGTGAGTACAACAGACGTGCTCGGATTCCACTCTTCGCAATGGTATCCGTTAGTCTATCCACTCATACATTACAAATCAAGTTTGCTGGAAATTGAGAGAGGAGGATTCTGTTACGCCACTCTTCAAATTGAGAAGTGCCTGCTTAATTAAAAAGAAAAAAAAACTTTCACATTGAAATCCCTTTTTACCTGAGCTCGAACCCTGAGCTGCGGTACTAGAGACAAATATGTAACAATCACAAGTAATCAGTTACATATTTACTTTTTTTTTTTTCTTTTGTTTTCAGGCGTTTCTTTGCCACCAACCATCCCTTCAGTTTTTACTACTCAGCCCCTAATGTTTTCAGACCCCACTCCAACTTCAGATCCCTACCCTCTCGTACCAAACTCTAGCAAGAATATATTTAATGTCGTGTGTGAAGAAGAGAAAGATGATGATTTAAAAAAAAAAACGCACACACAAAACCTGACTAACTTATAAATTCCTTTGACATTTAAGAGTCCTCCCACCAACGCCACCTTCTCACAAACCTGGCAAATCTCCGACCTGTATAATCTACTAGTTCATCCTTGATTGAGAAGAAGGACTAGACAACGCAACCCTGCTCTTGCTCCACCTCCTCCCCAACCATACATCCGCTCCAACTGTACCAAAAAAAAAAAAAACATGCCACTCTGAGCTAATGTGATTTTTTTTTTATTATATATTGGATGTTACTTATCTGACTGGCACCAAATCTCTCCTATCGTCTCTCTCTCTCTCTCACAGACTTTTTCACAGGCCTCAGCTGCTGCTACTGCTGCTGTTGGCTGTCGCTGTGACTGTGCCCGACTCTGTCGCAGCCTTGGGGTTGCATTTGTCTTCTAGTTGTCAACAAATTGCTTTTCCTGCACAGATTTTTTTTTCCTCTACGTGGCCCAAAATTTGGAAGATTTATTTCCTTTGGGGTTTGAATATTTTAATTCGTTCGACAACGAGCCCCTTTTTTTATCCCATGTCTAACGAAGAAGCCATATAAAATAAATGTGAGGGGTAAGTTTGTTTTTTTTTCCTTTGTTTCGTGCAAAAATATATTTTCAGGCGCTTTACATTTAAATCTGTCTCCTATAACTCTCTCTCTCTCTCTCTCTCTCTTTATTATCGACCACTTTTTACTTATTTCATATTCTCCTTCTGATTTTGGTTTATTCCATCTTTCTTGGTTTGTTTATTTTTTTTTTCTTCTCCCTATGGAACGAGAAATATCAACCGAATTATCTACCCCACCCCATGCAAACTTATTAAGACTTTACTCAATGGTAAGGTACCATTGACATTTTAGTTTTCATAGGCATTTTAAAAAAGAAAGGGGTAAAATTTATTTAGTAAATTAAGCTTAGTTTGTCATAAGGCCAATATTGTTGAGCACCCAGTGAAGAAAGAACTCAATAAGTATAATGGTCAAAGAAACACGCTTTCTAACCTTTACTTCACGTGTCGTATATTTTTTCTTTCATCTAATTTTGTCTATCCATAAAAATAATAAATATATACATTTTTTTAGTCATTGACAATGTTTTGATGTTATGAAAATACTTTTGTCTTTTTAATATCAGGTTTTATTACATTTGGTCATCCGTACCTCAGCAGTGTTAAGCGTGCTTTCATCATAATTGAATGAGGAAAGCAGACTCATTACCAATCTGAATTGACAAGACATTATGGAAACCAGTAGATTTTTCATTCTATTTAAGTAACTTTTTTATCGAAATCTATTGGCGAGTTGATTATTGTGATTTATTGTTCGTTCCTCCTGAATTAGTGCTCCACTACTTGAATCAAGGTTTGAACTCGTGGCCACTAGATGAGAGTATCAGTAACATATGTATAACCAACTGCTATATAAATTAAGCCACCTTCTTCTGGCTAGATGTGTGTTTTCTGTAGCCTTTTTATATTCAATGCCAGATGGTTTGAAATTTGCTTACGATGGCGGGTTCGGCTTTTCATAAAAAAGTTTGACAAGCAACGCATAAATTATATAACAATTAATGCAAATATATTTTGAGGTTATGTATGCAAAATACTTAAGATATATTTGGTTTAACACTCTTAAGTATGCAGAAAAACCCGGTGTAGTATGTTTTTTTTTTGTTTTTTTTTGTGCCTTACAAAATAAGACATTGATTTTTTTTTATATGTAGAATGCCATTGTGTTCAACAATTCCTGTTTGTTAGTAAACAATATTTATATATTTGATCTTTAGTTTGAATGTTTTATTTTTAAATTCTTGACTACAGTTTTGTTTCTATGCTATTAGTCTGTCACAAGGCCACAAGCTGTTGACAGTATTCTTTGGTATTGACCAGCTTTGACGCTACTTCAATGATGCGCGTCATGAATGTATGGGATGGATAGACCGCCATCTTCCATTCAAAGAACTCCGCCGGTTTCATGAAAAAAAAAAAAAAAAGGGTCAATGTTTAAACATCGATGTTTCTGTTGTTACGAAGTTGCCACCGCGTAATTTTCGTGGATCTTGATGAATCAAATAAAAAACGGTAAAAATATGTGAACCGATTAAGAAAAAAAAACAATATTGTCAAAAGTTTATTAAAATTGCCATCAAATGTTAAACTATTCTATTACCAAAAGTCGAACTTTTTATTTATATTTTTATTTTTTGTTTATTATTTATTTTTGGTGGTGGGGTTTAAAAGAAGTATTTATAATTACCTGTTGATTTTATATATATATATATGTATATATCACGGGTAGGATTTATTCACTTTCACTGCTGCATTGTTATAGCATTGTTGTTGGTCTGTCTGTGCTGTTCCATTTTGAGAAAAACAGGAAATTTTCAATTACTTGAAATAAATTACTCCTTACAGATGTCGATTTCTTACGGGTGCCCACATTTTAATTTCGCTTGAATATTCTGCAATACAGACAAGACACCACCACCCCCACAAACACACATTACAAATCGGGTCGTATTGTAGGTCGCTCTATATGTCGGCATTGGTTTGAAAATAGCAAAAATTGTTGATTAGTTTATAATATAAACGCTAGAGACCGACATTTCACGGTGTCTTGAAAACATATGTAAATATCGGACAGCAGGCAATGGAAATTTCGGTAAGACGTTTGAGTACGTCCACAGCAGCGGAAGTGTTACACATAAAACCTCGATAATTCACTCGTTACATAGTGGAGTGTGCTTAAGAAGCGGAATACATCGGCTCCACGAATCTTGATCCGTAGAAACGATCGTTACATTTAAACGAGTTTGTATAAAAAAGGACAAAATACCCCATTTAATTTTGTTCTTAAATAATTGACCCTTTTAAGCAGCTTTCCCTTTAAGTTTCATCCACCGCAAGGAAAGTTGGTTCCCTGTGCCGTGCCAAAAAGTTTTTTCTTGCCCGAATCAATCCTTCAAATGTATAAATCAACCATTCGCCCTTGCATGGAATACTGCTGCCATATATGGTCTGGTGCCCCCGCTGTTCGCCTTAAGGTCCTCGACAAGATCCAGGGACGGATATGCAATGTGGTTGGTCCTGATCTGGCATCTCGTCTTCAATAGCTCTCTCACAGACATGCCGTCGCCTCCCTTTGTCTTTTCTACAAATATTTTCACGGTAACTGCTCCGACGAGCTACTTTCGCTAGTTCCCAGACTGCACGAATTCAAACATGCTACTAGGCTGGCATCACGGTCCCACCCTTTCACTGTTGAAGCGATTAAAAATGTGGCCGTCTCTTCTACTCCAATAGCTTCATGTCTCGCACCTCCCGTCTGTGCAATTCCTTTCCCATTGTTTCCTTGGTAGCTATAATCTCCAACTATTTAAATGTAATGTCAATCGACATCTCCAGACCTATTCTCTGACCTTCTCTTCATCATTTCCGCTATCACGCCTCTTTACTCTCCCACTCTGTAACCCCTTGCGTACTTGCTTGGGGTGAAATGCTTAAAAAAAAAGTTAACCGATGTATCATTTAACCAGAAATTAAGAACCGATTCTTTGGAAATTGTTTTATAATAGAATTTAGTGTCGAAATTCATATTTAAATTTGTTGATTGATTGATTGATTTGCTCAAAATATATACAGTAAATCTTCTCATCCTGGTGTTAAGCATAAACTTCCTCCTTGTTTGCATCCTCTCCAAGACCTCATCTTTGCTCAGACACCCGGTCTATAATATCCTCAGCATCCTTCTATAAAACCATATGTCCGTCGCCTCCAGTATCTTCATCTTTGAAGATACCGTCCAACATCCAAAAGGAGAACAGATTTCAGATAACAGCTCAGAATTCTTTGTTACCAAAGAAATCCTCTTGCTCGCAATACTCTGTCCAGCTTTCGGTATGCGTCCTTGGACATCCCAATACGTTTACGGATCTCGGTGTCGCACTTAAGGTCATCTGTCAGAACATTTCCCAGATATTTAAACTTCCGCATCTGCTCGATTTTAGCGTCCCCGACCTGCAAAACGCATTTCGGGCTCATCCTTTTACTAATGACTATGTATTCTGTCTTATTGTAGTTTATGCTTAGTCCCTTCTTCTCGCTCTCCTTCGCTACCTTCTGTAGGAGATTTTGTAATTTCTTTACGATGGTTAGGATTTGTAAATCCAAACTTTCACTCACACTGTTTACAGGCAGAGGAACAGCAAATGTTAGAGCTCGTCCGGGTGAGGGTAATCATGATTACGCTTCAATGCCGTTGAATTTGAACCCGGTATAACTCGGCAAGATTTCAGATTTCTTTTTCCTTTTTTTGTTTTATAATTATTCGATAACTCTACATTTCACTAGAGTTTTCTGGCATTTATTTATTTTTCCAGTAGTAAACTAAATATTCTTGTCAGAAAAGAAAAAAGTATCTAATCTTACAATTTAAACTTAAAATTTGTTTTTAACGCGTGTTAAAATTACAAAAAAAAATTAATCTGGAAGAAAGCGGTAGTCACTGATCTGGAATGAATAGAAGAAGCAATAGAGAGAGAATAGGTCTATTACGTGTATAATAATGTAAATACATTGCTAATGGTTTTAGTATAAGAATGCATTGAAAATTAAGAAGAAAGATTGTCAGTGGTCAGGCATTAATGCAAGCATTATTGATCAAATAGGACGTTGTCTGTAATATTAGGTTGGTGCAAAAATAATGACGTAATAATGTCGTTTTCTGACGTTAAAAGATACATAAAAAATAACACTATTACGTCATTATTTTTGCACCAACCTAATAATTTTTATTCTGAAAATGCATTGAAAATTAGGAAAAGAATTGTCAATAGTCAGACTTTGTGGATATTCCATCGGAACCGATTGAAATGATATTACATTGTCAAAAAAACTTTTTGATTCACAATGAAGAAGCATGGGTAAAAATTCAAATAAAGATACCATTGATGTATGACAAGGATCATTTGATGGTGGCGAAGTTTCAGAGCCAATAAGTATCTTCATATTAAGCAAAATTAACAAAACTGTTCATATAGATAACTATAGTCTATATAGTGATGATAGATTGATGGACGTGTCTGATAATAAGAAATTAGAGAAAAAAAGCTTTTTAAGCTCTTCAAAGATTTGAACTTTGAAATAACAGCTGAGATGAACATGAAAATCGTTTAATATTTAGATGTTGAGTTGAAGCCTTTTGTCAGACACAGTTTCCCCAGATAGGAAACCAAATACAATGTTAAATTATGTAAACTCTAAATTCAATTACCTGGCGAGTGTAATTAAACACATTCTAAAGGGAATTGGATCCAGACTGTCGAGAAATTCCTCGTCAAATGAAATATTTGATGAAAAGAAAAAATGTATATATAACTAAATTGAAGGGGGAACATAAAACGGACCTAACTTTCAACACCCAAATATTTCAACAACTGAGAAATAACAGGGTAATAAAAAAGAAAAAGGAATATAATTTGGTTCAACCCCTCCTCCCATTTAAGCCACAGGTGAAAAAAAATATAGGAAGAATTTTCTTGAATCTGATCAAAAAAAAAATACTTCCCGAAACGTTCTGAATTGCACAGGATTTTCAGCAGCATCACTGAAATAAGTTATAGTTGCACTGGAAATTCAGAAATTAAATTTTTTACTTGTGAAGTGGAAAAGGCTCATCTTCAAGAAATATATAAAATGTTGGTTACACCACAACTACGTTTTCTAGATGGTTGAGTTATTCACAATTTAGAAAAATTCTCGTCAAAGCACAAAAACACATTTATACTTTTTCATGAAAATAATAAACATAAACTAAAATTATCGAAACTATCTATATTAAAAAATTGAAACCAACCTTTGATAAAATTAATCATAAATACTGCACAATTTTTAAATTTTCTACAGTATATAATTAAAATATCTACGTTATAACTAATAGCTTTATTTAAAAAAAAAATAGTTGACTTCTTTGACGTTACTACACGTGTACATCATAAAATTTAAAAATTGTACAATACATAAGTTTAGCGTTTTTCACTTTACAAATAAAAACAATTAATTTTTAGAGTAACACAGGAATTTTGTTTTAGCAAAAACAGGACCCTGGAGTTGGCATTGTGTTCATGTCGAAAGTACTCGGAAATAAAATAGATATACATTAATATGGTAATTTTCTTTCTTCCTTTAATATTAACACTAAAAAAAACGTCCGTAAATATGAGCGGATCCTATTAAAAATAAGTATACAAAACGCATTTATGTTTGTTCAACATTCGTAGAGCCAATCAGTGGTTTATACTGCAACTATGCTGAGCAGACCCTAGTTACAGTTTCTGGGAAAGAGCGTGTTATCTAGCGTGATTAACAATTTGAACAAGGCCAGCACGCTCAAGCCCTCGGCCACGATGAATTGTAACTTCGTGCTAGCACAGCTATCGACGTCCCCCAAGAGCTCCGTCTACCCAATTTCACTCACAAGGCTTGGGTCAACACGTAGTGTGGTCTTCAGGTATTTTCCAAAGGTGTCGCACGCTGGGATCAACACCCTTCAGTCCGATAACATAAAGACAAATTGACCATGGTGAGATGCGAACGTCCTCACCACTAGACTGTGTGTGTGTGTGTGTATATATATATATATATATATATATAACACGGGGCCGGGGATAATTTTGATTTACTTCAATTTGATGCTTGACTGTAAACGAAACCTTTTCTTAAAGGTACACTACAGGTGTTTTTCTTTAATTTATAAACTATAAAACATTTTTTATTATTTATATATAAGAATCCGAAGGTTCCCACGTTTCAAAAAAAAACTTAAGTTCCAAAGGAAAAATTTGAACGCTCATCGGAATTTAGGCGAATGTCTTCTGATGTTGTTCTTCAGTACCATTGTTGACACCGTAAACAACCTAATGTATATTTCACGAATATGATGATGACTCCTGGTTTGGGGGTGATTTTTTTTTCTTTTTTTAAGTTTAAATCCCGTCTGACACAAACACTTAAGCATTTGAGATATAAAAGTCTGTATGTATAAAGACAAAAGGAAAAGTTATCTTAGCCGACGTGTTTTGTTCTTTGAGGGACTTTATCAGGACAAAAGACATTTGCCTTAACCATTAGCACTCAGCATTAATATTACTTCCCTTTCCACTACATTCTTTTTCAAGGCTGCTCAATTGCAGTATCCTTATTGTTAATTTCACTCAAACTTGTTTTCTGTTGCCATAGCAGGATATGACAAATCCAGGGATCAGAACTACCTTCAGTGGCAAGATAAACATTTTTTTTTACAGCAAATGATGTCACACTCAGAGGACGAAACTAGTCAGCTAAGTTTTCCTGTTGTCTTTATTCATATTTACCTTTTACATATATACTCTACCTTAAACTTTTACACAAACTCTATATATATATATATATATATCAACATTCCCATAGAAACACACACACACATACATGTATATATATATATATATATATATATATATATATATATATATATATATATATATATATATATGTCCTATTTCAACTGACTAATTTCTCAGCATTCGCTCTGATTTTCTTGCTCGATTCAGTGATCTGATTTCTTTGTCAGGAAATTCTTTTCAATGACAATGGACTTAAAAAAAACCTGAGGCTAACGAAACGTTTTTTGCACCGACTGACCGAAATTAAATAAAGTTATAGGTTGACGTTCGTTAATTCTGAGTGCCCCCCACTCTAATTCTTCAGGTTTTATCTGGATGTTGCTAATTTAGAAAACCCCGGATGTGTCTTCATTGGCGGTTATCATGTATTGTTTGCCACAATCGGAACACCACAAGTTGGGCAAATATTATCCCCGGATGCTATAGACCTAACGATCCGAAACGAAGTGTGAAAACAAAAGATTTCTTTAATATCACCCTCAAGAGTGGCCATTTACCCCCTCCCCTCCAAGAAAAAAAAATTAATAAAACCTCTTTTCCAGTGAAAGAAGTCTAAGGATAAGAATTTTTTTATTTGAAACGTTAAAGATCAAAATCTAGCAAATACAAACATTTAAATATCTGGTAAGTGTTTTAAGAAAACGGAGAGTGCGACACTGAAATCCGAAGGTGCATTGGGATTGCCAAAGATGCCTTGCAAAAGCTAAGCAAAGTATTAAGAAACGGGGAAAATCTCATTAGAAACAAAGAGTGCGTAATATCAGTCCTCCTATATAGAAGTGAATGCTGAACAATCTACTCATATATGAATAAGAGCCTTGAAGCAACAGAAATGTGGTTCTACAGAAGCATGCTGAGAATATCTTGTGAGCAATGACGACGTTTTAGAGAAAATTGAAGCAAAAGGGACACTTACGCTTAATAGGGAAGAGAGTTGAAATTTCTAAGCCAGATAAATGAGGAAAATAGCTTAGGAAAATTTGACACTCTCAGGGCATATTGAAGGCAAGGAGGACAGTGCATAAAGTGATGCATAACCCCTGCCTGACAAGCTTGCATAAATAGTTGGCAGAACAGGGACGAGGAGAGATAGCAAAAAAGATAAATTTTACTAAGAGCTATAAAGTACAGGAAACTGTAGGGAGTTATAATCACGCATGTCACGAAAAGGACAAGAAGACCCAAGAAGATAGTTCACTTATATGAATACGTATTTTTTTTTTTTTTTTAATACGTTATCGCCAACTTTATTTTGGCATTTCCGAGCATAGGCATCATGAGTTTTTGTGCCTCGGGCCCAATTCAGTATTTTATCACCCGTGACACATGCCTTCAGACATTAAAAGACCATTTTGTTTTAATCAGCAGATAGCCATGAGTTATTTTCCCTTAGTTTTGGCAGTTAAATCTCCCCACGAAACTAGTTTTGCGGAGATGATCCCAATCAACTTAATATCCTGAAAGGTTTCTGCTTGAATTTAATATGTAGGCCGTCATTGATCAGTTTTGCACTCGTTTCTTCTCTCTGACATGATAATAGGAAGAATTTATAGCGCCAAATTTCTAAGTTTTAATATTGTCTACTTGTCTACTTTGAAAATTAACATTCAAAATTTTAGCTTTCACTTGGGCTAAAATACCAACCTCCAGCACCGATTGTAATGATGTAACAATTTCAAACTAAGAGTAAATCATATTTTAAAAATCCGATCGTATTAGAGAGTAAAGATTGTATTACGCCAATAGAGTATGATCTACCTCGAAAATCAGCATTCGAAGTTTTGGCTTTTACTTAGCCTTGAACACCGACTGTTAGAATTTTAGAATTGGTTTCGCCAGAAGTCAAGTACAAGTTATTTACTATGCACTAAACATGTTAAACTAATTAGTATGGCGAAAAATGAAAATTACAGTAAGAAGATTGTATTGCGTCAATCCAAGTTGAACCCGTTTACTCTAAACCACGAGTCAAGTTGTTGTTGTTTCCTTCTAACAAAGGATGAGTTATGCAGTTGCATACTTCTCAAAATCAGACTTCTATAAAAGCTGATTTTCAAAGAAGGTCGGCTTTCTCCAACTTTAAAAAATGATGGAAATTGGTCAGGTGGGGGCTTTATACTTTTGATTGAAGTTGGGGACGTGTTATTTGAGCGAGAGCTCACGGCTGACATAAATTCGTATTTCCCATTGATGACATAAATCTGGGTTCGGATTTTCTCCAAAAATAGTTCGACCCCATCTACTCGAACACTTACCGAAACACAATCTTTCCCCCCGCTTCAACTCTTCACCTCCCCATATCGTCGTACAAAGCTGTATAAATATCTGGGAGGTTCCTTAAGTTTTCTCAAAAAACATTTCGCAAAATTGATACACATTGACCAAAAAAAAAAAAAAACTATTCGCGTGTAAAAACTTTAATCATTTCTGGATAGTTTTCTAAAATGAGAAATTATTTCTGTACAGTTATAGCCACTCCACAACACACACGTCGACCTGCAGTTTCAGTTAGCCCAGAAATTAAATTTAATGTCGAAAAGTGTAAGTGTAAAGAGATTAGCAATTCGGATAGGCCAAAGAGAAGGCGTTAAGTGCTTTTTTTTTCTGCTGTTAGTCCGAAGGAAAGTGTTATCGACTTGAAGAAAAAGAAGCATGCTGATTTAGCGAAATCTACGGTAAGAATGAATCTTCTCATCGATACATAGGTTTTATTTCAGTCTATATTGTTATAATTGTTCTATTTTATTATTAGTTATTGTTGTTAATCTTATTTTGAGCCTAATTTATAAATTAAACTTTATCATATCTATCTATAAGGTTTGGTATTAATCGTTATTCCGATTAATACCAAACCTTATATAGATAGATAGATATGATAAAGTTTAATTTTTAAATTAGGCTTTTAAGAATTTAAATTTTCATTATACCACGTTTTAGTGTCTTTTATTCAAAATAAAACCGTTAGACAACGAGGACAACGTTAAATCTGAAATGTTTTTCAGTGGCTCTCAAAAGCGATTTTTTACTTTGATCAAAGCAGATTCAAAATAGCTTTCTTTTTTACGAAAATTATTCAATTTTCCAAATGGCTGTACTTTTTGTGGCTTCTCCGGTAGAGATAAGAAGCTTTTTCTTTTTATATTTCTGTTTACATTTCTACAGAAAAAAAAAACAAAGAAAATCAATTAGAAAAAACTAATGCCAAATATTCAATCGCATTTGAAAAATCGATTGAAATTAAATTTACTGAATAAAAGTTTTAAATAAAATCGATAATTTGAAAGCGATTGAATCATCACTTATATAATAAGCTTATTTAATTCTATGCAGGTTTTTAAAATGTAATTCTTAATGTCGACAAAAGACGGAAAATTGTGGAGTGTCGTGATCATATGGCATATTTACCCCATTTGGTGATGTCTTTTGAAATTCCAAGGTTACTACGTTGAATTATCGATGGTGCCTGATTAGTGATATTCATTAATCATCAGGCGATGACGACGACATGCCTTGTTGTGACCCAATTTATATTTTGTTTCCTGACAATCCTTTCGATTTTGGGGTAACTGCATGCGAGGCCACAATTTTTTTTTTTTTTTTTTTTTTTTTTTTTTTACCCAGCTGTTCTGCTTGTCTTCCCCTAAGACCGCTCCTTATCACTATTTTCTGAATTGCCTGCGGTCTGTCATTGCATGGCTTGCCGCTTATCGTCGCTATCCGACTTCGCCTTCTTTGCAGGGTCTTATTTTGTTTCCCAATCATTTACTGTTTGCTTTAGGGTTCTGTTATGTCAAGCTGTTGCTGTTTCTTCAAGGACTCACCCCCAGGGAGAGAGAGAGAGAGAGAGAAAAGTTTTCATCCATCTCTCTCAAAATATGCTATTTTGTAGCCATGTGAAAACACATTCCTCTCGCGCAAGCGCGATACATTCTGGTGAAACTACTACTACTACTACTATGAGAGATGTGTTTAGGCGGCAAGAATTCAACGTTTTTATTACATTTTTCCCATTTCCGAATAAGTTATTGTACATCAAAATTGAAGTTATGAATAAATTGTCCAAAGTTCATCTCCCCCTCCCCCGTTATTTTCATGTACTTCGAATATCACAGTCATTTTCAAGAACTGGGTGTTATCAGAATGCTAAGCAAGATCTTTTTGACTGAATTCTGGTGGTTTTTGTTCGCTGAAATTTAAATTGGAACTTTCTATATTTCTGAGATGAGGTATTATGTACACTATTTACATTATTCGGACTATTGTCCTCATCTTTGTCGCCATATTTATTACTACGTTTCGGCCATTGCACGCTCCGGCCTTCGTCAGGTGGTTGGAATGTCGAACTGAATTTTTTTTTTTTTTTTTTTTTCGCTCATTGGAGTAGACTGTTCTAGTTCTACGTGCTATGTCTAATGGATGTCAGTTGTCAGTTATCTCCTGTTAATTCCCCTCTCCAAGTTCTCCACCGCCTTAACCAGGTATTGAACTCACACTCTTTGGGTCCTGTCACTGGATCTAACACCTTTATCCACTGTGCAATGTGTCCTTGAAGACACCAGAATTCTGTAAAAAATATCTTGCTTGCCAAACTGATAACACTCGGTTCTTGACAATGATTGTGATAATCGAAGTACTTTAATATAACAGAAGAAAACCTGAACTTTGTAAAATTCATTTATCCAATCCCGACGTACAACACTTCCATTCGGAAATTGGAAAGATATAATAAAAAGTTAGACAAACCTTGTCGGTGGAATTTAATAAAATTTGTTTGGACACACAGAGAGAGAGAGAGAGAGAGAGTGTTTTATTTACTGTATTAGTAACCCTACCAGAAATGTGTTATTTTTCACATATTTTCAAAAATTACAAATTACTGTCTATCGGGAGTGAACCCTTAAAAAATAGTAACAGACAACTAAAGCGAGTCTTTTAACCATTTCACTCCGGTCAAGGCGATAAAGCTCTGAGTGTGAAAAAGTGTAGCAAAAAAAATATATATAGAACAATAAAAAAAAAAAATTAAAAAGACTGAAGATAGCGATTGACATTACATTTAAATGTTTGGAGATCAAAGTTGACTGGGAAGCAGGAAGCCATAAGAGAGTTCCACAAGTGAAAAGTGCTGTAGAAGAAACTTTTGGCACAAAACTTACGGTTGCATCTAGCCATTTCAACTGTAAAATGATGAGACCTTGCTGGCAATCTGGTACTGTTCTAAAATTCATAGAGTTCAGGTACCATAAAGTTCCTCAGAACAATTACTATGAAAGTATTTGTAGAAAAGATACAGAATTTATGACGTGATATATTTTATATCAACCAAATCTACATGAGTGAGGCAGAACATAATTTACGTTAATTCTATCAGCGCTGGACTCTTTCGACTTCAAACGTATCGTTTTGTAAATTAGATTTTACCATTTACCAATTGCTTTTTGTTTATGCATTCATTAGTTGTAAGACTTTTTCGTGTTCCACATTGTTTCAACAACAATTTAGAAAGAACATGTAGCCTGGTCGTATAATCTAATTTTGTAAAAACAATACCGTTAAAGGGGGAATAGTTTTTTCCTTCTGACTATCCCTCATAGTCCCTTTTCTGCCATCTATTTTTTAACGTAAAAAAAACGAGATTATTTTTGCACCAACCTAATATTACAAAAGTTGCTGCAAATAGATTGGAAATTTGGATAAAACAAAATCAGTTTCTTAAAAAAAAAAAAAAAAAAAAAACTTTCAAGTTATATTTACCAAGTTAGAAAAAGTGATTTCTAGAATGAAGTATATAGGCAAGAACAGATTCAGGATTTTAGGAATCATGGCTCTCCACAACTTCTTATCGTTCATAGTTCTAAGCAATATTTGTCACCTTACTATCACTCCCAGTCTTTGTTCTGCCATCCATTTACACAAACTGATTAGGTTGTTTACTCATTATTTCCCTCTTGCCTTCAATCTATCTTGAGTGTCAAATTTTCCAAGCCCTCTTTCCTCATTATTTGCCCTAGAAATTTCAACTCTTTCTCTCTGATTCTATGTATAAATAGTTTAAAAGTTGGTGTGGTGGGGTGTCATGTACAAAATTTCACTACATATTTCTGAAGTAATCTCCACCTATCAATTCCTACAAAGCCTTGTAGCAACAGAAGCAGAGTGAAAAATGCTTCTGGAAGATGTTCTTCTAATCAAGTATGTAGGCAACCATAGGACAATGCACATTTTGTACAGATATGTGAGACAAATACACTATTTGGCAGCACTCTGAGTGACCAAGTAACCGTCTTTTCTGTTTATGTATTCATTAGTTGTAAGACTTTTTCGTGTTCCACATTGTTTCAACAACAATTTAGAAAGAACATGTAGCCTGGTCGTATAATCTAATTTTTTAAAAACTACCGTTAAAGGGGGAATAGTTTTTTTCCTCTGATTATCCCTCATAGTCCCTTTTCCCTTAGTATCCTAAAGAAAGTTTTTCTCCATTTTACACCAGTTTTTTGACTTCAACCAACAGTCATATTTCACAAAGATGTTTGTCTTTTCAACATCATACCCAGTCCCTGTTCTGCCATCCATTTTACACAAGATCGTTAGGTGGGTTACTTGCTATTTCCTTTGTCTTCAATATGTCCTGTGAGTATCAAATTCTCCGTCCCTCTTTCTTCATTATGCGTTACATAAATTTCAACTTTCAGGCATGCGCAGTGAGATTCACTATGGTTGCCAAATTATCTTAAGGCCGTACAACCGGTTCCTGAAATATTCAAAATGAATAGATATTTTTCGGATAATGTTTATACTCGTATTTACTAAGTTTAGTCTGGCACAAGGTCATAAGAATAGGTCACTCAGTGATGATCGAACTCAAGATACGATAATGGTTTGGTAAACTAACTCGCAAAGCATTATTTCAAAACGCTGCGTCCATTTCTCTTTCCGCCATATTTTCCCGCCACTTGGATTTTTTTTCACGTTTCTTGAACACCTATTCAAATGCATACTTCAGCAACACAAAGGCCGACGCGATTGTATTAAAACGTTGTCGGTAGCATTAACAACAAAAAAAAATGGATAAAATAGGTATAGAAAGGTATTAAGAGGCTTTCACTTGGCCTCTCCCTCATTTTTATTTTTTTAATGCAGCCGCGGGGGTGTAATGGACTATTAAAAGAAGGCCGAATATATATATATACATATTGTATTTAGGCAGCAATCCTCCTTTCATGCACATTTCATTGAATACGAACATGGGCACAATATCTTGACCGTATTTTGAAAAATGAAAACATTTTATAAAACATACATGCAACAAACTATTTCTTATTTAACAGTTAAAATATTTCATCCTTGAAAATGGCTAAATGTATAGCCGAAAGCGCTTGTATTTTAGACTGATTTTTAATGCAGCCAAAAACAATTTTTCTCGCATATTTATGGCAGTATTTCAGTAAACGCAGAGGGATTTGTTTTTAAAACAATTATTAGGTTGGTGCAAAAATAATGACGTAATAATGTCGTTTTTGACGCTAAAAATACGTCAAAAAAACGACATTATTATGTCATTATTTCTGCACCAACCTAATAAAATAGACGCTTGCATTGAGTTTGATGCATACTTGTGCTAAAGTAGATTCTATTTCATGAAAAAATGACTTTTGTTTTCTTTTTTAAACTAATAGTAGCCTGTAACAGAGAGAGGTATACACACATACACTCACATGAATGCACACACGCAAATATAACTTTTATTGACTGGAAGTGGAAATAGTGTTTATATATCAAAGTACAATTTGGGTTAAGATGTGTGTTTACCGATGAGAAACACGATCTCAGGCAGGAGGCAATGTTTTAAATCTGGGTCATTAGCAAAAACAATGAAAAAAATGATCTAAATAAAATTTATCGGTTAAAAATTGAAATAGAGCTTACTCAGGCTACGAGATATTTGGTTTTGTTTAACAGTATTTGTTTTGATTAAAAGGTCGATTCATGATCAAACAGTTTTATCTATATAAACCAGCGTAGTTATGCTGAAGAGGAAGCAGACGGTCGAGCGAGACGGAAGAGGCTAGGCAGGAGAGACCGCGATCGGTAGGCACATCGTCGTCACAAGCGTGAGCAACCGCAGGCGACCATTACGGGTCGCGGTGCTCCAAGCAGACGGTCGAGCGAGACGGAAGAGGCCAGACGGGAGAGACCGCGATCGGTCGGCACATCGTCGTCACGTGCGTGAGCACCCGCATGCGACCATTACAGGTCGCGGTGCTACAAAAAGACGGGAGAGAGAGTCGGGGAACGAAACCGTCGTCGAGAGAGTCACGAGAGATTTGCGGGAGAGAATGAAGACTGCCCCCTGTTCTGAGAAGTCTGTATGAGACTGGACTACTAGTCATAAACCTACCCCAGGCTGTTCAATACGCTTTTATCACACACAAACCCTCTCTCTGTTGGGAATTCGCTGGATGCATTATGTCTTTTGCTTTTCTCATTTATGTTCAATGTTTTTATTCTCCCTGTAACCTCTGTTATCTTCTCATATAAAAGACGTCAATATTTCCCCCCATTGTTGTCTGGCTTCTGCAGATATTATTTCTTGTTTTATTTTGCTACATTCTAAACTTCCTATCGCCAACTCTCACAACCGTGTCCACACTCCCAATCGACCGTGAACGTATGGAAAACACCCCGCTTACTGGATCTAAAAACTAACACAGCGTGGGCAGCAAGGAGGACTTGGCCAGTTGACCGGTCGAAATAATCTACGAGTACTCAGGGAGCGTACGGCCAGTTGCCCCTAAGTTCGGTTCGGACCGAGTGGACACCTCAACCCAAAGAGGAAGACGCCAGTGGTTGAGGGGCTGGGGACGAAGTGATAGATTTGGTGCCGTGTTGACCAGGATTGACCCATGGGAATTACCACGGCCGTTTGAAAGTGGTAGAAGCCAACGTTATGATTATATAGTATTCTCACATTACGGAGGCTATTTTGAAATTTAAATTTGATCTCAGAGTAACAGTCTAAAATAAAAATTCGTTCAGAATCAAAGAACAGAAACTGGAGGTATATTTAGTGTACAATATGTCCGTTGGTTATCAGTAACTTGTTGAAATATTTCTTAAAATGAATGAATATTTGACAAAATTGTTTAGCTTCCTGCCCCGCACTTTTATTAACTTTAAAATGAAGAGAGTATTCCGTTAATCGAAGCTTGATTTGTCCATTCACTGTAACTTCTACCCCAGTCCGAGACCACATCTTGACGTGGAATCCTGGAGAAGATATATATATATATATATATATATATATATAGAGTGTGTGCGTGTGGCTTGACCTGTACAATCCTTTACTCACCTTAAAGAAAAAGGAAGTGGGTGACATCCGCCATTACTTGAAAAGAATCCCCATCATGTCAGCTGGATGGCGATGGATTTATGTAAAAGGGAACAGAACCATCCTGCGAATTCTCTATAATAAAATTTCAGTAAAGTATAATTTATATTTTAAAGATGCTTTTTCTTTTCTTTTTTCTTTTTATTTAAACTTTCACTGAAGCTTTGGCCTTGCTTTTTTTTTATCTCTCTTTTTTGTGAGCCAAGGTTTGTCTTTAATCAGCTATCCCAGTGGGATGAAATTTACGAATTCATTCAGAATTCAGATTCACTTTTGAATGAGCGGAAATCTGAACGAGTAGTGAAAACGATTTCACAAAAAAAATGGATGACGTTGAACCAGACGAATTACCCCATAAGATCAAGAGAGATTTGCCTCAATTCAGCAAAGTGAATTGCAGATCAGAAACAGAAAAGTGAAGTATAAAACTGCCAGTGATGATTTTTTTTTTTTTTTTTTTTTCGGAATCATCTAATTGATACTTACCCGTACTTGTGCATTGCTTTTACTACACCAATGCCTGTTCCAAGTGTCGAAAGAAGATGTCAGCAAATTAAAACTTATAAAAATTTTTTTTTTTTTTTTATCTGCAATCTAAAATGAGAAATGAAAGGTTATCTGGCTCAGCAATAATTTTCATTGAAAATGAATGTGTTCGATGTCTCGACTGTGATGAAGCCTGGAATACATTTGCCTATGTTAAGTCTCGAAAAAAAAAAAACATTATATAAAATTCACTATTTTTTTCATCCATAATGTTGAATGTATTAAAATTCTTCACCTTTTTAACAAGAAAAATCTCAAGTTGGTGTTAAAAATTGCCGGAAAACATTGTTGATTTATGAAAGACGGAATGATCTGTTATGACAGGTCTCTAATTTGTATTTAGATACATTGTATTTATCTTCAATTTTTCGAATTGAATTGTTCATTTATATTATGACCTATTATTGTACATAATTAGGTTACAATAAAATGTATTTTCTATGAATACTACCATATGAAAATTGGGGACACCTCGGCCTTGTGCACATCTAAGCTACGTTTGGAAAATCACTGGGGCACCTCGCCGTGGTGCAATGGTTAGTAAGCTTGTCTCGCTAAAACAGATACGACTGAATAGTGCGTTCGATCCACATTGTGCCACATCTAAGCAACGCTTAGAAAATCAATTTGGGCATCTTGGCGTAGCAAGATCGTCTCGCTACAACAATTATGACTAAATAGTGAGGTCGATCCTCACTGGGTTCCTCCTAATTTCGGCCTTGTGCCACATCTAAGCTACGCTTAGAAAATCCTTTGGGCACCTTGAGGCGGTGTAACGGTTAGCAGGCTTGTCTCGCTAGCACAATTTCGAATGAATAGTGAGTTCGATCCTCACTGGGTGCCCCATGCTTTCGGACTTGTACCGCATCTAAGCTACGCTTAGAAAATCGCTACCGTATGAAAATAGAGATATAGTGGGGTAGCACGAGACTCTTACACCGGCCCTGCTTAGCTAATCAGTCTATGCCAATTAATTTTCGACGAATCCGTACTATTTTGTGTTAGCGGCAAATGTTTCGTTTTTTATTATTATTAAGTTAGATTTTTTTTTCTTTTTGGATTACGGTAGAAATTTGCAAATGGCTCCCTTCCAATGTTTATCTTCACTGTTCGTGTTATGAGACGATAAAATAAATCTGAATTTATATTCATGCTATTACACTACAGTGAATACCACACAAGAGCCAATCATGTCTTAAAAAGTGCGTTGATAATTTGAAGTAAAAAAAACAAAAAGAAAACTTGCAAACAATGTGTTCAAATAATTGATATGACAGCCCAATTCCACAATTTAATTAACAAATGGCAAGTCCAAATTCGAAGATCCAGGGGCAGAAAGAAATATCGAAATCGCAGATCCGATGCCAGAAATCCCAATACACGTAAAAGTAAGAAATTACCATGCAAGCCAACGGACGAGGCAGGAAAATAAAAAATAAAATAAAATAAAATAAGACGACTTCGCCAATTCGAGAACAAACACCAACTGCTTTTATCGACGGAAGAATTTTTTTTTTTCATTGGTCGACAGGTGAGAGATGACAACACACTAGATTAGCAAGATGCATTTATGACCACAGCTACAACTGACTTCTTTTCCTTTTGGTTATTTTGTCTTCGGCATATCGTACAGAACGCGCGTGTTCTTTTTCTCGGTAAATGACTTTCTCTTTTGCCACATAATTCATTAATTAATTTTTACTCTTAGACTTTGTCATGACCCAGGAAAATAGTGAGTTTTTTTTCTTTCACCACAAGAATTTTCTTCCTTGAAACAAAACACTGCAGTTATCTCCCCGCAAAATTTGTTGATAGTTAAAATAAAATAATTAGACATTTTCTATGATGTAAAAATGATAAATTGCTGAAGATGAGCTAAAACTTAAACGTCAAGTAAATCTAAATCCATTTAGATCTCTATTACCCTGACCTTGTACCAAACAAGAAAACTATAAACAAATCAAAAGTTAAAACGCTTAAAAAAGTTGGAATTTCGCTCCAGAAAGAAATATTTACTACACATGGCCAGTTATATGTTGCATACGCAAGACTAACAAATTCTAAGAATTTATTCTTCGCCGTTAAAAAGAAAAATAAAAAAAATTTCTTAAAAAAACATCGTTTACAATGAAGTCCCCTAAAATAAAATTAAAAAAATTATTAAACCGCGAAGTAGGGTTTTTGTCAAAGTATTTTTCCAAATAAATCAGCTTGTTGAAATTTCTTCATCGATTAGATTGCAGAATTGAACGAAACGTAAGATTGTAAAAATCGACGAAAATGTTAGCGATAATTTCAATATTTCAACAATACTGTGAGAATTTCAGCGTGTTGCAAAAAAAAAAAAATCTAGTTTTCAAAAAGGTGGCTTGCTACTTGGTCGATCTTTTCTAGGGGCTTCATACCTATAACCTGGTCGATCTTTTCTAGGGGCTTCATACCTTGTGACACAGTAGATTTGGACACCGACTGTAGATCAATGATTAATATAATAAATTATGCAGACTGTTAACAGTGAGTGCGGTCTTCGCTGGGTCTCCTTTTATTGTGGCCCTGTGCCAGACTAACCAACGGCTGGGCACCTGCCGAAACATGATAGTAAGATTGTTTATCCTTGTGTT
Organism: Acanthosepion lycidas; assembly: GCA_963932145.1. NCBI lineage: Eukaryota > Metazoa > Mollusca > Cephalopoda > Sepiida > Sepiidae > Acanthosepion > Acanthosepion lycidas. The sequence goes on along the minus strand of OZ010613.1, from coordinate 70,484,437 downwards.
CGATCTTCACTAAACGCTCTCTTATTATTGCCTTGTTCCTGACTACGATGATTAACTGCACGCCTTTGTGAAATAAGGGTTTTCTCTTTTTTTTTTTCTCTCCCCAACCCTAAGCTCCACTCCCTTCGCGGGAGAGAGATTTTATTTTTTTGACTTTGCTTCTGAAAACGTTATTTATTTGCAATAAAATGAGCTGACAAAGAATGTTGCGATCTAATGGTTAGTAAGCTTGGCTCGCTATATCAGTTACAATTGAGTAGGGAGTTCGATCCTCACTGAATGCTCCCTACTTTCGGCCTTGTGCCACATCTAAGCTATGCTTACTAAATCACTAAAGCACAACCTGAACCAAATTGCGTGTATGTTAGACACATATTTTTCTACCCCGGTGGACGAAATAAAGGGTTCAGTTCGAAATTCCAATTACCTGAAGAAGGCCGGAGCGTACAACGGCCGAAACGTAGTGAATATGACAACAAAGATAAGGACAACAGTCCGAACAATATGAATAAATACATCTTCTCTTGTACGTCTTTCTAGCACAACTTTATTTACAATCATTAGAAATATCTTCTTGTATGTGCTGCGTCCCTTCAGGACATGGGAGATCATAGCTCTCCACAACTTCCTGTTTCGTGTGGTTCCAAGCAGTTTTTCTCTCTTTGCTAAGACTATCACCGCTCCCCTCCCTTCACACAACCTCATCAGGTACGTAGCATGCATCATTTTGTCTGTCTCGCCCTCGATATGCCCCGTGAGAGTTAAGTTCCCCCCTTCATTATGTTTACAACGAATTTTAGCTGTCTTTTCCTCATTCTAAGTGTTCTTTCTGATGCCATTTCTTTTTTTTTTTTTTTTTTGTTTCTTACTCACTCCGTCCATGGAATTCTCAGTATCCTTCTGTAGAACCACATTTCTACTACCTCCGGTTTTCTCTACATTCCTGGGAACATTGTCCAACATTCACTGCGATATAAGAGGATGGACACCACATAGCAATCCAGCACCTCTTTTCTCTATCTCTCGGCACTTTCATTAGCTTTTGGAATTCCTTTTTATTCGTCCCGATGCGTACTTCGGATCTCGGCGTCAGTTTTTCTGTCCTCTATTAAAACTCTTTCCTCGTATTTAAACTTCTGTATTTTGCTTGATGTTGACATTTCCTGCTCGCATCTTGGCCTCTTTTTTTCTCTTGCTGACGACCATAAATTGTCTTTCTGCAGTTTGTGGTTAGTCCTGTTTTCTCGCTTTATTCTACAACCCGGTCTGGGACGTGCTGTAGTTTTCTTTCCGAGTCTGCAATCAGCTCTTTGCCATCTGAATATCTTATATTATTAAGATTATATCCAATGATCTGACTGACCCGACAAAGTAAGCCTGGCAACTGCTCTCGAAAAGGACCTCCAATCATACTTCTGTATTTTGCTTGATGTTGACATCTCCAATTCACATCTTGGGCTTTTTCTCTTGTTGACGACCATAAATTCTGTCTTTCTGCAGTTGGTCGTTAGTCCTGTTTTCTCGCTTTCTTCTACCACCCTGTCTAGGAAGTCCTGTAGTTTTCTTTCCATATCAACCACCAACAGACTGTAATCTGCGTATCTTGTATTGTTAAGATCACGCCCACCGATAATAAATCTTGGTCAGGTCTCCAGTTTCCTTGGGATGGCGTCGCTATAGAGGTTGAATAAATCTGGGGAGAAGAGGCATCCTTATCTTACGCCCCTTTCTATTTTTGTATAGCTACTCAATTCCATGTTTCTACTTGTAAATTTTAAAAGATGACTATGTACTTTCAGAGCTTAAGCGATCATGACTTTCCACAGATTTCTTCTTAATATCTGTAAACCATGCATTGCAATGTTCTTGGGAAAGCTAGTGGTGCAGTTTTCTGTTGTTTTATCTTTTATTTGGATTCGGGGTCGTCTTTCACTAACACTGGTTACCAACCAAGGCTAGGGAGTCCAGTTTGCCCTATTATTTATGTTATAACTGTCAAGAGAGCATTAGTTTGAATATGTAGCGTCAGAAAGTATTAACATTTTAATTTCTTAAAACAAGATGTCGATTTCTCAGTGAAACATTTTGGACAGTCCTCTTATATACGGTTTTTTATTCACGGATTTCCTTATCCGCTGTAATCTAGCGCGGATAACGAGGCACTGCTGTACGTTTGTACTTTTCTATTTCACTTATTTTATTACCGTCTCAATATATAAAGAAAAATTATTTATATATTTTTCTTATTCCCCCCCTTCAACCACCCCTCACTTAAGGAAAAAAAACCGTCAATTACACAGATTATTATTTTATTATAAAATAAATATGCCAAACTTAGTCACAGTACTAGCTGTAATAATAGTAATTTGCTGGACAACCTGGTGATCGTCATATATAGGTATACTTTTAGTTGTTGAGTTCTAACTTGATTCGAAATATTGATTAGTAAGTGAATGAGAGTTTGAACGAGTTTGTCCTTCTAAAATTCTGTGACTTCCGTTAGTCCGTTCTTCCGTCACCACTCTCTAAAATAGCCATAAATTAACCGATCGAAACCAAATTTTGGGGACAAGTGCAAACTGGTGGTTGTTGGGGGGGGGGGGGTACAAAGTATAGTTGGTTTTACTAGGGTGCGTACAGACCGCGATGTAGGGTAGTATTTTTCCGAATAAATCACCTTATTCAAATTTTATCGATTGGTTTTCGAAATTGAATGAAATGTAAAGTTTGTAAATCTCGACAAGAAATTTTTAGCGATAACTTCAACTTAATATTGTGATGATTTCAACAAGCTTCAGCGTGTTTCTAGAAAATTCTAATTAGTTTTGAAAGGAAGGTATTTTGTTTGACTTCTTTTCATTATACGGTGGGACAGCGCAGCTTCTAAATATTATCTGACGCCACCTGCAATCGCTTTACTTCTTTCCTCGCTGTAGCTAGTGAGGCGCATTTCATCGTGCAAGCCAGAAATCTTGTCACCTGATTATGTGTTCTTCTCTCATTCAACCACGTGTACAGCTATGACTTTCTGAAGTCAAACCACACCTGAATATATTACAGTTTTACGACAAGTTGACGTATTTCTTTCTCGATTTCATTTTCTTCTATTTGCTTTCTTCTCTCTTATTTCTATTTTCTCTTCACTTCATTCTCTTAGGAATCACTCACGTGTGCGTCGATTGTTTTCTAAATCTCAGCGCAAAAGGTTCAAGCCTTTTCCAGTAGAAAGAATATCGTGTGCTACTTGCTATTTTCTCTGTCAATGAATATAAACAGGTCAACTTCACATTTTGTTGTGACTGTCCACAAATTCATTCCGCAAAATCTGTGGGGAAGTAACGGTTTGGAAACTCAATGTAGATTAGTAAACGAGTCGGTAATTCTGTCTCCTAGAAAACTAACGAAACAGGTGTATCACCGAATTCCTTTGCGTGGTGGTCCGGATTGATACGCTTAATACGACTTCGACACCGAATTCCTTTCTCGGGTGTTTAAGATTGAGAGTAGGGAAGGGCAGAAGTGGGGATCTTAACCCTTTTTATCAGATTTTTGTTTGGCTTCAAAAGAGCTTCATTCAAGACATCTGTTTTCTTCTTCTTCCGTGATTCAGTAGCATTTATTCAAGTTAGGTTCGTACCACTCAGCAATAGGAAACCCATTTCAAGATCGAACTGACTACAGGGCGTGCATCATATAGATAGCCGAGTGGTTAGAACGTTTGCCGTCTGACTATAAAACCCGGATTCGAATTTCACCATGGTCGATGTGTCAGGAAAGTGACCACCAGCACGCGGAACCTTTTGGAAAATCCATGAAAACCATACAACGGGTTAACCAAAGCCTTGTGAATGAAATCGGATAGATGGAACTGTTCGGAAGCCGTCGATGGTTTTGTCACTGGATTATAATAGTTAAATTTCAGTGAGTGGGGTAATCCTGTTCTATTAGTGTATATCAGCTCACAGACTTACAGGTATTTTCTCAAGCAACGTCTAATTTAAAATCGTGGTCACGCTAGATATAAATATAGAACAATATTGAGGGAAAATGTATGAGAAAGTGTAAAAAAGGTTTTAAAGTGACGCGTTTCGTCCTTTAGGACTTCATCGGACTAAATAGCACTCCATAGATGACTATTTTCGCCAAGCAAAATGTTAGTCATGCCAGTTCAATTCCTTCGTTGTCTAGTCATATCCTTCTATGGCAACACCTAAAACAATCTTAACTGAAGAAAACAGCCAGGCCACTGCAATTTAAATATATAGAACTAATATATAAAACACTTATTTTGAGTGGATTCCATATCCAGTAAAAAGGGAAGTAATATTTGTAAATGATGCAAAGTGGTAAATGTTAAAACAAATTTAGTCCGATGAAGTCCTGCAGGACAAAACGCGTCGCACTAAAAAAAATGTTCCCACTTTGTCACACATATATATATAGGAAAAGTGCTCAATATCGGAGGTGAACGTTTATAGACATTGACAGTATGGACATAGCATGAGACTGCATTGAAGCATGAAACTGATAGTCGCCATGCAGTGTTGATTCTGAAGTTCCCAATATTTTTGTTTATATATTCAACTTTGTTCGGACGCTCAAATCTACTTTCGTAACGTTTCGACCAATTTATTCATTCTTCAGCCTTCCTCCGGTATAATCCGTAGTATGATGGTAAACTTTATGTAAAAAGGTTTTCTTTTCTTTTAGCACCTGACGAGGGCTGAAGATTGGATCGACCGAAAGAATAAAATTGAACGCCCGAACAATGTTGGATATTTTAATGGTTCGGTTCAAAGTCATCAACAATGGTATAGTTCAAGAAAATATTGATCTGAGAGCCTAGTTTGCTAACCATTGCTCAACGGCACGGCACCAGGTGCGGATCGCACTCTATACAGATTGACTTGCACCTTAATATTTGTTTATACGAGGTTACGTCCAGAAATGATCCAACCATGTAATATTAAGGACAAAGTAGCCTACCTATCGAAATAGCGCTTTAGTCCACTTTAAAGTACTATCATTTCGACAGTAGCCAGAACTCACAATAAGCGCAAAACAATACTATAAGGAAATCGAAAGTGTTGGAGTGGGCTGATTTGTTTTACCAAATTACGCATGAATAGAAGCCAGCATTTTCTTTGTCTAAAGATTATTGTTGGCATAATTTCTCTCAGACATTAAACCGTTTTCTTTTCGCGATTATTTTAAGACAAACAAATCTTTCGATTTGGGAGGTTTTTTTTTTTGTTTTTTTTTTTTAATTTTTAACTTAAGTTCTAAAGTAAAAAGTTATTTGTTGATTTCGTCTCCCTTCAATATCAGGCAACAATGTGATCTTGAATTTTGATGAGATTATTAATTATAGCATTTTTTCCATCTTGCTTTTCTTCACAATTACTCGAAAAAATAAGCTCACGGTGTGACTTTTTCTGATCGGCGCTGTTTACTTACGGCCGTAGATTGTCGGTCTTAGTAGTTGTGAATGATAAAAAGCAACGGAATTTAGGTAGGTTGTTGTTGATTTTCCCTCATCCCACCACTCCGGCCTCGTCGATGCTTTTCTCCAGCCACCACTTTTCTCTTTGTATCTGTTGATATTTAGACTCAAATTAAATATATACACATCATAAATCATTCAGCCTTACGAGTCCAACCTTACTAACCAGTTCTGTTCCAAATGAGTATCACATTTTAAAGAAAGCTAACCAAATACCGCCTGTCGAACGATTGTCTCATTTGGAAAACAAAAGAACATCGCTTCCGTCTCGACCACCAACTTTGAACAACCCAACAAAACCTGCTGATAGAAATAAATCAAACTCGATTTGAGGGCAGAATTTCAACACTTTTCCATATCTTTTGAGAGATGCATTTATATTTAACATTTTAAAATCTGGATCCTTTTCTCCTTTATTTACTATTCCGGTGCGCAGCACACGCCAGGGTTATGTCACTCATTAAGACTTGCAAATAGTTACAGCAACACAATTTGTAAATATTTTAGCCATGGCCTAAAAGTCTCCCTTGCAGTTTACCCCACGATAGTGGGTAACGATATTTCAGGATACGGAATAAATATACTGTTTAGTTTAATTCAAAAAAATGTAAAAGATTGTATTGCGCCAATTTCCTAAGTGAATGATTAACTGGTTTCTTATAAAATCAGCATTAGAAGTCGTTCGTTTTAACACCAACTTATGCGAGTGACTTTTTATGCTCTGCGCTCAAATGTGTGTGACGTCATGGAAACGGGGGGGGGGTGAATTCATTGTAGCGAAATCGAACGTATTGAATTGAAAACAATTGAAACAAAACCAGTGACTTGGAATGGTTTGTTTTTGTTTTGTTTTTTTTTTATTCTTGGAAATGTGAGTCCCTTTAATTTTTTTGTAAAAAACAAAACAAAAAAAAAACAAACACTTTCAGATAAACAATAAAGCTTTCGGTTCTCTAGGTCAACCATTCACGGTTACTTGTCTGTCAGGCTTTAGATAAGAATAGCGAGGCTCAGGCTGTGGCTTTAGATATCTCAAAGTTGTTTGACAGGGTTTTGCAGTCTGGCTTTCTCCAAAAGTTCAAGGGCCATGGTCGGATATTCTTAACAAATCGGGTAAGAAAGATTCTGTTGAACGGCCATGTTTTTAGATCTTTTCACTTTAATGTGTGTCTTTCTCGAGGTCTATTCTCGCAGCTGCGTGGTTCTTTATCTTCATCAAGAATCTTCCGATGTTATCACTTTCCAATTACGTATTTATTCTGGTGACAAGAATATTTACTTTTGTCTTAATAGTAAAGTCCGATAGTGTCTGAAAAAGCAAAATTAACAGTTGTTCTCGAAAATGACCTCTAATCAGTTGTTAACTGGGGCAAGGAAAGACTTGTAAATATAAACACCTCCAAAACAAATTTACATAGAAAACCTGTTCTGTCTTACATCATCACAGATGATGCTAACCTCCAGAAGAAGAAAAAATCACTGTGCCTTCTTGGGCTCACATTTTTCATTACATGAAGTGATTATGTTGAGCCAATTGCTAAGTCTAGTTGCTATGAAATTTGAATCACTATGTTGTACAAGACATTTTCTCTCGTCAGAATTCATCTTACACATTTCTAAATCTATCATTCGACCATGCATTGAATACTGGTGCCATTTCTGGTCTGGTGTTCTTGTTCTTGTTCTTGCTCTATATCGCAGTAAAATTCAAAGAATGGTCTGAAATGTAATCGATCCTGGCCTGATATCTCGATTTCAGTCACTTTCTCACCGACGTCACGTCGCCTCCCTCAGTTTTTTCCGTAAATATTTTCATGGCAATTTTTTTCTGATGAGCTGTTTTCTTTCGTACCTCGATTTCATGAATTTAAGCCTGCTACTAGATTGGCAATTAGGTCTCACCGTTTTACCGTTAAACGAGCTACATTCAACCGCCAGTTCCATTCTAATAGTTTCTTTTCCCGCCTGCTGAATGCGTTTTTTTTTTTTTTTTCAGTTTCTTGCTTCCCTGTCATCTACAGTCTTCAAAAATTATAAATGCAACGTCAATCGCCATCTTCTATCTTCTCGAAACTGTTCTTTTATTGTCCTTTCTTATCACTGTCTTCTCATTCTCTTCCACACTCATTAACCCCCTTGCATCTTAGAACAATTACCCCCTCGCTTTGGACGGGGGTGAAATGATTAAAAAAAAAAATGCTAAGCAAACGTTGAACTTATTCCGTTTTGATTAGAAGACTTTATAATCAAATAATAGAGAGATGTCTTCGTTTGTTTTATATAATAAAGAGAATTATTCATCTCAAAAATTCATGCAAAATCTTTCGCAAATCACCAACTTTGTTACTTCTCGTAGTTATAGATGTGAATTCTTTACATATTTTCATGTCGTCACAGATATTTCTACACGGACCACAGTACTTAACTTGTACCCCGGTGGGAAATAATACGCAATACCTTCACCAAGCACCCACCCTCCCTGTGTTACCCCATATTTAAGAGGCGTCTTTTTTATTTTTATTTGTTGGCTGTTGCAGCCGAACTGTATTGTGGGTAAGGATTAGCTAATACTGGAAAGAAATGAAGTCTTAACAACAGGATAAATATCTTGATTTTCTCTCTTTCCTGGCAACAATTTCAGCTTTTCCCACGGCAAGAAAGAAATACAAAACGGTCTAGTAAAATCTCCGCACTAAACTGAATTATTATTTCCTTCCATCTGAGAGACAAACAAAATTTCAATCTTCTTTTGTCCCCCGACGAATAAGTATGATGGTGTCTCGGTGACCTTCATTGCTAATTATAAAACTAACAAAATGAACGACTTGTAAACGAGAAAGAATTTCATCTTCACACACACACACACACACATTTATATATACATTTCTGGTAATTATTGTATTTACTGTTTTATGTAACTCGTGATAACGCAGGCAAGGTTTATTAAACAAAACTTGCATTTACTTAAATTAGTCACGCGACCAATCCGAAAAGGATATATAATGAAATTCATTGGAAATCTTCGTACCTACTTGAGAGAGTGCAAATGCTGGTGATTTCATATCAGAACGTGTTTTTCTACGGTACCAATCATGGTTGTCACAGTTGTTTTTTGTCACAGGTTGACAGAAATAAATAAAATAAAATAAAAATATTTTGTTGTAATTTATTTTTTCATTTTCAGAAAAATCGGTCCCAAGAGGGGGAATAAAAATATAATGAACGGTTAGAAAATTGTGTTTCCGTATACACGTGTTAATTTTACAATTTTTAATTTATCTATCTTTATATATGTCCGGAGGAAAAAAATAATTGAAATAATTCTTAGATGATCCTAAAGGCTCTTCTCAAGAACAACGAACTCAATTATCCAACGTTGCAAATATAAATGAACTCATTTATTGATAAAAGAATAATTAAAATAACAATTTCATGAAAAAACAGTTAAAATAATTTAGTTATTGAAAAGATATTGTGAGGCGATTGCAGAACACCAATAACCTGTTAACTGTATTTCGTTTTGTCTTAGCAAAAAAATGAGTCTTATTGCTACATTTCGTTTGTACTGTGAACAGTCTTTCATTTAGCACTATGACCATCCAGAGAGTCACTGTATTTTGTCCAATTCATAAAAGTCTTACATGATTGACATTTTAATTCCCACCGAATAAGTGATTTGTTTTTCATCCAGTCATTCACTGACAAGCTATCCTCCCCAAGTAATGGCTTCACAACCTCCGTGAATGTAGATCTATCTATCTGGAGGGTTCCTGGATATCTGAATGAATAAATTAAAACCAGTATATGAGAACAGCTATTGAACCTTAAAGTTACTTGTACAAAAATGTTCATATCTAGAACAGCAAACCCGATGATTCTCATGTCAAGAATAACAAACCCAATCATCTTGTAAAGATTAACAAACCATGTGTGAATGGGTTCACTAATCTTGACAAGATCCGATCGTAAATAGCTTCATCTGCAATGAAATACCCAAACTTTATGACGTCACTATATTCCACCGGGAACCACGCTTTTAAACAAATATCGAATTAATTTTAATACAGAGGTCAGTTGCAATTATTTCTATAATCTAGTAGGTCACACGTCGGGTGTATTAATCAAACATTGTAAAACTCTAATAACAAAATGACATCGCAAATATTAAAAGCAAATATATAAAAATTAATTGGGAGTCATTTTGCTACAGCTTATTTTATTAAAGAAATGTATTGCCAAATATGTAAACCCGGGTACAATACCCGTCAAAATGATTTATGAAAGGGTACACTATTTACATTATTCGGACTATTGTCCTCATCTTTGTCGCCATATTTATTACAACGTTTCGGCCGTTGTACGCTCCGGCCTTCTTCATGTGGTTGGAATGTCGACCTGAACGGCCGAAACGTTGTAATAAATATGGTGACAAAGATCAGGACAATAGTCTGAATAATGTAAATAGTGTACATAATACCTCATTTCAGAAATATAGACAGTTATGAGTTGGTGTTGAAAAGTTCCTGTCCCCATCAAGAAACTCTTGTAAGAAAAGCAAGATATGATGTTTGGTCATTTTGGTAAAATTTCGTGAGGTGGCATTTTTCAGCCCCTCTCGGATGTTGAACTCAACACGAAAGTTAGTTTATCTATTGCTCTTATCCTACGATCTGTGTAAACTATGACACACACACACACACACACAATATGATGGACCCTCCTGTCGTATCAGGGTCCAGAAGCTTCGCCCTTAGAACCTAACAACGATACTAGCCGCACATCTGATTTGATTATAACTGTCTTGCTTTTTGTGGCTTGCAGTAGCGTGCAGAAGAGGGGAGGGTGCGACGGCTCCGGGCATCCATATCGTGATGATCCCCAATCTGTGTAAAATAAAAATTTAGCTTTTGTAATTTGAAATTGTCTCTATTCATTTCGTTGTACAAGCGCCCTACAGTCTCACGCGTTCCTTCATCACATTTCTTCGTATTCGGACCCTATAGCTCGTCTTATTACTTGAGTGTTAGGGGCATACAATGAAGGAGTTGGCCTCAGGAATCACCAATTCTCTGCAGGCCACTAGTGGTTTGTGAAGGATCGAAGTGATGCACGTTGTATGTCACAAGGTCTCCAAACGACTCTCCTCAGCTTTTGAATTGTCTTTCTCTTAGACTGGTTGCCAACCAAGGGTAAAGAGTCTAGTTTGAGACGAAGAAATGGATTTATATCTTTCGCAAGGATATTTTCGAATGTAAAGGACTCGACTGGTATTTGAACTTTGATCTTGGATGTTTCATTTCAAGCCGCTATCCATTATACCACCAAACACTAAATAAAAAGAAAACGTGAAAAGAACTACAAGAAAGGAATTGCGAATGGATAATGGCAATGCACTTTTTGTATGTGATATTTGTAGCCGTGTCGAGCTGACCTCATCAACTATATGCTAAGCCATACATTAAAACCTCCAACTGACAACACACAACCATTTTCTCGAGACTTAACCTGTTCTATTTTTAGTAAAATATGTAGGAATACATCCTGATTAGCTAGACTTGTAAAATCTTAAAATATCTATAATCCAATAAGCAATCAAAACAAGGGAAATTCTGTCGTGTTTGCAAAAAAAGTGTAAAGCAAGGATTAAGTCATTGTAGATCACACAAGTTATAAGACACTTGTAAAAATCTCACTGATTTTTATTAAAAACTGTTTATTCTCTAACATTATTCATATTAATTTCGTAGCATAATAATGAAATTTGTAACTAGTTATTTTCTCTTGCATATAAATTGAATCAAATAAATGCATTTTTTGATACACGTATAGGATTTAGTGTAAAATTAGTGTAACAGTGTAAATTGTCAATGCAATAACTGTCTTACATGTTAATAATATTTTAGTCATACTCGATTAATAAGACGACAGTCGTCATATAAATCAGGGGTCGGTAACCTAAGGCACGCGTGCCACGTGAAGTGATTTCTAATGGCACGCAGCCGCAAATGACATCACAGAGTCCGAATCAATAACTACTTATTTAGCTGCTTCAATTTTAATTTATACTAAAGTATATATGCCATATAATTATTATACTTGTATAAAAATACATATGCTGTTGGCACACCGAATGATATTAAAATTCTAAGTCGGCACATAGCAAAAGGTTGCCGACCCCTGATATAGATAGATAGGCAGACATTCAACGAATGGTATTCTGAGGATAAAAGCTGTTTTTGTAAGATGTGATGTCACAGAATATATTAAAGACGTCATTTACTCAATTAATAGGTGATAGTGTTGTCTTCGGCTTTATCTCGTATCCAAGAATTTACTTTCTTCATTACTGATCACTTCCTTTATGATGGTGTTGATGACTAAATTCATCGCCAACATTCAGTTTCAGGACGAGAAGCTTCCAGTTTCACTAAAACCTTCTCTCGTCATCCATTCCCTATCGCCGTTTGGTTTTGCAAGATTTGGTTGAAGGTGAAAGAAAATCAGAGTAGAAGGAAGAACCGATGGCGTGAATTTCTTGTGGTGGTGGACCTCAACTTGCCCGGAAGTGACCCACACGCTTGATTTTTTGACCTTCCTCTTTGGCACATATAGAATGAGACATGCAGAATTCAGTTATGAAACTGCAACGCACTGCCGTTGACTCTGTTATAGTTTCGCACGGCGCCTTCTGTAGCATGTCCGTTATGCGTAGCCCTCTTCATGCGCTGGTTCAACCGTTACAATCTGCAATAGGTGACATAGAAAGTAAGAAAATATCTAAGTTGTAGGTTTTGAGTTTAATAATAAAATTGCATTCCTCTTTTCTACGGTTGTTCAGAGAATTAAAGGAAGAGCCTAAAAAGAATATATTTAACATTTTGTCTTTTATTCTAAGATGTTAAGTTGAAATATTAGAAATGTAGAGTTGTCTTTTTGTGATTGTTGAATCGGAGGCGAAATTCAGAGCTAGACTCACCAACATAATTGCCTAAGTCACAATCATTACAATCAGGTAGACTGATCAAGCCCTCGAAAGTAAGGTGAGGAAGGTGTACTTTAACACCTGTACCAGGAGTAATGCAAGTTGTCTTGGTGACAGTGTGCTTTCAGATTTAGTACCGTGGTTCATTGCATGTATAAATGCCTCTGAGAACATTGGGTCGTATCAGTTTGAAAGATGTGAGTAGTGATAATAAATTGGGGAGGGGCGTCTTACGTTAAGTGGACATCAAGTACTGAAGGTGGCTACAGGAAGAATCGAAACATTTTGTAATTTCTTAAAGTTTTGCCGTTTGCTCCCACATGTCAACTAAATGAAAAAAAATATACAAAGAATATCTTCGTCATTAATATCTTATATATAAAGCACAGTGTTTGTGTGTGCCCAAGCAACTCCTCCGCTCCCACTGGTCCGATCTCAATGATTCATAGCTCATTCAAAAGCCTTAGAAAATTTAAGCACAGGGAACGATTTTCGTTGAGTTCAGATTCAGGTTGCCAGATTATGCGAGGTTAAAAATATATGTTAATATATTATACTAGCCATTATCATTGCTTTCATGGTTCAGGAGGAGTAACTTTTATTTTCCTTTTGTATCCAAAATTGCAGTGCACATTTTATTATAAACTATCTTAAAAGCCGCCCTATCAGTGGAGGACTCTTGGTTTGGCCATCATCACAATAGCTAGGGAGGAGTAGGTGCGATAGGCATCAATAAACTACAGAATAACTCAAAATTGATCGTTAGATTAAGTATTGAATTAATGTTTAAGCTTACCTTTTAAAAGTTCAACAATAAATCTTCTGCCATTTAATTTAAAGACTAAATTGATGTACGTAGGTCCTTACTTTCCGTACAAACAATTATTTTTATTAAATGGGTGACAGAACAGGGAACAATTTATAAGATAAAATTAATATCGCGTAAAGATGGGAAAACAGAAATTAGAATTAGTTATACATTCAACATTTGAAGAGTTAGAGAAACTTAATAGCTATTTAAAACCTATTTTATGGAACCTATATGAATAAATGGGAAATTGGAGCTCACTTCTTCCACAAATTCTGAGATTAAAAAGCCCCAGCTCTACTTTATAGTAATTTGTATTTACTCAACTCCCATGAGGTCAGGTTGTGACATAAGGTTGGTTTAATGTGGGGAGCCCGAGCGCGAAAACCCAGGCTAAGAACAAAAATCCCCGATCCCTCTCCCTAGTGTAATGAGAGGGCGCGGCCTCGGGCAGCTGTTCCCCAGGGCTGGGCACCGCTCACTATAATTTTCCTCAGTTGTTACTCTGTCCTTTGACGGTGTAGCACCTGAGTGCACTCTGTCCAAGGAGAGAGACGCAACTGAGAGATGATAAATAAACATGTTACAAAATATTCGAGAGAGTAATTTACACACTAAAAGCTCAATATCTGTATTATATATTATGTACTTCTAGGCAATATCACTCTTCAGGTTTAACTAACTTGTATATTGATTTTAAAAAAGTCTTTTTAATTAACTGTCTTTCATTACTGTTGTTTTATTGGAAGATTTTGATTTATCTTACTTGGCCTTCAACAAGTTAGCATCTATTTGAAAAACTTTTCCTAATTAAGTTGGTGCAAAAATAATGACGTAATAATGTCGTTTTTTGACGTTAAAAATACGTCAAAAAACGACATTATTACGTCATTATTTATGCACCAACCTAATAAGCCAATTTATGAATAAAATGTTCATTTAAAATTTTTGTTTCAAAGATTTCAAGTAATAAATATATCTTTGCGAAGCGAAAGCGTGCGCACGTGTGTATGTATGTATGTGTGTGTATATATATATATATATATATATATATATATATATATATATATATATATATGGGACAATATTGGTGAAAAAGCATCTTACTGGGAATTTTAATTTTAAAAAAAATTACATTCCCAGCATGCTTCGTTTGTGCGCATGTGTAATTGCACCAACATAACAAATTTAGTCTGAAGTCCTAAAGGAGGAAACGCGTTACAAGAAAACTTTTCCACTTTGTCATACATTTTTTATATATATATATATAAAGCAGTGAGTGTCGCCTTTTACAAGGCCTGGGGCCCACTCGAGGTAGAGGGTTACGTTAGGAGACCATTTGTGTGTATAGGTGAGGGAGATCACTATTAACCCTAGCCTTGAATAGGATTGCATTGATCGGTGAAACATCCTGTCGGAAATCGATTCCACAGGGCAGTGGTTCGCGGGAAGAAGCTGCTCGAGTGGAACTTACTTCTCACCGAGGGAATGTGGGTGCTTTGCTTCTATGTAAGTGGCATGGCGTGTTTTTACCGTGAAGGTTTGTCATGGCGAGACCAGAATGTAGTTCATCCGAGCACTTTCCATGGAAGTAACGGTAGAGTAGCGAGAGACTTGCCATATCCAGTCTGTGGGAGAATGGTTGAAATGTGGAGCATAATTCGTCACCCACAAGTGCTCGGAAACGCCTTTCAACTCTATCAAGGCTAGAGAGTAAGGTCTGGGTAGCTCCCGCCCAAATATAACAACAGTATTCCATTTTTCGACCTGATCTGTCTCTTGTAAAGGTAGAGCATAGCAGAAGTTAGGTACTTACTGGAGTGGTATAAGGAGCCGACTATTTTACCTGAATCATTAGCAACGGATTGTATGTAAGAGTTCCACTTTGAGGCTCAACAGTCTTTAACATTTAATTTGTTTCACTTTTGTGAAGACGTTATGCTGTCCCACTACTACTACTACTACTACTACTTCATCTTCAGAACTAATTTGTCATTATCTAACCATCTGCAACCTAAATTTTGACCCCTATTAAATAGAAACTGGTATTTCGCTTAGTTTGAAACCCGGATATGAAAGTCAAAGTGTATCAATGTGATACTTATGTTGAATGTCTAAACTAACTCGACCGAATAATAAGTCTATAGTATGGTGAAATATTCAATGTGTAGTGTAAGTGAAAAATATTCAATCAATATGTTCTTCCATATTCGCCACTGAATTATACAGAACAATAATATATTATTATCAAAATTTCTTATTCCGTTATTTAGGCTTCGAACTTATTGATTGACCTATGTACTGCGAATCAAAACTCGCTATTATTAATGATTTGCAAAACTGCATTGCTCTATGGCATGGCACTTTTGATATTGACCAAGATTAATTTTAGGTACCTCCACTTTTTCGGCATAAATTTTCGATACCTAAGTTTTAAAATGAATTTTTAAAAATGAAAAAGCATTCTTGAAGATTTCATTTCAGCTTTAATTGAAAGCTAAAGGATTAAATCTATTATTTCCAGTAAGTAAAATAAATATTCTGGTGTATTTCAGATAGAAGCTATATAGATTGGAATGTGAAATTTAATTTCGACTTCTTAAAATTTTCTTGAAAGCGGCCATTTTCTTAATTTGAAGAAATTTGTAACAAAACAAATTTATCGATTTTAAAACTCATCCAAAAATATATATATGTATTTCTGACACGTTGAGTAAAATTAGGAAATTTCAAGTTAAGTTAATCTGATTTGAAATAAATATTATTACTTATAGCATAAAAAGTAATATTCAACCATTTCTTAATGATTGGTCCTGCTTATCTGAGGTGATGATTAATAGACGATTTAGTGACGAAGCGATGACAGCTAGTATCGCTGACCAGAATTGACATAAATTTAAGAAATCTAAGTGAACGCATTTTTTTTTTTGGGGGGGGGGTAACTACCTTGTAATTTTTACAAACAAACATATTTTCCACAATTATCTAATAATTAATTGATTTTGATTTACCTTTCGAAGATGCTTTATGCAAAAATAAAAAAATTAAAATACTATGAAATTTTCTTAAATTAATTTCTCTGTAAAGAGACAAACTCTTACATTACGTGACCTTTTCATAATAATGTCACGTTTAGCCTTTCATAGATGAAAAAAAGGATCAAATTAAGTAAAAAAAATTAAAAATATTTTTAAAATAGAGTAGTGTAACTACGTTTATTAATCTTTTCAATTTTTGATTCATAAATTTCGTTTCCACTTAATTACTCAATCGCATCTAGAAAATAGCTCAGTACAGAATTTTACATGATTTTAAACTATTATAAATTATTATAATTAAAATTTTTAAAAAAATGAAAAAATTCTTGTAAAAACTTATTATTCATCGGAAATTTTTTTTATTTCTTTAGTCAATAATGTCCTTAATATTTACAAAAGCAATTAACAGCTTTTCTAATTAAATAATACCAATAGTTTTATTGGATTCATTATTTTTCAATTCAGAGCAGATTTTCAGCTAGAATAGTGCAAGTTTGAAAAAAAAAAAAAAAATAGGTAATTTACATTTTCCAAGAAGCCCTACTTTTAACAAAAAAAAATTCAGGAGATAGAAAGGTTTTTGAGAAATTTCATGAAATTAAGTGGTGGGGGGGGGGTAACATTTGTAAATATATATTTTACCAAAATTTTCTAAAGAAAAATGTCAAAAATAATTTCATTAATTTGTGAATAAGTCTTGAAAATTTCATTAAAATCGGACAATTATTTGATTTTTACAAGAATTTCCAAATCAATGTGTTTTTAACGGAAAAAGCGCAGAAAGTAATTATTACGTCACTGCGACGAATCTCCTCGTTAGATATTCTGACCAAATATCTCGTCACTGTTATGCCACAAACGGCGGATAAGGGAAGATCACGGGATAGTAATTCCCATGAATAAATATCGCCTGTACTTAAAGGATAGTGTGGAAAGACATTCCGACGTTTCCCCTCAGGCCTTTTCTGCCGGCCAAGTAAAACTAGGAGACAGGTTTGTTCCAGTTTTATTAAAGTGTGGGAAAGTTTTCGTCTGTCCGTTGTCAATAAACACAGTTTCTATGTCACATGTTGTCAGGTTTTTAGTTTGAGTCGAGACAATCTGATGAACGAGCCCACTACGAGGAGAGGGGTGCTGGAAGAATTGAAATTGATATGTGGGGGGGTGGAAGGATGCACTTGTACTACTACGCCCCAATTCATCTTACCTCCAATCCCCGTACTCGGCGTCTCTTTTTGTGGCTTGTTTTAACTTACTCGGTAAGTAATTGTAGGTAGTTGGCTGTTCGTATGCAAGGATCGTTATATAAATAAATACACACTTTCATTCGTTCTCCATTATTCTCTTTCACCCTCCCCCTTCTCTCCCCCCTCTCTCTCTCTCTCTCTAACACATACACACCCACTCGTATAATCATATAGATATGCATAGTTAAGTGTTTTCAACTCATTAAATATATAGGTGGTGTAATGGTTAGCAAGCTGGTCTCGCTCAATTACGACTGAGTATAGAGTTCGATTGTACTGTCGGCCTTGTGCCACAACTAAGCTACACATGTAGGCACAAACAATACATTTATAATAATTAACATTATTCGGACTATTGTCATCATTTTTGTCGCTATATTTATTACAAAGTTTCGACCGTTGTACGCTCCGGCCTTCTTCAGGTGGTTGGAATGTCGAACTGAACCATTTATTTCGCTCACTGGAGTAGACTGTTCTAGTTCCACGTGCTATATTTAATGGATGGATGGTTATCTCCTGTTAATTCTCCTCCAAGTTCTCCACTACCGTAACCGTGTATGTTCAATACGCTCTGAGTCCTGTCACTGGATCTAACCAACGCCTTTATCCACTGTGCCATGTGTCCTTGAGAACACATGGCACAGTGGATAAAGGGGTCAGAACCTGGAGAGGGAGAATTAACAGGAGATAACTGATAACTGACATCCATTAAACATGGCACGTGGAACTAGAACAGTCTACCCCAGTGAGTGAAATAAAGGGTTCAGTTCGACATTTCAACCACCTGAAGAAGGCCGGACCGTACAACGGCCGAAACGTTGTAATAAATATGAGGACAATAGTCCGAATAATGTAAATAGTGTACATAATACCTCATCTCAGAAATATAGACAGATCGTGTCTTGATTTGATAATTCTGTTGCATGCAGAACTTTCGACTATGTCTCTACGATCGATTTGTTGCGTCGCATTTATAACATAAGAACAGACATTATCATACAATAAATTCACCGGTCGATTTCCTTGTTCAGAAAAAAAATATCTGTTTGCTTCCATTGCGTTGTTTAAATAAGTCAATTACTCATTGTGGCATTGTTCAGTTCCAGGAATTTATGATAAAGAATCCTCGTCCTATTAAAACACAAAACGCATTTTTCTCACTTAGATGCTCTGTTAAATATGAGATTTTAGAGGTTGCTCTAGACTAAACCAAGGTTTTTGGTTTAAATTTTGAATTCGTAATAAATCCATTCTTCATTACTAGCAATTTCTTCTTTATGTGCTGTGTTCCGTCAGGACGTTGGCGATCATGGCTCTCCCTAATTTCCTGTCTTTTATAGCTCTTAATGAATGTTGTATTTATTTCTTCTAAACCCTGTTCCGCCATCCATTTACTCAAGCTTACTAAGTAGGTTATGCGTTGTTTTCCACTCTTCCTCTCGCTTTCAATCTATCCTGTGAGTATCAGATTTTCCAAGCCCTCTTTCTTCATTATGAGCTCTAGAAATGTCAACTGTGTCTTCCTCTTGATTGATGTGTTCTTTTTGTGTTCATTTTTCTAAAGCTTTGTCATCGTTCACATGTTCGGTTCATGGTATTCTCAACATCGTTCTGTAGAAACGCATTTCTGTTGCCTCAAGTGTCTTCTTCATCTTTGAGAAGATTGTCCAGCATTCAATACCATATAGGAGGAAAGATATCACATAACTGTTCAGTACACTTTCTTCTTTCTTTTTTTTTTTTTTTGCTGTTTTTAATGATGTTTTTGTGTTTCTTAATACTCTGCTTTGCTTTTGGAAGGCAAATTTTGCCATCTCAATGCGCTTTCGGATTTCAGTGTCGCTGTATCTCCGATTTGTAATTTGCATTTTAGGTTCATCCTTTTGATAACAACAATGCATTCTTTTAGTTGATACGTAGTCCTTTCTTCTCGCTTTCCTTCACTATCTTCTGTAGGAGTTTTTTTTAGTTTTCTTTTCGTATCTTCTATCAACACTGTGTCATCTTCATATTTTATGTTGTTAAGATTGTGGCCGCCAATGATGAATCCTGGTAGAACTTCTAATTCTCTCAGAATCGCCTACTTCTCCAAAAATGACTGCGCGTTTGCATTTCCCGCAAGAAAAGACGAACAAATTTGTTTCTTTCCTTAGTTTTATGTTGAAACCATTTTTTTTTCTTTTGGATTTTCCTTCAAAAAGATTGTGACCACTATACAACAGGTGACTCGACAACATTAAGCAATAAAGATGTCAGTAAACTTTGAAGACACTTCTAAGATTTACCTAACATTGTGCCAGAGATGATGCTGGGAGCCTTTGCAGCTGAAGATCGTTTTTGTTTAATTAAAAACTAATTATGCAATTTTAACATAATGGGACACAATTTTATGACATTTATTTCGTTTCAGTTTTTGTGTTTATCAGTTTTGACATGTTCACTATAAAAATAAACATTAGCTTTCTGCCGAAAGTAGTTTTCTTTGTTGCAACAAAGAAATGCTTAAAAACTTGGGGACATTATTTATTGTTGTAATACCAATAAATATAAAAAAAGGTGTTATATAATGAGCAAAGGCTAATTCTGCAAGACTGTAATTACTAGAGAAGGTTCAGTGCAATTAAGAACATCAGTCAGCTCAAAAGTCAACATTTATTGTCTATTGTCGTCTGTCCTGTCTTCTCGGGCTAAATTCTATGCATAGTCACCCCAGCGCCGCTTCTCCATTAACTATATGTCCTGATGAAAGTTCACTATGCTCTCACGATATAAGCACAAAGATTTGGTCGGAAGAATTCCAAATAAGGGTGAAAATAGTTCAACCTGAGCGACATATTGGCACCTCGTACTGTTGTGACTTTCAAGCAGTTCTTCAATAAGAGTCTCTTGTAATGCCTCGCTTTGTTCTCGTCTTGAAACTCAATAACACGGTTCTTGAATGGATCCCAAGTTCCTTCTTTTACCACTGCCATTGTCATCTCCAGAGTTTTGGATACAAGAATATGCAACATTTATGGTCCAACAAGCAGCAATTTACACATCTGACTTGGGAAATATATTTTGTTGTGTCTATATTTCTGAGATGAGGTATTGTAACTATTTACATTTTTTCTCAAGGATACATGACCCAGTGGATAAAAGAGTTGGTTGAACTAATCCAGTGACTTGACCCAAAGAGTTGTGAGTTCAGTGCCTTAGCCACAGCAGAGGTGAAGAAAAACTTGGAGAGTTGAGTTACTAAAGGGAAATAACTGAAACTGAGATATATAGAAAAGACATGGCATGTGGAACTAGAGCAATCTACCCCAGTGGACGAAATAAAGGGTTCTGTTCGAAATTCCAACGCATATCACCTGAAGGTCAGAGCGTACAACGACTGAAATCTTGTGAATATGGCAGCGAAGATGAGGACAACAGTTCGAACAATGTAAATAGTGTATTTTTTATTGTGCTGTGATGACTTGTTTTCCAGTTTAATATTTAAATGCAATATGACAGAGAGAAGTAAATGTGGTATGAAAAAACAAAGTTACTGTTAGGGAGACATTCAGATTACAAAAAGAAGCTTTAGCAATAATTTCTGCTACAAAGAGGTTTTAAAATTGTTGTATGGGCGTCATTTCACTTTGATCACAGATCATAAACCCCTTGTTAGCCTTTTCGGATCCAAGAAAGATAAAAGATATCCCAGTTTATACAGCTATCCGACTGCAAAGATGCACCACCATGCTGTTGGACTATGATTTCTCCATCAGATACCATTCATCTGAGACAATTGTTCATGCAGATGCCTTATCCAGACTCATAGATACACAAATCAAGATACGAGAGGATTCAGTAATTGCAGCAGTATCTATTCAAGTGCTTGCATCCACGTTACTTCGCAAATGATCCCTTGAGGCTACAGCTTCTAACCCATTACACAAAGAAGTTTTATACTTCACCGTGACCCAAGGTATGTACAGACAAAAACCTTCAACCGTTCTTTCAGCATTAGCCATCATTGTCTGAGGTTGATGGGTGTATTCTTTTTTTGCTGAGTGTAATTGTTTCATCAGCATTACAAAATAGTATCACGAAACAATTTAATTTTGGTCAGCATGGCATTAGTCGTATGAAAGCCTTAGCAACAAGCTATGTTTACTGGCCTCAACATGGAGACGCAGCTAGAACTTTTACACATACGTTCTAAATGTCAACTAGCAGCAAAATCTCCCAGGAAAAATACATTGGGCTCTTCGCCTATTTCAAATTCTCTCTGATCACGTCTGCACATTGACTTTGAAAGACGCATAAATGAACAATTTTACTTTCTCTTTGTTGATGTTTACAGCAAATGACCAGAAGTTTCCCCGTGAATCGCATCATCTCTGCGGAGACCATCTTAAAATTGCATAGATCTTTAGCAGATTTGGGATTCCGGAGACATTGATGTCAGATAATGACACTGCATTCATATCAAGAAAATTTTCAAACTTTTGTCAACGTAATATTATAAAACACATCAGGTCTCCACCTTTTCATCCTTCAATCAAATGGTCAGGTGGAACGTTTTGTGGATACATTTACGAGAGCACTCTTAAAACTCAAAGAGGCGGGAACCACACAAGAAATCTTAGAGATATTCCTTAGAAGCTATAAGGCTAAACCAAATACAAATGTCCTTAGTGGTAGTTCATCTGCTGAATGAACCGGAAAGTACGAGATACCAATGGATGCCATTCATCCAGTTACCATTCTCACAAAAGGAATTTGGTTATGGAACAACAGCTCAACCATCATTATGGAGCAGTAGAGAACACATACAAAACTGGTCAACCTATGCTGGCTAAGGACTATTGGAATGGCTCAGAAAAATGGACACAAGGAAATATTGTGCGTCGCATTGGAAATGTCATCTACGAAGTGGGTGTACACTCTTCCATCTTGGTTCCACATGCGAATCAGCTACGACCCTCATATCTCACAGCGACAAAAGAACAAGATGCTGCCTTCCTACTGGATATTTTACTCGATATTTTCGATTTACCTCAACATTTTCGATTTACCTCAACAATGCTCCACCCTTCCAGTCGTGCGGAATGAATAACCAGGCTCAACTAAAGAGTTTGCCTAGGAGGTAACTTCACATCCGAAACCAAGCAAATCTAATACAGGTCAACTCACAACGTAAGTCGTGCCAGCACACAGCTGGGAGGTGTTAGGGAGACATAGTCTCTCTCTGACTCCAAAAGTGTTGATTGCTCTTGGGGTGGGGGATATGGTATTGCAACATGGCTCCCTGCCGTAATAGCAAATTGATAAACATTATCCGTAGCAATCCATGATTACTATTATAGTTATCGAAAATAATCTACTCTGATTATTCTTTTATCAAAGAATCGTTTCATTTTCTTCTTTATTTTCCATAACGGTTACATACGACAATAAACGATTCTTGATATAAATAACAAAAGTATTGAGGCTTTGATGAAAAATCGGTCATGTTCTGTATGTCGGAAATAGACAAGAAACATGAAAGAAAAATCACGCGAAACACTTTTTTTTTCTTTTTTTCTTTTTTTTTTTTTTTAACATAGCGTAAATCAGTCACTCAATGACTAAATGCTAAACAAGTTCAACTCAACAATTCTCAATAAGGGGACACTTGGATCCCATTTGAGAATCACTTTACTCCGAAGATAAGAATTTATTAATCTAAGGAAAGGAATTAGTTAATAAATTAGCAGATGATAGTTTCAAAAGAAGGAAGAACTGAAGAAACCTCAAAGAGTAGAAAGGTGACTTGGCACTCAGAAATTCCGTTTTCATTTAACGAATTGATTCGAGGGAATTATTTAGCTGTCTTATCATGAACAAAATTCTGTCTTATTAATTTTGTATTTTCGGAACGAGTCGGCTGGTTCGTTATTAAATGTTCATAAAGAAAGCGTTGAAACTGTCCTTTTGTGACGTCAGCCGATTTGTGTGTCTGGTGAGAAAGCAAGTGATTAATAAAAATGCCGGGTGACATATAAAAACATACATAAATACATATATATATATATATAAAAGCCCTATAAGTGAGTGGCTACTAAGTCGGATTATCCGAAGTGCGTTTGATCCAATCATCGAAAAGCGACGTCATCGTAGTTTTCACAGCCACCAATATGAACACGAAAAAAACACCTAAGCAACATCCCTGTCCCTACAATTATATTCTTGCCTTGGTAACGATTCCTGCATTGAAATAAGGGGTCTGCGCTAGCCTAAAATGAATAAAAATAGAATAGAAGATGTTTCCTTTCTTTTTTAAGTGTGGACTCTCACACATTTGTGTGCAGGTAAGAACAAACATTGGCAAGTTTAATCGGCTTCGTGCTGCAGGTGTCTGACTATAAATATAAATGAAACGAGGAGGGGAAAAAGTTGTCAATTTCAAATCTTTTCATTTGTACCCCCTTACTTCTTAAAATAAAGACCAGCATTCATATTTATGAAGTTAAGAAGATGAAATGTTTAAAAATGCAATTGGGGAGCTTCTTTTTGTATTTTCTTCTTGTTCTCCTTGTTCTCCATTCTTATTCTTTATTCTTATTCTTTATCTTATTCTTTATTCTTCTTCTTATTCTTTATTCTTCTTCTTATTCTTTATTCTTATTCTTATTCTTTATTCTTCTTCTTATTCTTTATTCTTCTTCTTATTCTTTATTCTTATTCTTTATTATTCTTATTATTCTTATTATTCTTTATTCTTCTTATTATTCTTTATTCTTCTTCTTATTCTTTATTCTTCTTCTTATTCTTTATTCTTCTTCTTATTCTTTATTCTTCTTCTTATTCTTTATTCTTCTTCTTATTCTTTATTCTTCTTCTTATTCTTTATTCTTCTTCTTATTCTTTATTCTTATTCTTTATTATTCTTATTATTCTTATTATTCTTTATTCTTCTTATTATTCTTTATTCTTCTTATTATTCTTTATTCTTCTTATTATTCTTTATTCTTCTTCTTATTCTTTATTCTTCTTCTTATTCTTTATTCTTCTTCTTATTCTTTATTCTTCTTCTTATTCTTTATTCTTATTATTATTATTCTTTCTTCTTATTATTATTATTTATTCTTCTTCTTATTATTATTTATTCTTCTTTTTATTATTCTTATTATTCTTATTATTCTTTATTCTTATTATTATTTATTCTTATTATTATTTATTCTTATTATTATTTATTCTTCTTTATTCTTATTCTTATTCTTTATTCTTATTTTTTATTCTTCTTATTATTTCTTCTTCTTTCTTCTTCTTCGTATTATTTATTTTTTTCTTTATTCTTCTTACTATTATTTATTCTTCTTTATTCTTATTCTTTATTCTTCTTCTAATTCTTTATTCTTCTTCTAATTCTTTATTCTTCTTCTAATTCTTTATTCTTCTTCTAATTCTTTATTCTTATTATTTATTCTTCTTATTATTATTTATTCTTCTTATTCGTTATTCTTATTATAATTATTTATTCTTCTTTCTTATTATTATTTACTCTTCTTTATTCTTCTTATTCTTTATTC
Source organism: Acanthosepion lycidas (assembly GCA_963932145.1). NCBI lineage: Eukaryota > Metazoa > Mollusca > Cephalopoda > Sepiida > Sepiidae > Acanthosepion > Acanthosepion lycidas. The sequence continues at coordinate 70,459,315 of OZ010613.1, read as the reverse complement.
TTCTTATTCTTTATTCTTCTTATTCTTTATTCTTCTTATTTTTTATTCTTCTTCTTATTATTTATTCTTCTTTATTCTTATTATTATTTTTTATTCTTATTCTTTATTCTTATTCTTTCTTCTTATCATTATTATTATTTATTCTTCTTTATTCCTATTATTTATTCTTATTATTCTTTATTCTTCTTATTTATTCTTATTATTCTTTCTTCTTCTTCTAATTATTTATTCTTATTATTATTATTTATTATTATTTATTCTTCTTCTTATTCTTTATTCTTATTCTTATTATTTATTCTTCTTTATTCTTCTTATTATTATTTATTCTTCTTTATTCTTCTTCTTATTCTTTATTCTTCTTCTTTATTCTTCTTCTTCTTTATTCTTATTATTCTTTATTCTTATTATTCTTATTCTTATTCTTTATTCTTCTTCTTCTCCTTTATTCTTATTATTATTTATTCTTCTTATTCGTATTTTTCATATTCGTATTCTTATTCTTCTTATTCGTATTCTTCTTATTCTTCTAATTATTATTCTAATTATTATTCTAATTATTCTCATTCTTCTTCTTATTATTATTCTCATTCTTCTTCTTATTATTATTCTCATTCTTCTTATTATTATTATTCTCATTCTTCTTATTATTATTATTCTCATTCTTCTTATTATTATTCTCATTCTTCTTCTTATTATTATTCTCATTCTTCTTCTTATTATTATTCTCATTATTCTTATTATTATTCTCATTATTCTTATTATTATTCTCATTATTCTTATTATTATTATTTTCATTATTATTCTTATTATTATTATCCTTATAATAAAAAATCCGTTCAAAAATAGTTTACGTTTCGGATACGAAACTGAAGCTATTCGTTATCGATTCCTAGAAATTCCCAATGAGATTTGTGATTTCCTTTCTCATTAAACCTTTGTTCTGCCAATGCGGTCACTATGGCAAATTGGTAAAGATCATAAAAGTGGTTTCCTGATCGATACAAGTTGGATTCTTTTCAGAAGCACAATATTTTCTTTAGTTAATTTCACTGTAAAATAAAATAAACAGGGATAGTAACTCAAACATTTGTCGCCACTAAAAATCACTTTGCCGTAATTACTTTTGTTTTTTGTCCTACCCTAACAAAGCGTACCCTATGACTTTTCTCTTTATACTCAACTATCCTTGCCATTAACATCATGAATGTTTGTTTCGTCTCACTCTAATTTTATATTTCCTTCTTTTTTCGGAAAGTCATAAGGTGTCAGATGTTATTGTTTGTATGGTGAGCTTATTGTTGCAAATAAATTGGACTTGGTTGGTGAGTGGGGGTAAAGAAGCGGAAATGAACCCAGATGTCATTCAGTCCAAACGGATACTCCTTTTTTTTTCTTTTTTTTTTTTTTTTTGGTTGGCCGCCCCCTCCTATTCATCCATTTTGATTTTCTCCAACAATTGCAGATAATCATCAGTAAATAAAAACAAGTTTGAAGCCCAACAATGAGTGACCCTGGCGTTTGTGTTTTTATTTTTGTTTTTTTATTTGGGGGGGGGTCGTTTGTAGTTGGATAGGCTGCTAGGTTTCTGGTCAAACGTTCTACTAATATCAAACCAAGTTTCTTTGTAGGCACCCCACCGCAACAAATAAATGAATGTTATTGTTTTTTCTCTGTGTGTGTGTGTGTGCGCGCACGCGCCCCCACTCTAGTTTCTGGCTTTATCGTTTTCCTCTTTGATTTTTTTTCTCTCGTTTCTTTTTTTTCTCTGTTTTGCATCTTTCCTTCTTTCTTTTTTTTTCACTCTAACCTTTTCGTTGCTTTCTTCTCTTTGCTGATCTTTCGTCTTTTCGCGCTTTTCTTATTTTCAGTTTCTCTTTCCTTACATTTCCTCTCTTTTTCCCTCCTTTTTACTCCTTTTTCTTTTTACTCCTTCTTTGTCTTTCTTCTTCCCCCCTTCTTTCCGTCTTCCCCCCTTCTTTCTTCCCCCCCTTCTTTCTTCCCCCCTTCTTTCTTCTCCCCTTCTTTCTTCTCCCCTTCTTCTCCCCTTCTTTCTTCTCCCCTTCTTCTCCCCTTCTTCTTCCCTCTTCTTTCTTCTCCCCTTCTTCTTCCCTCTTCTTTCTTCTCCCCTTCTTCTTCCTTCTTCTTTCTTCTCCCCTTCTTCTTCCTTCTTCTTTTTTACCCCCTTTTTCTGTACCCCCCCATTTTCTTTTCACTCATTTAAACTTAAAAAATATTGAAAAAACAGGAAAAAATGTAAGTCACCCCATCTCATTCTGAAAAGGATAATGTGGAATGTTAACCAGGACTTGATCTTTCACTTTTCACCCAAACCCTGCCAATAACAACCTGTGAGTCAGGTGAGACAACAAAAGCGCTGTAACTGCTGTTTCTTTTTCGGCATTACCAAATAGGTCAGGTGTCTACCACCGGACATGGTTGATTTCTTACATTTATAAAAAAAAAAAAAAAAAAAAAAATTTGCAGAATGAGGCAGGCATGCAAGGTGTGGTAAGAAAAAAGTGGAGGGGAACTGATTTAAATTTTAGCAAGGTATATTTCAGAAATCTTACTAGAGGACTAGGAAGAATGTTTCAAACCATTTTGTTTTAATATGCTATCAGAGTCACTTTTTTAATATTATTAACAAAGATTTGGTTAAAATACCACAGCTTGAATATTGTTTTCCATTCTCATATACATATCTTCTAATTAAGGACAAGTTTTAATTAATATCTGGAAAAGGTGGGGGAATTGATCAATTTACTATCTTTGTGGAGTGGAGGAGGGACAGTAGTTAGCAGAGGAGAATGTCAAGGAGTAATTATCTTGCATGAATAATCTTAGCTTAGTTTCTTGCTTGTAACTGCTATCAAAAAATGTCTTGTTCAAGAATGATCTTCCATATTTGAAGGGACCTAGAATTTGACCACTTACAATATGAGCTTCAATCATAACTTCTCAGCCATGTTAGTTGATTATTTTCATGAAGGATGAAAGCTATAGGCCAATCGGGTTCAACTAATGTAGCTCTGAATTCATCACTAAAAAATTACTTTTAAGAAATTTATAAGCTTCTCTTTATGATGTTGACTTAAAAGTTTGGTTGCATTCATGCCTTTTGCCCAATCTTAATATTCTGTATCGTTTTTTTTTTTTGTTTTTTTTCCCTGTTTACATTTGCAACAACAGTTTTTTGAATCCTGCATTAGTCACCTTGAATTTCCAAAAATGGATGGTCCCTTGACATCTGTTTCAGACAACAACTGAGCCACACTGCGTGCTACACACCCTCACTCAGGAGAGTTGAGTGAAGGAGAAAGAAAAGAAGTTGATAATTATTGCAATGTTGTCTGTGTTTAATATAAGTAGGAGCAGTCCATTGTCTCTGTAGTAGAGAAGAGCAAGAAGCACATTGAATCCTAGTCTGCAACAAGATGATATACCAGGTGTAACAACAAAATTGTTCAATTGTTAGAGTAAGCTCTGAACCACATACATACATATATATATATATATATATATATATATATTACTTCATTATTTAAAAATCAAAAACTAAAAATGAAAATAAAATAAATAAAAATAAGGAAAATAAAATAATCCATATCAATAAATAAACAAATTCAGCAAAACAATAAACAAATTAACAGGCCACATTTCAATGATGCCTCAAAAGAGACAAATTCTTTTTTGCTGCATGAAAATGCAAAAGTTTTGAATTGGAAGTTCTTATATATATCATAAACATAGTTATTTTTTAAATCTCCTCTTGCTTCAATTACAAGCAATATATCTCGGTTTGATAAGCAGCTTCAACAATTTCGAAACGTGACTTGAATTATTTGAATTGAAAGCGGAATATTACATTTATCATGAGTGTTGTTATGTTGTCGTTGTTCAAAATAGCCGAGAATTAGGAAGGCCGTATTTAGAAAGAATATCAAAGGAACAGAAGACTAGGTAGGGGAAAATAGGGGGAAAGAGAGAAGAAGAGGTTTATTAAATACTCGTACATAGGAGTTCAAAATAGCCGAGAAATAGGAAGACCGTAGTTAGAGTATTGAAGAAAAAGAAGACTAGGTAGGGGAAAAGAAAGAAGAGTTATAGAGAGTATCAAAAGAACAGAAGGCTTAATAGAGGAAACAAAGAAGAGATTTATTAAATACTCATACATAGGAGTTCAAAATAGCTGCGAATTAGGAAGGCCATATTTAGAGAGAATATCGAAGGAACAGAAGACTAGGTAGGGGAAACAAAAAAAGTTTATTAAATAATCATGCTAAGAGTAAGAAAACTTGAGTAAATCAACTACTCCTTAAATTTTACTCTAATGTGATTACTTGCCATATTTATAAATAGGTGAAGTCCATTGTCTAAGTAGGAGGGAAGAGAACGAGGTACGCTGGATCTTCTTCTACAAATGGAATTATGATAATTTTGGGGTTAAAAAAACACTGCATGTGACTAATGCAAGTTTAAATATTTTCTTGTTGGTTAATCTACTTTTCTTGCTTGTGTTTTAATTTTTCCACAATCTTTTTGTCATATTCTTGAGATTAATTTCTTTTTTACAATTTCCAAAGTTGTGTTTTCATCACACAATAATTTCATGTGTTCTTTCTTTTTGAAATCAATATTTAATCTTCTTACCCATCACAATTTTTAAATCTGAAATTAAAACAAAACAAAAACAAATATCCATAACTATTTATTGACAATTTAATGAACAATTATCAAGTTGAATAATGTAATCTGATGCCACCAAAACGTTATTGCAAAAAAAAACAAAAAAAAAAACAAACATAAACTGAAATTTCCATATAAATTTACCAATTTAAATATATTCTGAAAATTTTTCCAACATTGGTCAGTTAATTCCAGTTTTGGGAGAAACATAGACAAGTATAATAAAAACTGACAGTGTGTTTGATTATGTGTAATGCAGATGTATAAACAGGGATATGCAGTGTGTTTGCTTATAAGTAAATACCTACAAAGAAAAGTGATACCTAAGGTTTAAAATGCATTTAAAAAAAATGAAAAATCTATCTTGAAGCTTTTATTTTGGTTTTAATTTCAAGCTAATAGATTAAATTTAATATTTCCAATAAGCAAAGACTTTGTATTTTAAAATTAATTAAACCGGCCACATTGACAAATCTGTCAACACAACATAATTATTTAATAACAATATAACTGCTACAAATTAATACAGAATTTTAAAAGATTTAAAACTTTATAAATTATTATAATTAAAATTTAATAAATATGAAAACAATTCTTGTAAAAATTCATCAGTCATCAAAAAAAAAATTCTTATAACAACGGTTTCCATAACATCTTATTCATAAAAGCAATTAAAGCTTTTCAAATTAAAAGTCTTAGTTTTATTGTATTTTTTATTTTATAATTCAGAGCAGATTTTAGGTACTTGGGGGGGGGGGGTCCTGCTTTACAAAATAAAATTGATGATTCAAATTCCCCAAGGATTTGTCCTTATAACTAATATAAACATTGTTCTACAAAAATGAATTTCTCAATTTCATAAAATTAAATAAGCAGGGGAAGATAACAGATGTAAAAAAAAAATATTTTACTAAGATTTTCTAAAATAAAATAAAAACATTTGTAAAATAATTTCATTCATTTATGAGTAAGCCCTGAAAGTTTAATTAAAATTCAACAATTATTCAATTTTTGCAAGAATTTTCAAATTAATGTGTTTTTCACCACAAAGATGCTAAAATTTCCTATATGAATCTTTCATCTCCTGTTGACACAAGAGAAACAAAATTTTTAACCAAAATGCCGAAGATTCTAAAAAGGATTAAAAAATAGAATTTAATAATCTAAAAATCCTTTCGTCTTTTCTTGGAATAAATATTTTGACAATTTGTTTTTATTAAGTTGAGGGCTTTTTTTTTGTTTTGTATGCTGATTTGTTTTTAGTGAATCAGTGGGGGTACCTACTTATATACATTGTGTGTTAATGTTTTACACTTTGCATATCTGATAAGAGACCCCAACACCCACACAAACTACAAAAATATAATTGCACTCAAAACGTGTATTAACTCGGCCTTTTTCTTCCTTTCTTTGACATGACATGCGCAAAAAACCCCAAAAAAAACACAGAATGGCATAATGTTTCTGGGGAATCAGTCATGGGAAATAGAATTTCGACTTCAGATCTGTTACGACTTTAATATAAGCAAGAAGGCAGGAAGCATATATTAAAGAGTGGTTTAAAAATAAATCTTGGATACAACTTTACTCAAGAACTTTGTTGGACATATATAAATTTTAATTTTTGTTATGCTGATATCTGCATGGGTCATGTTGTATCTGAGATTTTATCTTCTTTCTTAGTCTGTGTGTGTGTGTTTAATCAGTTTCACTCTAAGCAAAGCAGTAAAGGTATTTCTGGGAGTGGAAGTATTAGAAAACAGAAAAACTTTACTAAGGAGCAAGAATAAGAGTAACGAGGAGGACAGTACAAAGTGATTTAACCTTTTTGAAGATAAAAATTGGCTGATAATCATGGAGCCAGAAGAGTTCCACAAGTAAGAAGTGCGAGATGAGAAACTGTTAGCATAGTACTTACATTTACATCTAGCCAATCGGTGAGAACTTAAGTTAAAAAAGTCAAGGTACCATGGCAAAGAATTCATTCAAACAGTTGCCATGAAAGTATTTCTAGGAAATACACAAAGAGATAAATATAATTATTCTGAAAAGATTACTAATTATGACAGACAAGATAAGGACTTTTCTCTTTTACGTGCCATAAATAATCACAACTCTCTAAAGAATCCTTTTATGTTTTTAATATGTGTATAAATTGTAAATTTTCATGCAGTTTTTGAGAAAGTTGTTTCTTACAGTTTTGAGTTCAGTTTGCAAACTAGACTGGCTTCACCCCTACCAAGCCAAGATAACCTTATCTGCATCACTACAGTGGTGGAAATAAGACACCCCATGAAATTGTTAATAATCTTCTTATTACTGCATAAATTCTTCTGAAAATTTATGTGTGATACCTAAATCTGATGGTATTAGTTTTTATAACAACTTTCCAACAAAGTTATCAAGAAAAATATGTTTTTGAGGGTGGAAATAAGCATAAGACAGTTTTGAAAATTTGTATTTAACAGCAAAATTGTACAAAATTCAATATTTATATTTATTCCCTTTCAATTGTAATACTTCAACACACCTGTTTTGCATTGAATCAATAAGTTTTCTGAGAGTTTCAGATGGAATTTCATTCCAATACTATTTAATGCAAGATTTTAAAGTTTATCTTCAAATTGACATTTATTTTTGTATAATCTTCTTGACAAAATTCCCCACAAATTTTCTATTGGATTTAAATCTGGAGATTTAGTAGGCCAGTCCAAAACTTCAATATTTTTTGTTTTAAACTAGTCTTTTGTGAGCTTAGAAGTGTGTATGGCTGCGTTGTCCTGTTGAAAAATTGCATTATTGGTGTCTAGACGATTCATAAATGGGACAAAACCTTTTTCCAACACATTGATATATCGAGCAGAGTTTTGTTCCCCTTCCATCATTACTAAATTAACCTTTCCAGACAGAAAAAGCTCCCCAAACCATAACACATCCTCCTCCAAATGGTCTTTATGAAAACAGCTGCTTCTCCTTTCTTAAATCATGCCAATAACACTAGTAGCCATCAGGACCATCCAAATTAAACTTTTTCTCATCAGAAAACATTGTGGTTTCCTGTTTCTCCTTTGTCCATATTACTTTTTTCTTTACCCAATCTATGTGCATCTTCTTGTGTTTAGCAGTTAAACCAGGGGCTGTCTTCCCGTTTTGATACATGAGATTTGGTGATTCATGGAGAGGTTGATGAACTCTTCTTGAAATGATGGGTAAATTCTGTTGATTTTTGCAGATCTCTTGAGCTTGATTGTCCTTTAAAAGCTTCTCAAAAAAATCGACGTCTAGCTGCATTTGTAATTTTAGGTGAATAACCTGGATGTTTTCTGGTGCCATATGATTCAGGATCCTTTAGATAATTTCTCACAACTGTTTGGGACCTTGACAATTCTCTTGCAATGAAACTTATAGATTTTCCTTCCAGTTTATAAGCAGAAATTTGCCTTTTTTCATTTTCATTAAGTAGGGGAGTTCCTAGTCATTTTGCAGTAACTGTATTCAGTTATGAAATGTTTAAATAGGACTCACGTTGCTTATAATCATAAGTCTTTATAATCTGCACATGCACTTATTCATCCTTTTGGCATTCTGAAGTAAATCAGATATGCAAATTTTCAAAACTGTCTTAATTATTTCCACCCTCAAAAACAAAGTTTTGTTAATAACTTTTTTTTTTTTTTTTGGTGGAAAGTTGTTATAAAATTGAATATGTATACTAATACCCAGTGGATCTAAGTACCACACACAAATTTTCAGAGGAATTTGTGCATTAATAAGAAAATTATTGACAATTTCATGGGGTGTCTTATACTTATTTCCGCTACTGTATTTAATCAATCGGTGTATAATAATGAGAATTCAACTTGGAAATTTAGACAGAAACTGACTAGCTTTCTTTATCACCACAAATTCCAGCTAAAATATTTTTATTGCAACTGGTAAGATGCTTTTTAAAAACTAAAAGTGTTAAGGGGGAAAAGGTCTTTAGAAACTAAGCTAATGTAATTGCTGGACTGCAATGTAATGTCATCTTTGACCAATTTCCTGTCAGATGAAGAACAAACTTGAGGTGTCAAATGTGGTCAACCTTTGAAGGCAAGAGAGGAAAACGGCAAGAAAACTACTTTGAGTCTGTGTGAATGCATGGCAGAATGGGGGCAAAAATTACTTACAACAACAGAAGGAAGTTGTGGAGAGCCATGATTGCCAACATTCTGAAAGAGTAGATATGATTTATTCCATTGTCACTTATCTGTTACCACAGACAATTCTATCCAGATGCATTTAGTTATGATCATTAAGGATCTGAGGCTGACCACTGCATTGTCTGCAGTAAAGATTTCCACAAAGCATTTTGCACACAATTGAGAGGGATATTAACTGTTCCTACAATTTCAGAAACGTCCCATTTGTCTGACACCCACTGTCATGCCTTGTGCAAACTCCAATAATTCACATCATCTTAACGAGGTGATATTCACAAGATGTCTGTTTTTTTTTTAATGACATCAAAATATAGTAGCAGCACCTACCTTTACCTCCTACAATCCTATGATTTTTGATACATTAGAGTATAGCAACAAATGATAGAATGTTGTGGAGAATATATGATGATTTGTGTTACGAAAAGACATGTTGCTTACAAGAAGATAGAATTTAATTGGCAGCTTAATGAAATTCTTACCATTCTACAAGTTCATTCCTCTTATATCTGATAGAAAAACTGGCTCTTAATTTCTTTGGACTAGATATAGTATTTTCACCATTTAAATTTTTTTATCAGTATTTAACAGCCATATGACAAGTCAAAGGGATTTTTTCTTTTGAATGACTATTACTCCTGAAATTTTTATTGTTCTTAACTATTTTTAGCATTTTAATGAAGCCCAAACATATGAACATGCATTTATGCAGTCTATATTTTTTAAGAATTGCCAACAAAAATAGTAAACACTGTTCTTGCATCTGTCTATGTCTCTGAGATGTAGTATTATGATTACTTACATTATTCGGACTATTATCCTCATTTTCATTGCTATATTCACAATGTTTCAGCTGTTTTCAAATGATTGAAATTTGAACCGAACCGTTTATTTTGTGCTCAAGAACACATAGCCGAGTGGATAAAGTGTTGGTTAGATCTAGTGACTAGACCCAGTTCAATATCAGGCTACGGCAGTGGTGAACCAAAACTTAGAGAGCCAAGTTAAAGGGAAATAACTGAGATATCCAGAAGAGGCATGACACATGGAACCAGAACAGTCTACTCTGGTGGACAAAATAAAGGGTTCAGTTCAAAATTTCAATCACCTGAAGAAGGCTAGAGTGTACAATGACCGAAACATTGTGAATATGGCAATGAAGACGAGGATAACATTCTGAATAGGGTAGATAATGTAAGTAACTGTTCTTGTAATTAAATAGTCTCATAGTGTTTCACATTTTTGTTGTCATTTGTCAAAAAAATATATATATTTATATACCAGGTGTAACAGCAAAATTGTCCATCCCACAAAAGGTTTAATATCTAAAAAAACAATTAACTGAGTTTCTTTTTTCTGATAAGACATTTAGTCAGCTTGACACCATTTTTTTCTAAGAATCACTGAAAAAAAAACCTTTGAGCTATTCAGCTAAAACAGACAACAGGTTAAAATTGTTTTGTGTCAATTCCACTGTCTTTCCAAATGAGCAATGGTGAGGGGAAAAAGATCATTCAGACTTTCAGTAATGATACCAACATTCATACTCTGGCTTTCATCTTCAAAGTCCATTCAAGAACCAAGAAGAGGATGGTGAATAAGTTTAAAAAAGAAGGAACATTAGAGAGGAAAACTGGATCAGGAGGTCACAATAGGAAGAGGGATCATCATTTCAACTAAACAAATCAATTGGAAAACATCCAACTCAATCCATAAGACACATGAGAGAGGAGTTTCAGTTATGACAGTCTAAAGAGCAGCGAAAATGAAATTGTATGTGAAACCAGTGAGGCACCTTGTTACTCAAGGATAGAAAGGGCAAAGATCATCTTGAATAAATTGGAAAATGATCCTGGAATTATATATATATATATATATATATATATATATATATATATATATATATATATATGAAAAATATTTGGAAAAAACAAACAAAAATCCTTAAATGCAATTATGTTGTTTTAATATGAATGAAATGTCAACATCTGACGTTTCGGTTTAATAAACCTTCTTCAGGACAATATTCATTAAAATACAATTAACATAATCAGTTCAACATGACAAAGACGATGGACATAAAACAAGACTTATCCAAAACAGATAACTGAAAATTTTATTTTCAGTTATTTGTAAAATTTTAAAACAAGACTTATCCAAAACAGATAACTGAAAATTTTATAACTGAAAAGGTTTATTAAACCGAAACGTCAGACGTTGACATTTCATTCATATTAAAACAACATAATTGCATTTAAGGATTTTTGTTTGTTTTTTCCAAATATTTTTCTTCATTCTGTCGGATTTATATCCATTTATTTGTTTATATATAAATGTAATGAAAAACAAACCACTTTAATGTACCATTACGATAATTTATTTCACCTAAATCCTTTTTTAAGGATTCAGGATCATCAGGTAAATCTTCCAACAACGAATTGAGAAAAAAAATGGGATTAGAAATTGGTGGGTAGTGTAATTTTTGTAATTTAATAGAGGGGGTTGAGAGTGGTAGTTAAACAGACAATATAAAGTATACGGAGGGGTTAATTTTATATCTCTCTTAAGTATGTTTTATATTGGAGTAGGAGGAGTGACAGAAACTTGACCTCTTTAGATGGTTAATAAAACGGAAATGAATTGTAGAAAATGTATACAAGTGAGTCTTATGGTAAAGAGAGAGATAGGGGGGAGGGGGAAAGAGAGATGGAGTTGTTATAATTTTGTTTTAACAAAATTATGTAAAAGATAGTTTACAAACTTTACAATGTTTGATAGAAAATTCGATGTCTGAAAAAAATTTTGTTATTAACTTAAATGTTTAATTTTTTAAGTAAATAGTTTCAGGACTAAATATAACTATTATTGTAATAAACATATTTATCTAGGACATAAAGAAATATTTAAAATCTTAGTTTATTCACCCGACTAATTGTATTTAAATAATTTCCACAATATAAAAAAAAAAAAAAAAAAAATAACAATAACATCTATTTTAAATATTTAAAATTAATTTATGAATGTAATTTATTTATTATATTGGTAAACTAAATTAAAGATTAGGTTTCATTATTTAATAGAATTTGAGGGTAATATTAATTTTCATTTATTCATATATGTCTCACAAATGTATTCATGTGAATCCCTACACACATACGATCATTAACAAGTCAAAAAAAAAAAAATACCATAGAAACACTTGAGAATTGAGATTGAGATAATTTACACAAAAAAAAATTCATTTATCCTCGTACATAAACTATATACATTTTACAATCTTTATCTATATTTCAAAATATATATAGATTTCACAGTTAAAATTTAATAAATTTTATCAGTGTGATTTCGGTAGTGTTTCATTTTAAAGGAATTTAGCTAATATTATTTATTAGTATTTATTAATAGTCAAAGAATGGTATATTTAAATTTAAATTATCAATTTACAAAAATGAAACTCCCTTCAGAAGAAAACAAAATTTAAACTATAGAATATTACAAAAGAAGGACATTACAAATTAAGAAAATAAATTAAAATGTCATTTAGAAAGACCCAATATTTCATTTAAAATCAATTCATGCACGTACGCACATATATACATACACACACACACATATATATACATACACACACACATATACACATATACATACACACACACACACACATACACATATACATACATACGATCATTAACAAGTCAAAAAAAAAAAAAACCCATAGAAACACTTGAGATAATTTACACAAAAATTCATTTAACCTCGTACATAAACTATATATACATTTTGCAATCTTTATCTATATTTTAATATTTGAAATATATAGATTTATTTCACAGTTAAAATTTAATTTTATCAATGTGATTTCGGAAGTGTTTCATTTTAAAGGAATTTAGCTAATATTATTAGTCAAAGAATGGTATATTTAAATTTAAATTATAAATTTAGAAATGAAACTCCCTTCAGAAGAAAACAAAATTTAAACTATAGAATATTACAAAATAAGGACATTACAAATTAAGAAAATAGATTTAAAATGTCATTGGAAAGACCCAATATTTCATTTAAAATCAATTCATGCACGTACGCACATATATACATACACACACACACACACACATATACATATATATATATATATATATATATATATATATATATATATACATACACACACACATATATACATCCACATATATATATACACATATATACATACATATACAATTCATATATCCATATACAAATCTATATATCAAAAAATTAATCTAACCATTTAATCATCCGTATATATAGAGAGAGAGACATACTCATATACACATACACACCCTTAAATAGACATACATTCATATAAGCACAAAACCCTACATACAAAACAAAATATAAAAAGAATACATATATACATATATATATATATATATATATATATATATATATATATATATACATATACATATGTACATTTACCAAATATAAATTCTAAGGTAATTACGTCTATATACATATATAGATTACAAGTAGTTTAATCCATAAAAACACACATGTTTAAGTACATGTACACACACATATACTCGTACATACACATATAATATACATATACATACAAAACAAACATAAAAACATTTATACATATACATCCACACCCATGCAGCATACACGTTAAAAAAAAAAACAAAAAAACAAAAAAAAAAATATTCAGTATTCAAACATGCTTCATATTAGTATATTTATACTCACACATGCGTATATCTATTTATACATATATATCCATACTACCATACATATGTGTCCACAATATAAATACATAGTTACCCTTATCTATAATGTTCATATATATATATCTAAATAAGTTCACATAAAAAAAAAAAAATTTTAAGTTCCACAACACATTTATCAAAGAGCACAGTGTCAGTATTTTCATATATTCATTTAAAACAATTTATATTTTCTATTTATATATCTACACATACTTTGTTAAAATGAGGTGATTTTTATGCCTACATTTACAAATCAACTCATTATGTCTGTTCAATAGTATGTCCGGATCCTTATGTTTTATAATTAGTATTTTTCCATAATGCACAAATTGCATCGGTCTCTGAAATTAATCGGAGTTTTGGCTCTTGAGACGATTTTCCATTCTATTTGTGGGGTTAATTTGTTTTCCAATAACTCCCAATAGTGCTTTGAAAGTGCAGTTTGGTGTTTTTTTGATTCATTATAAAAGGATTGGCGATGGTTGTAAAATCGTTGTTTCCAACTTCCTGCAGAAATACCTATGTAGATCTTCTTATGTTCAGTATTTTCTTTGGGGAAAATCGTAGCTTCGTATACTATGTTTTTGGACAAACATACTCCTTCTACTGGACAGACAGATCCTTCCCTGCAGTTACAGGTAGATTTGGTCTTTGGGCTTGTATTAGGATCTTTTTGAAGTTGATTATAAAATTCATTTAAAATTTTACTATTATGGGAGCTAATAATTTTTTCCATGTTGTTCATGCAGGAATAACTAATTTTTAAATTCATTCTATTGAACAACTTTTTTAATAGCTTATCTTTTTTAAAATGTTTATCTATAAGTTTAAGAAAATATTTTCCTATATTAATGTTCGACAGCTTACAGAAGGGTGGGTTGAACCATATAATTTTCCTATTTCTATTTCTAGATTTAGAAGACGTGTCGCTAGTAGATTTATCTATATAAGTGAGTGTTTGTTTGAATTTGCTTTTTAATAGGGCTTGATTGTATGTTGATTTATTTTGATCAAAGATGCTTTTACTAGAGGATAGTTTATTTATTCTAGTATTTACAGTGTTAGGGATCTGTTTCATAATTGCTATAGGGTGGTTTGAGTCGATATTTATATATATGGGCGATTGGTTCTCCTTTTGGAAAGGTTTATAAGTGTTATTTTCAAGATCAAATGTTACGTCTAGAAAATTTACTATTTTCAGGTTAGATGATATTTCTATTTTAAAACCTATATATTTGAAAGCCTTAATTATTTTCTTCTGGAGTTGGGATGTAAGAAGTCCATTAGAGTTAGGTATAATAATGAGACCATCATCCCTGTAAAGCCCTACATTTTGGGGGTTAAGAAATCTGCTCAGAATATCTAAAATATACATCCCTATTAGGTCCGCTATTTGAGCAGAATCAAACGCTCCCATTGGGACATCGAAATTGTCACTGTTATTTTTAAACCAAGTAGTGTCGTTAAGTTTAAGTACAGATTTTCTGGAATCCATTATGATTTTAATTTCCTCGTCAGTGATTTCAGTATAGTTTCTAGCAAAATTTAGGCTATTTTCTAATAAATCTTTAGAAATGGAGGGGTAAAAATCATTGGATAAAGGTGGCTTTATTTTTAGATTTTATATTTTTGAACCACTTAATGGTGTCAGATGAATCTTTCCAAAGGTTTAAGGGATAATTTTCTAATATAGATACGTTTATTCTTTTAAGAATGTTTCTAGAAATTAGTCCTAATTCTGATTTGGAGGGATTTATTAATCTGGACTGTATATTATTTTATATGTGTGTGTGAACTTTATTTCAATCTTTCATGAGCTTCGAATCCTTAGCTATGATTAATTAATGATGAACATATTTTCGTTTATGATCTATTTCATCACAATTCTTCTGTTAAGCTTAGAGAGTAATTATACATTCTTATTGCTCAAAGTAGAGCCCAATAATGTTATAAAACCTTGGAGAATTCCAGTAAGATAGCTTTAATCATTTCTGAAATACAACGGTTCAAAACTTAATCTAACAATTAGACAATTTTGCTTTTACACACAGAGTATATAAATTCTAATGTTCTTTCCCTGTTATAGTGAATTTACATGGCAAGAGGAATTGGCAATTGAAAGAAATGCTTGAAAAACGCATTTTTCTTTCAAAATTTATAATTACACTTGTTGTTATGCATTTAAATTTTCTTTTTCCCTAACATTTTTTATGAACTAGAATTTTTTTGCAATACACCAACATGTGTTGAAATCCTCAGTGTTTAATATTATTAAAGTTGTTGCTTCCTTGGCTAATTTGAAACTCTCCCCGACTGTGTTTATATTTACAGTGCTACAACTGTGTGTTATTTTTACCAGAATGAAAATTGTATAAAAACTTAAAGGATATGCAAAAAAATAATATTGCACTTTTATTAAATAAGTATTTGGTATTTTAATCATTAAATTTTTAAAATAGTGTGAGTATTTTGTATGTTAAATTTCCCCACAAAAATTAATGAAAATTTATTTTACTAAGCAACACACCCTCGTAAAACCAACTGTACTTTGTACCCCCTTATCTCTTTGCACTTCTCCCCAATATTTGGTTTTGATCAGTGTATGGCCATTTTAGAGGGTGTGAGGACAGACAGACAAATGAAAGTCATAGAATTTTATATATAGATTTATGAACCAAAAATTTGTTTTTATATTCATTTCTTTATAAAATGGTAAATAATTAATACTTTGTTGGAGTTTGGTTCACATATTTTTATAAACTTGTAATTATGAAATTCTTTCAAACAATCTAATAAAATTAATAGGTGTTTCATTCTTTTGTTGTCAATTCTCAAGAAGAAAATGCATAAATCCAGTTTCATATGGTTGGGTTTTATTAAAATTCTAACAATAGCTTTTAAAAAACCACAAAAATTGCCACTGATGTATGTATCCTGTAATGTTTACAGTACTAGACATTAATGGTGGTCCCAAGAAGAAAAAAAAAACCTTTTTGACAAAATGTTTTGCTGTTATGTATGTTTTTTTTTTTCTTTTTTAAATATTACTTTTGCAATTTTAGTGAAAAAAAAAAAAAAAAATTTCCCAAGGTACCAAAGTAAGAAGTTTATTTAGAACATGTCCAGCCCTGGTAAATATATCAGTAACTGCTGCATGTACTTGATGTATCTTGACAGTCCAGGATATTTTCCATGTGTTGATAGACACTCAGTTGTGAGGGTTACTGGTCAGCAATGACGTGCTATTGAGTGTACTGTGTGACCGTAATATTCTTTGTAATTGAAAAAACAGATTCTTGTGTTGTGCCTGGTTTTTGGCAAAAAGTCAAGATTTTTAGCTTCTTGTGCCTTCAAACTTTTCCTGAATCTAGAATCACCATAGAAACTTTAAAGAGAACCTGACAAAGCAGCTGTGTAGACTTTGCTGGCTATTTTGAAAGATTTGCTTTCATAAGTTTGTTAATGTTCTAATGGTTATATTTTGAAGTGGATTAAAGCGTCATTACTCTAGGAAAGTTCTTCTCGATATTAAATGGCTGGAAACTTTACTGATAAAACTTGTACTACAAATATCATTGACATCATATTGACAAAATATTTCAGTAAAACATCTAAAACTATAAACGGTCAAATTTTCTCAGCTTATATATCTTTTTTCAAAATGATGTTCCTGTTTCTAAACTCCATGATGTTGCTTATGAGGTGCTAAATTAAACAGCATAGTCTTGATCATGTGGAAATACATTTGTGTTTTTCATGAACAAGGCAAGAAAATAAAACTGCACTCTTTTCAGTAAAACATAATTCCTTGCAGGTTCTGTCAGCATGTTATGTTAAATCCATCAGCCTAATCAGGAACAAAAATCTTCTCAGTAGGAGAAAGATGTTCCTTGTGATATATCTTGTCAGCTGCTTCAAAGGAGGTCGTGGTAAAAGTTTACTCTTAAAATCCTATGAACATGCAAACATGGTGTTTGTATAATTTTTGTTTCATGAAGAAAAACCGACATTCTCTGTTGCTAACTTGTATTTTTCTTTTTTTTTTTAGGTAAGTATTCTGGGTTTTCCGCATTAATTATTTTGAAAACTCCATTAATAACAAAAAAGGTAGGTGTGTATTTATCTATTGTATAATTTGTTATTTAACTCCAAATAAAGAAAAGCAAAACATCTGAGTCATCAGCATTTCATCAACAATTCATTACAGTTGCCTTACATAGAAAGATCAGAGGTGCTAGTGAGTCTAATGGTTATTAGTACAAAAAAAATGAAATTGTCATGTTTTAATTCTAACTCTGCTGAAATGGTGTATCTGAATTCTGAAACAAATTTATCAAAACTTTGATTTACTTTAATGAATCTCTTTTCATTATCATCTTCACTCTCGTTTGTCTTTTCATTCTCACTTTCCTCCATTTTCTGCTCTGTTTCTCTTTGTGACTTTCTGTCTCTTCTTGTTCTTTATCTTCCATTTCTATGTCATCCAATTCGTTTCTGCTTCTAAATTGATCTGCATGTCCCAATATATTTTGTCCCTTTTTCTAAAGTATAGCCGTGTTGTCCTTTTTGTATCAGGAAACTTGCTTGTTCTGGATCAGCCTCTTTATTCTTTCTATACCATACCTTTTCTTTTGTTGAAAAGGACATAGTTATGGGGGCTCTGGTTTGTTTGCTCATTAATGCCAAAGTGCTCAGTTTTGTTTCTGCATGTGAAATGACTCTGTAACTGAGGAGCATTTTTGGTAAATACACTTCTATGCTTAAGTAGTGAGAATGCTTTTAATCCCGTTTTTACCGTTTGTACCATTCTTTCTGCAATGCCATTAGATTGTGGGTGTGTGGTTTAAATGAATCTCTATTACTACGATGTCACTTGTACAAATCAAGATACCACTGAAAACGGGCAAAGAAAAAGATGGATTTATGTTGTGAAGTGTTTAGAAAGCAAGAATGGTGAATCTTGCTTTCTGAACACTTCACAACGTAAATCCGTCTTTTTCTTCTCCCGTTTTCACTGCTTCAGCCCTCTTTTATCAGGCCAACACTGCAGTCGACCAAGCAATCAGCATTCTTCGCTTTTATTCTCAGTTACTCAGGAAAATAGCTTCCTCCAGTTCAACCAATCAGCACGACTTGCTATTGGTGGAAGCATGCCAAACTGTACAAAAACCCTTGTTACTGCACATACTCCTACAATTGCTAGACTGGAGAGTAATGCCATTTCCACGGAGCAAACTTGCCGATGTCACATGCTGTATATTAAGGTAAGACACTTATTTTCCTATGCACCAGATGCAAGCCACTCTGGCTTGCTTGTTTCTACAGGGTCATTCACCACAGGGTGATACTGTGGTGCCTTGTATGGGATACATCATATCTGTTTTAACAATGCACATAAGTTCTCATCACAAAATTCAGGTGCATTGTCATTGACTATTGTCAGGGGGTACTCCATTCCTTGAGAATATAGTTTTTAGTACTTGCTTTATTGCGGTGGCTTCTCTGTCTTTTACTCTGACAAGCTCCGGCCATCCTGAATATGATTCCACTGATGCTAAGAAGAATCCCCTATTTTTTATATGTGCGTGATCCATATGGACCCTAATCCATGGCTCTGCTTCCTTGGGCCATGAATGACTTTGCTTGCTTGAAGTTTTTTTTTTTTTATTTCCATACATTTTGGGTATCTCAATGTATTCATCGACATCTTTTAAATATTATACCCACTTTCTATGGTTTGTACTTCATTTCTTTGTTCTATTTTGAGTCTACTTAGAGGAAGAACGTCCGATTCTACCCAGTGTATTATTTTGTCTTCTGCATTTTCATGTTTTTCTTCTCTTTTATTCTTGAACTGTAATCTTGATAAAGCATCTACGTGAGGGATAGTGTTCCCTTTTACATATACGTAGATGTCAAAATCGAATGCCATGATCTTTATCACCCATCTTAAAATCCTTGACAATGTGACTTTTGGCAATTCTTTTCTTGGGTTAAATATGAATTCCAATGGTTTGTGGTTCGATTTTTTCCTATCAAAAAATTTTGTGCCCTTTCCATGCTCCATATAATCGCTAGTGCTTCTTTTTCAATATTCAAGTAGTTACTTTCTGCTCATGTTAACCTTCTTGAAATATGATTAGTTCTTTTTGTGGATCGAAAACCTTTTATTATTGGTTTGTTTCTCAGTATCTTCTTTAATGTTTCAAAAGTGATAGTTGCTTTTGTGTCCAATTGTGTTCTCTCTTTTTTTTTTTTTTTTTTTTTTTTTTCATAATTTTGCAAATGGCTCTATTACAAAGGTGTATCTTGGAATGTATTTACTATAAAAATTTATCGGTCCCAAAAATGATTCTAACTCCTTTTTATTTGTTGGAGGAGCTATTTCTGTCATTTTCTTTGTTAATCTCTCGTCAGGTGATACGCGTTCTTTCGATATATTTCATGTCCTAAATATATCTTCTTGCAGTCAAAATTACATTTGTCTTTGTTTACAGTCATGCCTGCCTTTTTTAATCTCATTAAAATTTTCTGTTTTATATTTTAATTCTTCTTTAGTTCTTGCCCTTACACATATATCATCCTGGTATATTATTTTTTTTTTTTTTCTAATAAGACTCTTTCAGTTGCTTTTTGAAAAATATGATTCAAAGTCTTTACCCTAAACAGTAAATGAGTCCATCTTCGTATGCCTATAGGGGTGTTTATCGTGGTTACAAAGTGTTCCATTTTTCCTAACTCATGGCTCACAGTTGTGATATTTGGCAAAGGAAAAAGACTCTGAACATATCTGGTGATTTGCCCCCATCTTGTAAGTCACCACATATCCTTAAATCTCCATCAGGTTTCTTTATCGCTACTATCAGTGATGCCCAATTGCTATCACCTTGATTTACTCTTTCTAGTATCATTTTGTTTAATTTGGCTACTACCAAAAGGTAGAATATGAATTGGAACTTTTCTTGACTCTATATATTTTGGGTGATAATTTTTCTTTTAGTCGAATGCTTCCTTTATAGGCTTTCAGTAATCCAATTTCATGGAATTGATTAGTCTTGCTGTATCTACTTTTAATACATCAATTCCTAGTAATCTGATCTTTTTCACATTCTACAACTGTAATGGGAATTACTTAAAAATGCTTGTTGGTTTCAAAATTGCCTTGAAATGTACCAATTATTTTTATAGTCAGTCAATCAAATTGCTTTAATGGGATGTTGTTGTTATTTTTGTTTTTTTTAATTTAGGCCATTCTAATTTTATCCAGAAATTTTTTGGCATCAATGTAACTTCACTGCCTGTATCAACTTGCATGTTAAATATCTGGCCATTTACCCTTATTTTTTCTCTTTCGTTTTTGTGTATTCATTATAAATATTTCAGCTTCTTTCTACTTTTTGTACTCTTTCTATTTTCTTTTCATATTTGTATATGTTATGAAAAGGATCTCTTCTTTTTTTGGGGGGGGGTATTTGAGCATATTTTTCCGAGAGCTGGACATTTGTACTTGTCTCTCTCATGATTTTTTTCCACAATATCTACATTTAATTATGGATTTGGTTGTGCTCGTCCAGTACATCTCAAATTTTTCTTTTGGTTGATTAAATTCTCTAACCAACTCTAATTATTGTAAAAACATGATACTAGCTTCCAAAATCATGCTACTACGCTGTAAACATTCCAGTATTTTTCGTTTATGGTTTTGGTCTTGCAAAGTTTCAATTATTCTGAGAATATTAATTTGTCTTCTATAGTCATTTCCCAAGTTCACAACCATGTTTCTATGTGTTCTGGGTCATCCAGCAAATTTAACGATCCTATCGGTGACGCCATTATGGTTGGTATATCTCTCTGTGTAGTAGCAGTTGTAGCACAGTTATCTGCATTACGTTTAGCAAATGGGTTTGCATAGCAATGCCCTTATGTTCCCCAGTTGTTCTCTATTTATGCTTGTCTATCTCATTTGCATATGATACTACAACATATATAGGAACATGGCAAATGCTAAAAGCATAAACTGTAAATTATTTAAATATCCACTCTTTAAGTAATTGGTTATATCCGCATGGGATTTATTAAAGAAATATGTCAAAGTTTTGATTCAATCTTATGAAAGCAAATGGCAAATTTTCTGTTGTATATGTAGCATATCAACCGATGTTGTTAATAAGAATAGAAAAAGGGCAACTTCAAAAAAATCCATGTTGGAGGAAATGTGTTGGTTAAAAGTAAAGTTTTCCTATTGTCTTTTTCCTTTATACATAGTCTTTTTCTTTTTATATATATATATATATATATATATATATATATATATATATATATACGCACACATACACATAGAATAAACCAAGCTAATGTACAAAAGAAACAGACTCCTGCCTTAACAAAAACATTGAGTATTAGTCCATTTCAAGACATCAATCTATAAACATTACCCTGAGATATAATTGTCTGATGGTCACTGCAGTTGATGTAAAGCTCAGAGTAATTATTTGTAGATTGGTATCTCTGAATATTTTTCTTTCATTGATACATTAGTTTCCCAGTGGTTTGCATGCATTGTTTGGATTCCCCAAACCTTTGACCAGCACTTTATATATATATATATATATATATATATATATATATATATATATATATATATCTAAATCTAATAAATCTGATAAATCTAAATTCTTATATAAAATGAGCCCCAATAATTACAAAATAATATTACATGAAGAGGTAATAAAACATTATATAAAAGCTCCTAATGACATAGAGACTAAAATTAACAATGAGGCTAGTATTTTAATTAATAAATTTAATTTAGGTAATCGAGTAGAGAAAATAAACACTTGCTTTATCACCATAAAAGATCATAAAAGTAATTTTATTAATAATCCTGAATATAGACTTATAAACCCTACCAAGACAGAATTAGGTAAAATAAGTAAAATAATTCTGCAGGATATATGTAAATCCCTTAAGACTTTCCTTAATATTAACCAATGGCAATCTAATAAGGATTGCATTAAATGGTTTGAAGGTTACAACAAAAATAAAAAATGTTCATTCATTAGGCATGATATTAAGGAATACTATCCATCTATTTCAGAACAAACACTAAATGAAGCCCTCAGTTTAGCCAAAGAATACATTCAAATTTCTGATGACAAAATAAACTTAATTAGACATTGTAGAAAAACATAGCTATTCCACGATGATACTTTATGGATAAAAAAAGATAATATTAACGGTTTTGACAACCCTATGGGAGTGTATGATGGAGCAGAGGTGTGCGAGATAGTAGGGTGCCTGCTGCTCCATAGGCTTAATGAATATATAGACTTTAATAACCATGGGTTGTACCACGACAGCGGTTTAATCATAGTGGACAATAGTAACCCACAAAAATGTGACAATATCCGTAAAAAACTGCACTGGTTTTTTAAAAAATTCAGATTCAGTCTCGATATAGAAACTAATTTGAAAATTACCAATTATCTAGATATTACATTGAATTTACTAAATGGCACAATATCCCCATATAAAAAAGAAAACCAAGAACCCCAATATTTAAACACGAAATCCAACCACCCAGCCCATATCATAAGACATATACCTAAAAATATTGGGCATAGACTTTCCACTAATTCCTCCAATAGGGACATTTTTGAGGCCAATAAAACAAATTATGAGGAAGCCCTATTTAAGAGTGGATATAAAAATAAATTAGAATATATTAATATAAATGACCACAATAGTACTCAGAGTAAACATAATAATAGGCAAAGAAAGATTTTGTGGTTCAACCCTCCGTTTAATTTAGAGGTAAAAACTAAAATTGGCAAGATATTTTTTGATTTATTAGAGCAACATTTTCCAAAAAAAACTGAGTTACATAAAATATTTAACAAAAACAATGTTAAACTTAGTTATTGTTGTATGCCAAACGTAGGAACTATAATAAATGGATTAAATAAGAAAAAAACTAGGAATAATCCACGCAGTAATCCCTCTGCTTGTAATTGTAGAAACAAAAACATCTGTCCATTACAGGGAAAATGTCAACAAGAATGCGTAATTTACCAAGTGAAAATTTGCAAAAATAGCGAGGATACTGACCCTAAAACATACATAGGTGCTACTCGGAACAATTTTTAAAAAAGATATTATAATCATATGAGTAGTTTCAGGAACGAAAAAATTAAGCATAATACCACGCTATCTACCTATGTATGGAGAACCAAACAAGAAGATAATGTAGACCCCATCCTTAAATGGGAAATACTAAAAAAATGCCCCAGATATAAAGCAGGCCATAAATTTTGTAAATTATGTGCAGAGGAGAAATTAGCCATAGCTTTATTTGATCAACCTAGACAATTATTAAAACTCTAAAACTGAAATCCTTAACGTATGTAGACACAAAAAATCTTGGTTACTTATTTAGACGGTTTCCACCTTAGATTCTTTTTTTTTTTTTTACTCCCCCCTCCCCATTTTTGTTGAATAAATTTTAACCGCCCCCCCCCCCCATCTACTTAGTTTGTGGTTCTTCGGTCACGTGGTATGGTTTTAATTATCGCCTATAAATATGTGTTTCTCTTTACCTCGTTAGCCTTACTTTCCCTAACGAACCGTTTAGGTGAAACCTAGGTAGGTTTGTCTGGCTCACTAGGTGTATCTATCTATATATATATATATATATATATATACACACACACACACACACACACAGAATAAACCAGCTCAGAGGTGAAGAGAAAGTTCAAAAATAAAATCCTGACTATAGAAAGTCTGAAGAAAAAAAAAAAACGAAAAAAAACAAGCACATACTTTGACAAAAATCAACATTGCTCAATGTCTGTAGAATAAAGAAACTCAAAAAATGTGAGACCAAACCAAAACAGAAATGCAATAACACTGACAACAGGAAGAGACACTAACCTATTTAAACTTTTACTGTGTTTCACTCCGGCTGTGATCATCAGACAATGTTAATCGTTATCAGAGGTCAAGATACATAAAATGTCTGTTCTGTTCTATGTATAATTCAAGGTATAAACTGAACACAAATGTCAAAATAAATTGAAATATACTGTTCCAAAATGGAACAGCATTTTATTATATTGCAAGATGCAAACAGCAGAGGCTTATGGCCATATCATGTTGCAATAATGGTTCTCATATGATCGCCAAAGTTAAGCAATGGTGAGCCATTCAAAATCTAGATGGGTGACTTCTTGGGAATACCAGGTTCTGTAAATTTAAATGTGAGGGTGGTGTAATGGATAACAGCTCAGAATTGAAAATCAGAGTGCAGAGTTCCAATTCTAGTCAGGTTTGTTATATTCACTTGTGCACAAATACAATGGGGAAAGGTATGAATTCACCATTCCCTTCCACTATGGGTTAATCAGTAGGACTTTTAGCAGTAAATCATTATTTCAACAAAAAATCTTACAATCTGAAAATGTTTTCTGGCTTGCAAAAAAACAAAAAACAGACCATAAATAATCTCAGCACAGGCATTACTGACATCTTAACATTTGTTGTCAGGGCAGACTTGGTTCTTCAGCTTTGATTGGCAACTAGTCTAGGAGAAGTGTAACTTCAACTTGAAAATGGTGTGTAGCCCTGGCAAAGATGCATACTATGCAACCATAAATCAAACTTGTCAGTGATGGTCATACTCGTTTAACAAGTCTGCAGCAATCATCTATGTACGTAAACTCATCTGTATTTGCATTTCATTTACTTTAATTTCTGATTTGACAGTTTTTATTTGTTGGTTGGGTAGTAAGAAACATGTTTTAATGCAATTTCTAATCCATTACTCTGCAAGTAATGGATTTTTTATTTGTTAATCTGACAGATTTGATCACTTTTAAACACTAATTTTAGTGGACACTAATTTTAGTGGACACTAATTTTAGTGGACACTAATTTTAGTGGACACTAATTTTAGTGGACACTAATTTTAGTGGACACTAATTTTAGTGGACACTAATTTTAGTGGACACTAATTTTAGTGGACACTATTTATTAAACAGTATATTTATTTTCATCTACTGGGCTGAATATTTAAGAAAGCTTATTAATGAAAAATATACACAGGATTCAAACCTGTGATACCCTGGTCAGGGAGAACCGTTGTTAGATCAGATGTGCTTATACCAACTCAGCTATGAAGAAATTTTACCAATTATGCAAGGAAGAATAGTGCCTTTAAGTGAAATCCTTCTCATAAGATTTCTTGAATATTCAGACCAGTAGACAAAAGTTAATAAACAGGCAGAATTTCTACTGAAACATGGATATCCACTAAAAATAATGTTTAAAAGTGATAAAATCTGTTGGATTGATAAATAAAAAGTCCATTATGTCTTTAGAAATTGCCTTGTTTCCATTTGGGTATAAAACTGAGCAGATATGATAATTTTGAGAATCTATGATAGGAGAATTTCCCTTAAAGGAAATATTCACCCTTGCCTGATTGGCTAAGTTATTTGTAGTTCAGTCAGTCTAGAGGACATCAGATCTAACAATGATTCCCTCTGCTTTGGGGGACACAGGTTTGAATCTTGATGAAGAGTACATATCTTTCTTTTTTTTTAATAAGATTTCTCCAATATTCAGGCCGGTCAAAGAAAATAAATATCACCACCTCTGTGGGATCAGATTCAAATCATAGACAAAGAACATCATTGGAAAATTCGTAAACTTAAGGAATCAGCACATATGCTAGGCCAAAAAAAATCTCCTAAGCCAACCAAGCATAGAAATGAATACAATATGGGAACCAGTAATAAGGAGTGCCAGAGAAAAGTGATAATAACAACAAAAATTGCAATATGAGCACTGGTAAAAACATGTAATGATAACAGCAAAAATTGCAATATGAGCACTGGTAAAAAAAAAAAAAACAAGTTGCTGAAGACATTAGGTTTATAATACCCAGAAATTCATACACAGATGTCCTCAAGGACACATGGCACATTGGATAAAGGCATTAGTTAGATCCAGTGACAGGACCCAAAGAGTGTGAGTTCAACTTGGAGAGGGGAATTAACAGGAGATAACTGACATCAATCAGACAGTGAGCGAAATAAAGGGTTCAGTCCAACATTCCAACCACCTGAAGAAGGCCAGAGTGTACAACGGCCGAAATGTTGCAACAAAGATGAGGACAATAGTCTGAATAATGTAAATAGTATATACTGTTTAATAAATAAATGCAGCGTCTACTTAAATATGAGTATCCACTGAAAATAATGAAATGAACACGATACACTGAAAAGATGATAAATCTGTTAAAATAAAATGGTTTGATAGCCTAAAGATATTTAAAGATTTTCCCACACATAGGTTGTGTCGTCCCAAGCGTCACTTCCTTTTTTGTGATGACAAAAATAGCAGAAAACGGATAGTTTTTTCACAAACAAGTCTGGATGTATTACTAAATGCTAATTGAAATTCCTTTCCAGTATTTTGTATTACTCCTGGTTTTCTGTCAACATGGTGAGTATAATTTCATGACAGTGAATATTTGTGAAACCAAGTCCACTTTTAACATAAATCCAAATTCACAAAATATTGAATACTGTCAATGGCTAATCTCATTAAAAGTTTGCCAAATTGAGCTACCAAGTAGTGAATTGTGTATATTTGAAAGCTCAGGGCAAGTAGCTAGAGTTATTTTCAAAAGTAGTCTCAAAATAGTCACAACCAGTGAAATTGAAAATCTACTAAGTTTCGGATTTTAAAAGTCATCCAATCTGCCAACCTTCTTGGCGTGAATCGACTTTGTCATGAGAGATCGGTCTTAATTTTTGTCAATGTGCCTATAGATATTCAACACTAAAGTCATAGTGTAGAATATTTGTTAAACTGACTTTGACACAAGTTCAAATTTCTGGACTTTGCTATCTTATCTCTTTCATACCAATGGTTCTATTAATATTTCTATGAAACTGTCATTAATCACAATAAAAAAAAAAAAAGAAGCAAACTAAACAGTTGATATCTGAACAAGGTTCTACTTGTCCTATGGACTTGCACTACTGTAATGATTATTGGTGTGGAAAGTGGAAAAGACATGCCAAGTTCAAATTCTGACCCTTTTGCACTGATGCCATTGGAAAAGGCATGAACACGTTTTCCTCCAACTATGGATTAAACAGTAATTCAAACTGAGCTCTTTAACCCTTAACCTTTGCTTGGCCAATTAATATCAATGGACAATTTAAAATACATAACCAGCCTGAAGAAGGCTGACCTTCAGCAGGCTATCTTACCCTGGACACACCCACTGCTGCTACAGATGCATTAAATATAGTGCCCCTTAGACCATAATAAGTTAATGGGCTTATGTTCATTATGCTTATTCCAGCCAGAGTTTAAGCTCTAACAGCATTACCGCTTTTTGCAAACTTTGCAAAAATTCTCTGTTACTCCTGATTTGATACACTGATTTATTGTTGCCAGTCAATATAATTTGATGACCTTGTGTCAAACTTGACTAACAAATTTATGTTCCTTATGGGGAGCAGGATAGTTAATAGTAAATTTGTTGATTTTTTTTTTTTTCTTTTTTTAAACCTTTAATGGACATCCATATACATTTGACTTTATTAAATGAAAATAAATTGCAATTTTGAGAAATTATCAGCCAATATTTGTTCAGACAAACTCATTGTTTTGTCTTACAGTTGTTGTTTTGGCTGATTCATTCTACAGCCTTCTTCAGGTGTTAGGGAAAAGGATTTTTTCATAAAATAACTGTCAAAATATCACAACTGGTTTGGATCCCATGTAACACAAAACACACAGATGATTCCATTCAGTGACACCAGGAGATTCTAATTTTGATTAATTCTGGCTTTTACGCTTGCAGAAGGCTGTAGATTGCATTGGTTAAAATGTTTATGATCATGATCACAAATCCTGTAAATCCTTAGGGTCTAAGGAGCACCACATCTACTGCAACCATAGCAGCAGTAATTTTTTTTTTTCCTGGGCAAGACAGCTTGACAGCCAAACACTCTCCAGACTGGTTTGAATTAAGAGTTTTCCCTTCTAGTAGACTGTTTGCCAACCAATGCTATAAGGCCAGTCTACCCAGTTATTTTTCCAATGGCAGGAGGGAAGAGATGGATTCATTACATTTCCCAAGAGTGTTAGCATATAAGTGAATGGAATGAACTTGACTGGAATTTGAGCTTGGCTCTCCAATTCCTCAATCTGAGCTGGTCTATTTATTACTCCACCATGCCTCCCTAATGAAATGTCAGCTAGCGTTAAATCTTGAAAAAAGTATTTTAAACAATTTCAAAAGATTTATGCTGTAAAAATGCTAACATCTTATGATTCACAGCAAAACCATCTTATTTTTTAACTACTCTCTCTTTACCTTTATCCATTGAGCAAATATAGATAAACTCTCTCTCTCTCTCTCTTTCCTTTTTGGATATCATCTTTGAATTCACCTGTGCTCTTCAATCATTGATGTTTGCGGCACTTTCATGTCTCTTCTTTATTTGCCCGAAATTAAATTGTACTCTTTTATTTTTTAATGTTTTTCCAGTTCTTTGGCAATAAAATCTTCTTTATTTCCTATCGTTTTACCAACAGCCAGAGAATGCTGGTCTGAGTAGTTGTGATAAAAAGCAACTGATCTCAAGATGAAAGAAATTAGTCATAAATTAATTATAAAATTACAGGTAGGATTGCTGTTTGCTTGGTGAGTGGCAAGTTAGAGAAAGTCTATTGCTCATTCTTGCTCTGTATTGTCAGTGATAGCAATAATGTAGGGAAAATTGGATTCATGCCTTCGTCAGGAAATCAGAATAAAATCCTTGCTTTCTTATTTCAAGCAGACTCCATTACCGTGTTTCTTCCATTTTTCCATATTGCATGATCAGTCTCAGCTTGACTTCCAAATGGAGGAGATGCTCCTCGTTGGTCCACACAATGTGGTATGAAGAATTTAATTTTCTAATCATGCTGTTTTTTTGTTTTTTTCCCACCTGCTTTTACACTTACAATGCAAGTACAATTAAACATGAATGATTTCAACACTTACTATTTTTCCTACTAGCAATCCAAGTACTTAACCTGTGTTGCTAGTAGGAAAAATATAATGACCCATGTGGTCATGATGGGCAATGAATAGATGCATTTCTTGCTCAGGGTAAACTGAAGTCAAGCAGGCAGTTTGGTCCATTTTTTTTTTATTGCTGGCTGTCCTGATGAAGGAAAACAGGGTGGGGGGTGGTAAATGATTAGAAACAAAACAGAGGTACAGGCTGGACAGACACACACACGCATGTGCACGCAGTGGCAAGTGTCACTGACGGAACAAAGGAGAAATTTAATCTGTATGAGAAAACTAACTTCCTTCTTTATTTATTAGTAATTCTGTGAATGCTTTTCCTGTCATCACTTATTGAGACTATTTTCTACAATTGACTTGTATTCCACACTCATAGATGGATACTGGCAATGTTCATGTAGAATTGGATAGTAGTAAGCATGAAGAGTGACAGACAGACTTAAGTTTGAGTAACTGGCAGGCATGAAGAGTGACAGACAGACTTGAGTGACTGACTGGCAGTCATGAAGCGTGAAAGACAGTCTGTCTATGTCTCTCTCTTCATACCTGTGAAAGAGGGAGAGAGAGAAACCTCAACAGGCTGAGAAACGCACATACACATATATGAAGAAACTGTGGTGGATGAAGGAGATATGGAGTAAGTTGGGAGGAGATAGTCATGAAATGATGGCGAAAATACATACAACTATCAACCATTTCATGTAATGTTTTAAAATGTTTTAATGTGGATGGGGGAGAATGTTTAAGATTGAAGATAGACTCTTTGTCAGTAGTATGGATAAAGAAATCTTCAATGTTTGATGATGACAGAGACACTGGAGAAACAGGAGAGAGAAAGAGAAACTAGAGAAACTGAAAAAAAGAGAGAGAGACTGGAGAAACTGAAAAAAGAGAGAGAGACTGGAGAAACTGAAAAAAGAGAGAGAGACTGGAGAAACTGAAAAAAGAGAGAGAGAGAGAGACTGGAGAAACTGAAAAAAGAGAGAGAGAGACTGGAGAAATTGAAAAAAGAGAGAGAGAGACTGGAGAAATTGAAAAAAGAGAGAGAGAGACTGGAGAAATTGAAAAAAGAGAGAGAGAGACTGGAGAAATTGAAAAAAGAGAGAGAGAGAGACTGGAGAAATTGAAAAAAGAGAGAGAGAGAGACTGGAGAAATTGAAAAAAGAGAGAGAGAGAGACTGGAGAAATTGAAAAAAGAGAGAGAGAGAGACTGGAGAAATTGAAAAAAGAGAGAGAGAGACTGGAGAAATTGAAAAAAGAGAGAGAGACTGGAGAAACTGAAAAAAGAGAGAGAGAGACTGGAGAAACTGAAAAAAGAGAGAGAGAGACTGGAGAAATTGAAAAAAGAGAGAGAGAGACTGGAGAAATTGAAAAAAGAGAGAGAGAGACTGGAGAAATTGAAAAAAGAGAGAGAGAGACTGGAGAAATTGAAAAAAGAGAGAGAGAGACTGGAGAAATTGAAAAAAGAGAGAGAGAGAGACTGGAGAAATTGAAAAAAGAGAGAGAGAGAGACTGGAGAAATTGAAAAAAGAGAGAGAGAGAGAGACTGGAGAAATTGAAAAAAGAGAGAGAGACTGGAGAAACTGAAAAAAGAGAGAGAGAGACTGGAGAAACTGAAAAAAGAGAGAGAGAGACTGGAGAAATTGAAAAAAGAGAGAGAGAGACTGGAGAAATTGAAAAAAGAGAGAGAGACTGGAGAAATTGAAAAAAGAGAGAGAGACTGGAGAAATTGAAAAAAGAGAGAGAGAGACTGGAGAAATTGAAAAAAGAGAGAGAGAGACTGGAGAAATTGAAAAAAGAGAGAGAGAGAGAGACTGGAGAAATTGAAAAAAGAGAGAGAGAGAGAGACTGGAGAAATTGAAAAAAGAGAGAGAGACTGGAGAAATTGAAAAAAGAGAGAGAGACTGGAGAAATTGAAAAAAGAGAGAGAGACTGGAGAAATTGAAAAAAGAGAGAGAGAGACTGGAGAAATTGAAAAAAGAGAGAGAGAGAGAGACTGGAGAAATTGAAAAAAGAGAGAGAGAGAGAGACTGGAGAAATTGAAAAAAGAGAGAGAGAGAGAGAGACTGGAGAAATTGAAAAAAGAGAGAGAGAGAGAGACTGGAGAAATTGAAAAAAGAGAGAGAGAGAGAGACTGGAGAAATTGAAAAAAGAGAGAGAGAGAGAGAGAGACTGGAGAAATTGAAAAAAGAGAGAGAGAGAGAGAGAGACTGGAGAAATTGAAAAAAGAGAGAGAGAGAGAGACTGGAGAAATTGAAAAAAGAGAGAGAGAGAGAGACTGGAGAAATTGAAAAAAGAGAGAGAGAGAGAGACTGGAGAAATTGAAAAAAGAGAGAGAGAGAGAGACTGGAGAAATTGAAAAAAGAGAGAGAGAGAGAGACTGGAGAAATTGAAAAAAGAGAGAGAGAGAGAGACTGGAGAAATTGAAAAAAGAGAGAGAGAGAGAGACTGGAGAAATTGAAAAAAGAGAGAGAGAGAGAGACTGGAGAAATTGAAAAAAGAGAGAGAGAGAGAGACTGGAGAAATTGAAAAAAGAGAGAGAGAGAGAGACTGGAGAAATTGAAAAAAGAGAGAGAGAGAGAGACTGGAGAAATTGAAAAAAGAGAGAAACTGGAGAAACCGAGAAAAGAGAGAGAGAGAGAAACTGGAGAAACCGAGAAAAAAAGAGAGAGAGAGAGAAACTGGAGAAACCGAGAAAAAAAGAGAGAGAGAGAGAAACTGGAGAAACCGAGAAAAAAAGAGAGAGAGAGAGAAACTGGAGAAACCGAGAAAAAAAGAGAGAGAGAGAGAAACTGGAGAAACCGAGAAAAAAAGAGAGAGAGAGAGAAACTGGAGAAACCGAGAAAAAAAGAGAGAGGGAGAGAAACTGGAGAAACCGAGAAAAAAAGAGAGAGGGAGAGAAACTGGAGAAACCGAGAAAAAGAGATAGAGACTGGAGAAACCGAGAGTCTTGGAAAATGATGGTCTTTATTTTGAGGAATAATTTTTGTTGTTTTTGTTATTACTTGGCGAGTAAAATTTCAATTTTTTGCAAATGTTTACAAACTTTTGGGACAACCTAATATATTAACAATGAAAATTGGGAACTAACTTTTGCAATGTTGGGTGGAAATGACCTTTAACCTGACACTTTGTCTCTATTCCTTAACTTTTGATTGTTTTCTTTTAAAATCTTAATGTAATGAAATTTTCAAAGATGTTGGCTGATCTTGCAAATTACTGGAGAGAATTCAATCTTTACTAAAGGTTTCACTTTGATGTTTTTTTGGGGTTTTTTAACATGGAGTCCCATTAGGATGTAGGCAAACATGAATCTCCACAGATTCCTTTTATTTATCACCTTCCATACATTCTTTGAGAAGATACCAGAACAAATTTCCATTGCATTCTTCACTGTTTGGAATTCGGTTTTCCTTCTCTTAAACTGATTGCTACCCAAGGCTAGAGGGGCCCAGTGTAACCTGATATTTAACCCATAGCTGAGTGTGTCGAGGGAAACATGGATTCATGCCTTTTCAAAGGACATTTGAGCAAAAGTGAATGCAACAGACAAGCTCAGAATCTGAACTTGACTCTCCAATTCCACTTTCAGCACTGATAATCGTTCCACTACCTGTACATCCTTCATTGTGGTGATTTTGTTTTTAATACTAAACTTAGTTAATACAAATGAATCCCACTTTTACAAAAGACCTACATTACTACAAATCAAAATGGCATAAAATTTATATAGAGGAATGATTTTCAGTGTTCTCTGCCTGTCTAGATTTTGCAAATAGAGGTTTGTGGAAAGCTTGGTGACAATATGACGCTGTTTCACTTCGCACATTTTCGGTCATCCAATTCTTTATTGGTATAATAAATAACCTGACATTTTAAACAGTTGAACCTTTTCACTATTCAAGTCATACTTTTTTTTTTTTTTTTTTCAGTCATCACTATTCCATCAAGCATGGTGAAAGTATTTTCTTTATGTGTTGTGTCCTTTCAAGCTCTAAGCCATGTTTGTCACTCAAAGTCCATGTCTTGCCATCAATTTCCCTCTGCTTCTTTTGCCTTCAATATGTCCTGTGAGTGTCAGATTCTCCAAGCCCTCTTTTCTCATTATGCATCTTGAAAACATTCTGAGTCTAAGAAAGCAAGTAGTGGGTTAGTTTATTTTTCATTTCAGTTGACGTAAAGAATGAAAACTTTTTCTGCTCTTAAAAATATTATTGAGAACTTTAAAGTTAAATCTTAGAATTAAATCTTTTTAATTTTTACTTTATTCTATTTATTTATGTTTCACTATCCTCAACTAAATCAGCTACCATGCCCTCTACTTAAGGTATGAGGAGTGATGATATCACACAAGTTTATTTTTTAGTTTTGGGAAACCACAAAAAGTTTTGAATGTACATTGAAGATAATCGCTTATTCATTTTACACTATTTCTGTTTACAAATGGTTTCATTGGGATGCTCTACTTTCAGAGAGACAATTGAAACTTATAGCATTCTTCTCTAAACATTTTACAATAAAATCCATTGTTAATTACAACAGAACCTCACTTTTGGTAAAATCCCCAACTGTAAAATATTACTGTCTGCAGATTTCACTTATCCGCGGTTGATCCATCAAGAAAATTTTCCAATTAAAACTTTTGATTGAAACTTCTTTGCAAAAATACTTTTCAAAAAAGGAAAATGTAGAAAAATAAAATGACGATCTAAGTAGAAACTAATAATGGTATTTAAAAAATAGATAAAAAAAAATCAATTTCAAAGTCATCAGATCCTGAGGTGGGGGGGGGGGTTAAAATTTAACCTTTCAAGAATTTTGAATATTTTTCTATGTGTATAAACATGCACATTTTTGCAAAATGGTCATCCATACACAACATTATTGGAAATAAGAGTGACGAATATATTAATTTCAACATTTCTAAAATTAGATTACAGAATATTTTCCAAAATTTTTAAGATTACTGGGAACTTAAAAATTAAATAAAAAAAAAGTGCTCACGTAATTTTCTTAAATTGTTTTACAGATAAAGTCTCTGTAGAACAACACTCAAACTGTCATCACCTTGTCATCATGCATCAAAGACATAAATATGTATACTCTTGGTTAAAAACAGCTACTGTTTGCTCAAAAAATGCATTTCTGTGATATTTTAAACTTAAAGTAAACAATATTTGTTTCAAATCAGATTAATTATACTTTAAATCATCTAATATTTCTCAAATAATGTTTCAGAAAAGTATACTTCAATTTTTGATAAAGAGAATTACATTTTGCCAGAAAATGACTAAAAAAGGGGTGCTAATCAGCTATTTTAGCAAAAAAGAAAAAAATCGATTACCATCAATATAATTTCTGTTTGAAATACACCAGAGTAATTTACTTACTGGGAATAGTAAATTTAATCTTTTAACTTTTAATTAAAGCCAAAATGAAAGCTTCAAGAAAGCTTTTTCATTTTTAAAAATTAATTTAAACCTTAGGTATCGCAATTTTAGTGTAGGTACTGTTGTGGGGTAAAGAGCAACCAACCTCCCCCCCTCCTTGGTGATTCTATGAACTTTCCAATACTATAAAGATTTCCATGTTTTGAGGTCATGGGTATTAGAATCAATCTTCATACTAACTATACTGGCGTTACAGCTAGCAACCTAAACATTACGTATAGAGAACTACATTATACCAAGTATAAGTGTGTGTTATAACAATAACCTCATGATAGGAAGTTAAAATAGGTTTCTAAGTTAAATTAATAAAAACTGAACATAATTTCATTCATTGATTACAGAAATTTGTTTGTTTTTTTTTTTAGTTCATTTTTGTCAAATGTTTTCAGTGGAGAAGAGTTATATCTTGTCTGTCATCAAAAGGATTGATGGTCGCTCTTCAAAAGTTTTTGACCTACCTAAACACATGGTTTGTTGTTATCCACGGTCTTCAGTCAGCCAGGTCTCTACAGCAAATAAAGAGGTCGTACTGTATTTCAACTGATGTAATTAAGACCAGACAGTTCTTTCTTCTTTTTTTTTTTTTTTAATTCCCTGCAGTTTACCATTGTATGGAATGCCTTGACGTTCACACGCTGACGAAAACCATTTTAGCGGATAGAACAAAAAAATGAGAAGTGGAGGAGAGGTGCTGATGATCGGAGAGGCAGTAGCTGGCATCTGCACGTAGACATAATTTCCTTTGCTCGTCACCCCATTAAAATCATTTAACCTTCCAGAGTTGGCTTCAAGTGACATTTTCACTGTCTCTCAAGCTATTCATTTGTCTCCCTTCCCTAACCCCCAGAGCATTACTGCAACAACTACCACTACCTCATCTTCTCCACCAATACCCACCAATATCTAGTGCCAACTGTCTTTATGCAAAATATGACATTGCTTCTTGCATCCTACCCCTTCTACATAACCGTCAGTCTTTAATATATTGAACTTTCAGCGATTGTGTTTAACATTTTCAATCTCCAAGGACAATTTGATGCACAAAAAAGCGCATTATGAACATGCACATGTGTGTCTTGTGGTGAGCCGTGTATCACCACAAGATGCACATGCACATCCATGCCACAGTTTTATTTAAAGCAATGTAAGTAAATATGCCAATGTACCTATCGCGTTGTCGTTATTTTTATTTGAGATTTAAAAATAAATGACACAAATGCTTCACAAAAGAAAAAGTCAACGTTGACGACAGACGTCAACATTTTTTTTAGTTTAATAAATGTTATTTATTTTTAGCAAAAAATTCTGTCTCCTTAATTCCCCTTCTTTTATTTACCTCAATGTTTTTTTTTTATTTCTCAGATTCTTTCCCACTCATTAACCACCCCTGTGTTTTAGTGGCTTTATTGCCTTGCTTGGCGTGAAATTTTTTTTTTTTTTTTTTTTTAAAGCAGTTTTTTTGCAGCCATTTCTAATGTTAGCATTGATAAAATCTTAGATGGCATTATGTAAGAATTATATTTTTATCTCGATTCGATCTCAACATTCTCTTTTCTTATGATTCCTAAATCCATTGAAATTGAGATCCCCTCCATACCTGCTTCGTGCTGAAAGTTGTTTATACAATATTTTTTCTTTTTTTACAGTCTATAAATTATATTCTTTGATTTGAAAAGCCATTTCAGCATAACATGGCCTGCCATCTGTGTCAAAATTACTCCACTGGAAATATTTTTTTTTATCCATCTCCAGCCGACTGTTGCCTTTTCTAAGAACACATTTATTCACTTGACTCAAATTGCTTACTGTTTTTCTTTTTCTTTTTATGTCGGCCACAGATTAACCAGAAGTCAGTTTTGTTACTTATATTTTCTAACCTGAATTTCTTACTTAGTCAAATCAAGATTTTTATAAAGATATCATTCATGGCACCAAACCTCTTCAGGAATATAACAAAAGCATAACAAGTGATGTTCGCAATTTGCATTTGCCAGAGAGACGTGAAGGTCTTTTTTCAGTGAAAACCTGGAAGTTTGAGTTCATAAGGAAAAAAAATCTCATATGCCGGGGTTGCTAAGATCTAAGCTCTTCTGTCCATCACATAACTTTTATTGCAGTCTATTGTTATAATTGTTCTATTTTATTATTAGTTATTGTTGTTAATCTGTTTTATAGGTATTTACAAGAAAAAATACATATAACATGCGGTACTCTGCATGGCTTCAAGAATACTCTGAAATTTTTGTAACACCCCACAAGTCAAGAATATTTGTCCAAGGATTCCAGATTTCAATTGCTCTTGTTCTATTTTGCAAAAAAAGATCCCACTCAACTTGATGAAAAGTGCTTTTCCAACCCTTTTAGAAAGAGGATATTTTTTTGTTAAGGAAGAGTGCTGGATGCTGGACATTTCAAGTCACAGATGAAGAAATGACTTGAAGTGCTGAGGATTTATTTCTACTGACGAATGATGTGAATGTAATGGAGGAAGATTGCGGCAAATCTAGAAGTTCTAAAGACAATAGGAACATCGTTGATAACAGTCAGCTGAAATGATTTAAACACATAACAATGAAAGACAGCTTGGAGAATCAAACACTCATTGGGTACATCAAAGGCAAGAGAAGCAGCAAGTGAACTGCTTAACAGGTTTGAGTAAAATGCATGGTGGAACAAGTGCAATAAAGACAAAGACAATAAAGACAGGTGTTGTAAAGAAAAACGAAGTTGTGGAGAGTTATGATCGTCTTTCAGTTCTCATGGTTGATAGAGAATAAAAGTTATGGTTGTCTCTTTCATTTTTTTTTCACTTTGGCCTTTCAGTTATATGATTTCTTCTACTACCCTTACCTCACACCACTCTCTCTCTCTCTCTCTCTGATATATATATATATATATATATATATATATATATATATATAGCACCTCGAGTGTTGCGGTTAATAAAATGGTGCTCAATATAATATAACAGAGCTATTAAGTATGTATCAATAAACATAGATATTATTCCTCTGGTAGCACAACTCAGTTTCATGAACAACACAATCTTCACTCAGCACCTGAAGATTGTGTTGTGCATGAAACACCAGGTCATGCTCAGATTATATATATATATATATATATATATATATATATATATATATATGTGTGTGTGTGTGTGTGGAAATTCTGACTCTGTCTGTTTTGTTCACTTAGAAAAGGCATGAATCCATCTTCTCCCAGCTAATGGTAGACTGAGCTCTCTTGCCTTGATTGACAACCAGTCTAGATGAAGGAAAAATTCTGAATTCAAAGCCAACCTGAATAGAGGTGAACTTCATTTGGCTATCTTACCCTAGACACACCCGCTAATGCTTCAACTGTAGTACATGTCATGCTCCTACAACTCCAGTGGGTCTTGTGATAGCAGTATACATTCATATACTGGGTGTTCACAAAATCTTTAGACGATTTCAAAAAGTCATTGCAAAAAAACTTAGAAGAACTTATGATGTTATGTTTTTATGCTTCAAACCACAATGAATTTGTGGGCACACACACACACATATAAGGAAGTGCTGAAAAGTCCTCCAAATGATCCATTTTCAAAATTTATCCAAAAATGAGAGATTTCCGCCTATCTCCTTCAAAGTGTTCCTTACCCTTTATTTGAACAATAGCTTAAAAAATGCTGAACCCAAAGAGCAACAGCAAAAGGTTTAACTCCATTCATATCAAGCAAAAGCAGTTTGGATAGAACCTTGTCTATTAACAAAATCAACGCTGATAGCTCTTAAGAATGTTTTTGTAAAGTTTCCTTCTCTGGGTCTGTGTTATAAATAAACAATTTTCCTGCACTTAGCCCTTTGAATGTCATCCAATTTTAGATATGCTCAGCACTCGTGGGATCAAAAGGGAGAAAATGGATTTCACATCTCAAAAAATGTATTGCAAGTGTAGGTGGAGCATAGTGAGGCTGAGGCTAGTGGCTCAGGGGAATAAATAACTCTATATTTATCATGTGCTCTCTCCAGTTTACCCTTCTGACTTTAAAATGAATTTGTTTTTAGTATCCCTTTTAACACTTTTGGAGTAAGGAGAATTTTATCAGTTGATTTGCATAGCATACTTTCATGTACTTCTGTTCACATCTTTCTCATCCTGTTTCTATCTATCCATCTCTGTTTATTTTTATCTGTCTGCCTCTCTATCTATAAACAATCATTCAAACTCTCGTAATACAGGGGAACAAAACTGGCCATAACTTTGATTTTACAAATGCTGCCCTATTTTTAAAAAAATATAATTCTTTACGTATAAAGTACTTCATAGGATTACGAATAAGAATATTAACAACCACAAAAATATGTCAAAAATATTACATCACCAACGTTTATTGAATCCATTCTTAAAGAATCTAACGTATGTTTATGTAAAATAAACTGTATATATGTAAAAACATTCCCAAATTAACACGCGAAAAGGCAACAAACCTAATGTCTAATAGACGGACGCACACAAATGCACATACTTATGAATATACATTATTATCTGAATTCCACAAACTAGAATTATTTTACACTTACATACACAAAGCCATGTTTATGCTTTTTCAATTGGGCTTGGAATCCTTTAATTTCTTGGAACTTCAAATGGACGCATCATCTTTCCTTGGATTTGGAATGCCATAAATTATGCTAACATTGTTTCAACAAGTCAAATGCATGTAAAACCTGATTAACCAAAGAAAACACAAAAGTAAAAATGCCAGAATTTTTTTCTTTTTTTTCATATTTCATTCTATGATGAAGCTTTAATAAAAGTGAAACATGTTAGATTGATAAATGTTTCCTATTTGTTCTTTATTCTATCTTCATTTGTCTGTCTCTCAAATAATATCTATCTACATATCTATCTACATATCTATCTACATATCTATCTACATATCTATCTACATATCTATCTACATATCTATCTACATATCTATCTACATATCTATCTACATATCTATCTACATATCTATCTACATATCTATCTACATATCTATCTACATATCTATCTACATATCTATCTACATATCTATCTACATATCTATCTACACATTTATTCACTCTGCTCATATCTATCTACATATCTATCTACACATTTATTCACTCTGCTCATATCTATCTACATATCTATCTACACATTTATTCACTCTGCTCATATCTATCTACATATCTATCTACACATTTATTCACTCTGCTCATATCTATCTACATATCTATCTACACATTTATTCACTCTGCTCATATCTATCTACATATCTATCTACACATTTATTCACTCTGCTCATATCTATCTACATATCTATCTACACATTTATTCACTCTGCTCATATCTATCTACATATCTATCTACACATTTATTCACTCTGCTCATATCTATCTACATATCTATCTACACATTTATTCACTCTGCTCATATCTATCTACATATCTATCTACACATTTATTCACTCTGCTCATATCTATCTACATATCTATCTACACATTTATTCACTCTGCTCATATCTATCTACATATCTATCTACACATTTATTCACTCTGCTCATATCTATCTACATATCTATCTACACATTTATTCACTCTGCTCATATCTATCCTTCTTTTCCTATCCTAGCGTTATAATTTTTCTTTTCTGTTTTTTTTTAACATACTTTTTTTTTCCTTTTATTCTCTCCTTCCGTTTTTCATTTTCTTTCCTTTCTTTTTCTTCTCTGGCATTTTCTCTCCCCTCCCCCCTCAGCTCCAGGTTCACTTTGTCTTTTCTTTTCATCAACAGAGGCACCATGTTCACCATTTGTTTGTCTTGTTCGTAATTGCCAAACAAACTTGCTGATCAGCTGTTGCTACATTATCTGGCTCTTCTCTGTGGCACCCATTCAACCCCTACCCACATTCTACCCTTACAAACCCAAAAGGAGTATCATCTATACAGAAAATGTCTCCTCTAGAGCAATGGTTAGCAGGCTGGCCTTACACACCATTAATAAATTGAGAGTTTGTTCTTCCTTGGGTGTCTCATGAGTCAAAACCTAGTCTGCAATTGACATTGTCTAGCAAATATGTGTAGAAATATATCCCCGGTTTTTTTTTTTTTGGTTTTTTTAAAAAAATTTTTGATGGGGGATGAGAAGCAGAAATTTTTTTCTCTTTCATTCCCGATCATGTGTTGCCGTCTCATTGCCGTAGACTTGAGAAAAATGCCATAAAAAGCAACTAAAAAATAAAGATGGAAGTAAATATTCATCAAAACTAATAATCATCATTGACATAGCTTCATCTAATAAAAATACTAGACTAAAAATTTAATATTGCTGTTGCTAATATGACAAGTGCAAATATATACATATCTGTCTATATCTCTGAGATGAGGTATTATGATTACTTGCATCATTTACATTATTCAGACTGTTATCCTTATCTTCATTGACATATTCACAATGTTTCAGCCATTGTACACTCTGGCCTTCTTCAGGTGATTGGAATTTCAAACCAAACTTTTTATTTCATTTTATATGCCTCTTCTGGATGTCTCAGTTATTTCACTTTAACTCAATTCTCCAAGTTTTGGTTCACCACTACTGTGGCCTGGTATTGAACTCATAATTCCTTGGGTCTACTCACTGGATCTAACAAACATCTTTATCCACTGGGCCATGTCTCCATGAGAACAATCTACCCCAGTGGACAAAATAAAGAGTTCAGTTCGAAATTCCAATCAACTGAAGATGGCTAGAGCATACAACGGCCAAAATATTGTGAATATGGCAATGAAGATGGAGATAACAGTCTGAATAATGTAAATAATGCAAATATATACATATCTGTTGTGAAGAGGGATCGTGGAATGAAGTGATGAGTTATAGGTTAGATCTGTTCTTCTACAGATACATTAAGTTAAAACTGGTGTGTTCACAAGGCTTCTTTGAAGTAAAATGACTTTGAATCTCACTGAGAATTTATCTGTTATATCTGATCCTGTGCTATGGTGGGCCCTCCCTGAGGAAACGTAAGTAAAAATTAAAATGAAAGCAAATAATCATCAAAATTGGTAATAATAAAAAAAAAAAAAAATAGTAACCATGTTTCTTAGGTTTTTGCAACTGTCGTATGTGTCCACATTTAATTGCAAATGTCGTACATCCTTACTTGTCTTTGTGGCCTGTGTTCTGCCATCCATTCACACACACACACTTGTTAAGTAGGTTACTCACTGTTGTCTCCATTTTCTCGTACATTTGTTTTGTTAGTGTTAAATTCCCCAAACCTTCTTTCCTCATGATGCGTCCCAAAAAATGTCAGCTATTCTCTTTTTCTTGTTGTTCACATGCTCTGTCCGTGATATTTTCAATGTTCATTCGTAGAATCGCTTCT
This sequence comes from Acanthosepion lycidas, assembly GCA_963932145.1. NCBI lineage: Eukaryota > Metazoa > Mollusca > Cephalopoda > Sepiida > Sepiidae > Acanthosepion > Acanthosepion lycidas. The sequence goes on along the minus strand of OZ010613.1, from coordinate 70,416,730 downwards.
CTAGTGCGTCAGATCTTTGTTCAGTCTGTGAGGAGATTGTCCAGCATTCATTGCCATATAAGATTAAATATTGCATAGCTGTTCAGCAGTCTTTACTTTCATTCTAAGTACATTTTCCCTTCTTTTAATAATTTGCTTACTTTCTAGAAAGCATCTTTCACGATTTTTATGTGCATTCAGATCATCAACCTTAAGGAATACAATTTCGCAGATAATCTGTATACAATAAAACAGGAAAGAATTTAGTTCATTGATTTTTGTGGATACATCTTCTGAAGAATTTTGTTTATGTAATGCAAAAAGAGAATGTCTATGTGTTTGTCTCTCTCTCTATCTATAATATATATATATATATATATATATATTTAATAACCATAAAAAAACCCATTAAAGACGACAACAATTTCCCTGTGCTTCACACTTCAACCAACCATGCCATAGTATTGATGATATCAGATACGTGCTTTTAGTGTCTTCCTTCAACAGCCAACAAGAAAGATGCAGATCAGAGTTGAAATATATTTTCAAAATAAAAATCACACATTGAAGAATTAAACAGAGATTTGGGTTTACTAAGAGACTATAATATTAAACAGGGAGAACTCTAACTAACATCAACAACAATATTCCTTGGAAGAGTAAGTCTTATTTCTTTCTTTATCACTCATCTCATTGAACAAGGACACAGCCATGTCCAAAAATTCCGACATTAAAAGATATATATATATATATATATATATATATATATATATACACACTATAAATTCAATCTATGGCAAAAGTGATATGTGCCAAAAGGAACAGCTAAATAAAGTGAATTCTCAATACAATTTTCAAAAGTCAAAATGTAGGGCAGTTTAAGATGTAACATATTTGAAACATTAGCCATTATGCTACCATGTTTCCTAAACTGACTACCTGAAGAAACCATTAAATATTATATATATATATATATATATATATATATATATATATATATATATATATATATATATATGTTTAGAATTTGTTACATATATTGGGCATATTTATTAACTATCATTTGTAGATATAAACAATGTGAGCTTATAAATCAACACTGCATGGCAACTGTCAGTTTCATGTCTTAAGCTATCAGTATAGACTATGTACCTAATGATTTCTTAAGCTGTACAGCTGATCATCACCATCCTATATTATTCCGTTAATATTTATATATCATGAGAGAGAGTAAGAGATAATGTGCATGTATAGCTTTAAAGGGAAGTGATACATGCATTCAACTACTTTATCATTCTGCTTGTTTTTATTGTCACTGATACATGTGATGCATATATTAGTTAGTTGCACATCTACTGTATGGGTTGAAAAATGTGTAAAATCCCCCCCACGATTTGCAGACAGTAAATTTTGCACAGCACATTTCTTCCTTCTTGCAGAGCTTTAGGGATATCAGACTGTTTTGACTTTTTTTTATTTCTTGATAATTGTGTTCTCGACACAGACACCACTATTTCCCCATGTATGTGAAACAAAAAAGTAATGGGCCTTACCACATTGCCCTGTGGTGAGTTGGCAGAGGATCTTAATTTAGAATAGCCCTTCTCCTAGATTGGTTGCCCTCTCAAGATTAAAGAGCTCAGTCTGCTTTGCTATTTGACTTGTAGTTAAATGGAAAAAGTGTATTCATGTCTTTTGTAAGCAAAAGAAAACAAGAGAAAATGAATCTACTGACAATAGTCAAATGGCATGTAAGCAAGAATCTATCCTTCACACTGGCAGCAGAGCTAGGGGAATGCCTTTTCATTCAAAAAATGCCAGTCATAAAGATGCTTAGTCCCAACCATAGATTGGCTGTGACTGGCCAATGACAAAGCATTATTACAATCCCCATGCAGATCTTGGTAACAGCGACAGCTGCATTGTTTCTCTACCTTCTTCAAAGACCCAAATTATGAAAGAGGACAACTTTTGTTGGAGAAGGTATCAACTTGTCAACCAACACTTCAAGTGTCAAACTGTTCTCAGTGCACTCAAAGTCTCATCTCCTGCTTGTCTGATTCATTTCTACAGAGTGATTTAAGAAAATTAAATGGAATATTTACTTAATTTTAGCAATATTATTTGGTAATATCCAATAAGAATTTTTATTTCTAGGATAAGGAAATTTCATTATTTACAAGCAGTCTATTGTTCCCATCTTTGTTGTTGCTATCACAATGTTTCAAATGCTTGGCTCACAAGCCTTGATCAGCTTATTGTCAGTTTGGGTAATCTTTAGGGAATTTCAATTTGAAGCCTTTATTTAACCTTCCATGACCAGAGATATTTCATCTAGTTATTTTAGTACTGCTTAGTTATTGCTCACACTGTTTCCACAGCAATTGAACTCACAATTGTTATGTTACCAAATTCATGAACCAATACTTTAATCCACTAATCATGTATGGAAGGAAAAGGGTAGTCATCAACCCCTGTGGAATGAAATAAAAATATTGAACAGAGAGGAACACTGGAGAGTTAAATACCTGAAAGAATCAGCACATATGCTAGGCTATGAGGACCTTCTTAGTAGGCCTAGCATGGAAATAAATACAATATGGGAGCCATTAATAAAGAAAGATAAGTGGCAGCAATAAAAAGTGAAGCCTCAGTGAGTGCAGTGAAACATGACAAGTAGCAGCACATATCAGCAGGCAGGTTAAGTTTAAGGTTCTAAGTTCTCTATTCAGCCTGTTGAATTAAAGTATTGGTCTGTGAATTTAGTAGCTTAGTAATTGCGAGTTCAATCCCTGAGCCAGGCAGTGTGAACTTTGATTCAGTGAAAAATAAGAACTAGATGAGATACCTCTAGACATGGACAGTGGAATGAGAACAATCTAACCCTGTTGATTAAATAAAGGGTTACCCAGAATAACAAGCACAACGCCTGAAACATGATAAAAATGATGGTAAAGTGTGTAAATAAGAATTTTTATTTTTGACATTAACTTCCTTGAACAACATATTTACTATTTCGTTCTGCTATTTTCTGCCATCTTTGTTGTTTATCACAATGTTTCGGACATTTTGTCCTCTGACCTTCATCAAGTGCTTGTTGATCCAAGTAAACCGACAAAGGAGAGAGTGATTGTTCCTGGTGCACCAGATGCACCCAAGTCAGTCTCTTCTCCCACATGTTTGATTAATTTGTACACCTTCCCTAAAGATGTAACTGCTTTGGCTGTGTATTGAACTCAGCTTGCCAATTCCATTGTCCATGCTGATAATTGCTACATGCTATTCCCCCCCTCACTCACATGCGCAAGTGTAATAAGTAATGCATATGTAATGTATTTATACTTTGATGTACATGTCTGTATACCATAAATGTATTTCAGTGAAGAGCATATGGATAAAATCATGTGTGTATGATGGAGGGGGGTTGTTTTATCAACACATCTTCAGATTTGTAGTTGTGAATTTTTAGCACTACCCCCCCCCCTCCATCACTAGACTATTTGCTTCTCTGTCCTTTCGTATGTGTTATCTATAATTTAGAGATTGCCAAGTCAACCCAAATCTCAAAAGAATTTACATTAATGTTGAGTGAAAGTCCTTTTATTCTCTCTCCCTTTGGGCTCCCAGCTCAGATATCAGCAAAGCCCCCAATCTCTTTGCTCCCCTTCCAGTATACTTTCTGGAGGCCACTACTATATTCCCTCTTGGCTTATCTTTCAAGACTGACTTCCAGACAACCAGGACATCATCAATCCGTTCTTCCATCTATCTTCTCAATTTCCACCTCTCTAGGTTTTTTTTTTCTTCTTCAGTTTGATGGCCCACCAGTTCTTGAAGTTTCTCTTTCTCGTGTTGGTCTCCCCGCCCACCTTCTGTAGAGAGAGAAGACATTTTTAGAAACAGCACATATAGAAAAATAAATAAATAAAGAGAAGAAAGGAAATCGAGAGAGAAGAAAGGAAATCGAAAGAGAAGAAAGGAAATCAAGAGAGAAGAAAGGAAATCAAGAGAGAAAGAGAAGAAAGCGAGAGAGAAAGAGAAGAAAGCGAAAGAGAAGAAAGGAAAGCGAGAGAGAAGAAGGAAGGTGAGATATAGAAGGAAAGAGCCGTGAAGAGGGAAAGATGCAAGAGAAATGAGATAAAGAAAGGGAAGATAGGCAAGGGAACCTGTGGAAGGAAGGAGTGAGAAGAGGAAGAGATGAGAAATTGCAAAAATAAATAAAGGAAGGAAAGAATGAATAAGTGAGGCAACATCAAGATAAATGATCCTTTCCAAATGATAGTTGTTGTTTGACAGAAAACAATTTTATAATATCGATGGCTATAAATATCACAACCTGGAAAAAATGATAATCTTCCATAAACTTGCAAATCTGTATCACCTGTTGTCTATCTTCATCAACCACTGAGAACTGCAATCTAAAAGTTTACCCACTCAGCTTTACCATTGGTTCTGATAGCAAAGAAAAGACAATAACTGGACGAAGGCAACCAAATCATTTGACAGACTGTAAAACACATCTGGCAAAATAGGTGCTTTAGAAAAGACACAAAGCATACGTCTGTAAACCTGTCAAATTAAGCTATACTGCCATTACCTATCTCTGCAAGATTCTCAGCATTCAATGGCTCCACTTCATTACCCTCACCAAAATCTTCAACATTTTAGAAGTCGCAAATATGGAGGCTATGCTCTGCAAGATGTATTTCTGCTAGAAAGGTGCCTTGTTATAAATAAATTTTATTTGAAAAATTTGACAACACTACAAGGTTAATCAAACTTTATTGAAAATGTAAAAAAATTTTTCCAAAATGTATAATGTTGCATTATTTACACCCAAACTTTCTACAGAAGGATAATGAGAATACTATGGATTGAATGTGTAAGCAACAACAAAGTTTTAGAGAAAATGACAACAAAAAGTACATTCATAGTTAGCATGAGCAAAGAAGTCTTTGATAGTCACAAGACATTGAATGCAAGAGGGACAGAGGAAAACAACACATAATTTATCTAGCAAGCTTGAGTAAATGGATGGTGGAATGAGGTTTAGGATAGATAACAAAAACATAATTTATTAAAATTTATTACAAAGGACAGGAAATTGTGGAGAGCCATGATCGCCAACATCCTGAGTAGTACTTTTGTTCATTTGTTCAATGCAGGCATTCAAGACTTGTAAAAATGTTAAATATTCAATTATCAAAAATTGACTATTTCCTGCTTCTTTTTTCCTCCTAAAAAGAAATTGTTCAAATGCCATCTTTCTTGACCGCTGATGTTACCAATATTAGATAAACACCAAAATACACTTTTAAAACATCAGTTCTTTGAGGATTTCAAAATAAAGTATGTTTATAAATAAGGAAATTAAGATGAAAATAATGTTAAATATAAGTAACATTTATTGTTTTAGTTTTTCTTCTAAATATTAATTGCTAAATTAAGTGCAGCAGAAATACTTCCTATATAATGGTAAGATATTATTGGCGATGGTGTCTTCATTGACCTAATATCTTCCCATTATGTGGGAGGTATTTCTGCCACACCCTGTACATTGGGAAATACGATAATTCTTTATCTGAATTACAGGCTGTATAGACAATGTTTGATTTCAATGTATTGCTCAAATTTGCTTTACATTTTGCATCAACTCAACAATTTAACCGAATTGATTTTTTAAAAAAAATTTTAAGGTTTTCTTTGGTTATTTTTAGAGCAAGAAATGTTTTGAAAGTTGATATACAAATGTGGTATAAGAATTTCAATTCACGTATGTGGATATTTTCACAAAATGATGTGCTGGTATAATTCGTCCCAACCAAGAGCGACAAGCCTTTCACACTGTTAATTTTCCTATGCCTCATTTCAGACATGCCATATAAATTTAGTTCAGGCAGCAGGACGGAAAACAATTTGGACACAAAATGACCATCACTGGTCAAGAATTAAAAGAAAATGTCTCTGATATCAATAAGATTACTAGAAAATTACCATTCTTCCTTTTAAATCTAGCTTCTAGTTCAATATGAGCGGAGTGAACAGACATATATTGTTAAATTTTGATTAAATCTATAATCAACATCTGACTAACCAAACTATCTTCTTTGTTCCACAAGCATGCTCTTCAGAATTACTTTAATTTATATTGATAAATAGAGGTCAATAAATAAATCAATAGTTTCATGTCTAATCAAAATAATGTTGGTAATCAATGTTTATGACTTTTTATTGTAGATCAGCTATTGATCACTTAATAGATTTGGGGGATTTACAAGAAAAAATATTCAGAGATTAAAATAATTTATGTCTTTAAATGAAAGGAAAATTGATTTTTTTTTTTTTTTTTTTTTTTTTCTATTATGTCACTCAGAGATGTGAGTCAGAGTGGGGCGTGTCAGGTAGTGTAGGGCAGAATTCTGATTTGTTTTGATTTTTTTGATTTTTTTTTTCTTTTTATTTCTTTTGATTTTTTTCTACATTAATGAGTTTGTCCTTGGACCAATTTTGTTCCTAATTTTCATCAACAACTTTCCTGATGTCATCAGTCCCAGACTGTATTCATGCTGATGACACAACTATTTATTCCTGTCTTAATAGTAAATCGGGTTGATTCAGTAAGTTCAAATTGGCAGCTGACTGCAAAAATGACCTTTGATCTATTGTTAACTGAGGTAACTTGTTAATTTTAACCCCTCTAAAACAAAACTGCTCTCTTTTATTTGTCATAGAGAACCTTTTTTTTTTTACCTTCCATCAGCATGGCTGATGCTAATCTCCAAAAGAGTGACTTGTTACATCTTCTGTGGCTGATGTTTTTCACTGACATGAATTGGAAGTATTATATTGAATCAATTGCTAGGTTTGCTGCCTGTCATGCTAGACAATTTTTCTTCCCAGAATGTATCTTGCATATTTATAAGTTGATCATTTGTCTATGCATTCTTGCTTTCCAATCAAATTGCAATGCAATGTCAATCATCATTATCTAATGTCTACTCTTTTATTGTCCTTTATCCTTAATTATTTTTCTTATATTTTTGTTCATACTCATTAACTGCTTGTGTTTTAGTGACTTTATTCCTTCCTCAAAGTGAAAAAATTTTTCTTCCATCCTGAGCTCGGTAAGAATATTTTGAGAAAATAGAAAACAATTCTTGCTGAAATTTGCCTGCACAGATTTTATGTCCCAGTCTTCAGCCTTGATTCCAGTGTCAACTTGCCAACTTTATTATTTAAAAATTATATGACGGACCCCAATATCTACTCTACTTTGATGTGCCATATCCTGTAAGCGATCATCACTCTCCATAACTCTATCATTTTACTTCTCTAAATAATTGACTATTTCTCCTTGTTCTATCCTTCATTAAACATGTTAAAGAGATTACTTGTTGTCTTAGCTGTATCCTGTGAATGTTACTTTCTTCAGGTTCACTCATTATGCATAACACATGTCAGTACAGAGGCAAAAGAGGCCCCCAGATCACACACACACATATTTGTCAACACCAGTTACATCCTGGTTTTCTCTGTTAGCAACAGGACAGCATTGCATGTCTCGATACAGGCCTCTCTGCAACTGGTCAAGACCTGGGTCTTTGTCATATGCCTCATTCCAATAAAAGCAACAGGAAAACTATCAGTCAACAGTTGGCAAGATATGGTGTCTTGTGAAGTCTGTCCCATAGGCATTTTCTTCCTAAAGTTGCTGTAGTTTTTTGAGGCAGTGTTATTTTTGTTACCTCTAGTCTCTTTCCCCTCTCTCCCTATTATCCTCATAGTTGTTGGAAGAGCAATCGTTTTAAGTGTTCCTCCCCCAACCTCAACAAGCACTCACTGTACATTATCTATGTCTATCTATATAGCTATCTATCTCTCTGTCTATCTATCTCTATCTATCATCTCTGTCTGTCTATTTATCTACCTCTGTCTGTCTATTTATCTATCTCTGTCTGTCTGTCTGTCTATCTATCTCTGTCTGTCTGTCTGTCTATCTATCTCTGTCTGTCTGTCTGTCTATCTATCTCTGTCTGTCTGTCTGTCTATCTATCTCTGTCTGTCTGTCTGTCTCTGTCTATGTCTGTCTGCCTGTCTCTCTCTCTATATATAAATCGATCTGTCTATATCTATTTATCTCTATCTCTGTCTGTCTGTCTGTCTCTGTCATATGATGATTTTTCTCATGTAATTAGGTCCTAATTACATATGAAAAAAATAAGGAAAACAAGTTCAGTGATAAAGAGAAAGAAAAGGTTTTAGAGAATGAACATCATCATCCTCTTTCTCACTTGCACATACGTGCGCATGTATTTATATGAAACTATTTTTCTATTATTGTCAATATGTTATCTCCCTCCCCCACTTCCCACAACACCTCAAATCTGATCTCTTACTTGTAACACAAACTAAACACCCCCAACCCACCCACTGCCCACATTTTAATTTGTCTCTTATTCAATTTGACTGGCTGGTGCCGCTGTCTATATTGGGGCGGTGAGTAGTTGCTTCTCAAAAAACCTCGAGGATTCATTTGTGAGAGATTTGGCACAGCTGGGGGATCCTCCTTTCTTTTTCCTGGAGGAGGAGGTGGAAGCATACCCCAAGCCTTCAAGGACAAGGTTGGTCTTACAACCTTTCTTTTTTTTTTTTTTTTTTTGTCATGTTTTTTAATGAAGCCTTTTAGGGGTTTTTCCTTTTTTAATTATTTACTTTATTCATTCATTAACATTATCATTTCTTTCAATTGCTATAGTAAACCCTAGATTCAATTATCCTTATCAGAGCTTAGGTTGAGAAAGGGCCAAATTTTAAATATTGTAAATTAACTTCATTTTTCTTTAAAATATCTTTATTTTTTTTAAATTATTTGGAAAATATTTTAAAATTATTCCTGAAATAAATCTTATTTATGAAAACCTGGGTCTCTATGGGTTTTACTTTTTTCAAGTTACTGTGGAAAAAAACTGAGCCTCCCCAAAACAGTAACTAAATATTACCTGTACCATAATAATCTAATAAAGAATACTTAATATAATTATGTATTCTTTATTAGAATTTAATTATTTTATATTTGATCAAAAAAAAAATGTTTTCTTTTTCTTTGCTTTTTAACATTACTTAAAAAAGTGGTTAAAAATGGCCTCTAAATTTACATTCTGATTTATTCATGTACTTACCACAAGAATGGACACCTCTATTATTAGCTTCCATAATTAAAATGTGTATGTGTATAACTTGTACAGAATGCATGATTTGTTCATCCAGTCGAAATATCAACTTCAATAAAAAAAAGAAAATCAATTTTGATGATCCTATTATTAATTAATAAAGCCAACAACATTAAACTTGTTGGAAATAAATTTATTCATTAAGCAGGAATATTTAAACTTTTTTTTTGTTCTTAAAGTAACATTTTTTTTTCTTTTTAAGAACTTTTGTTTCTTATTCAAAATGTAGTTTCTTAGAACTTGATCCTAAAAAATAAGTTTTCACACCTTTCCATAATTTTTTACTGACTTTTGTGTTTTTACCTTAATTGTATTCAAATGTATATTTTCACACTTTTTATTAATCTCAACAAAAAAAGATCTTGACAAAAATTTTGTTTTAGTAATTTTTCCAAGTCTTCTATCATTTTCATGGACTTTTAGAATGTCATTGATTGCTCTGGAAGGGAATCTGAATTACAAAAAAGCTGAAGGCCATTCTACCAGCACCAATTACTATATTTCCCAATATATAAGGCCCACATTTTTACCAGAATGAAACTTCTCTCAAATGACCCTGCATCTTATACCCCAATAATTGTTTACTGGTACTAACATTTTTATACACCATGCTTAGGACTCTGATGACCCCCTGAATAAAATAGATTATTCAATTATTACTACAAACCTGAATAATATTTAAAAACAAAAATGATTCTAAAAGTGTAGACTAAACGTTGGTTAAATATTGCTGCTTCTTCTAACAAAAATCCGAAATACATTTGGTCAATTTTTGGATGCATTTTATATACCAGGAAATACCATATCTTTACATTTTTACAAGTGAATCAATGATTATATTATGTTGGTGCAAAAATAATGACGTAATAATGTCATTTTTTGACGTTAAAAAATACGTCAAAAAACTACATTATTACATCATTATTTTTGCAACAACCTAATATTTTTTTGTCTCTTTTTAAGTCATTGTAGAATGTTCTCTAATTTGAAAATAAAAGAAATAATGAATTTTTAGTGGAGTAAGATTTGTTGAGGACTTCATGTTTGATAGTTCCCTCTCACAAACACACACACATATACACACACACACACACACACACACTTGTTTTTCTTCATTTTTTTCTTCATTTTTTCTTGTTTTTCTTCATTTTCTTCTTGTTTTTCTTTTTTTACTTGTTTTTCTTTTTCTTCTTGTTTTTCTTTTTCTTCTTGTTTTTCTTTTTCTTTTTGTTTTTCTTCTTTTTCTTGTTTTTCTTTTTCTTCTTGTTTTTCTTCTTGTTTTTCTTCTTGTTTTTCTTTTTCTTCTTGTTTTTCTTCATGTTCTTCATATTTTTCTTCATTTTCTTCATATTTTTCTTCATTTTCTTCTTTTTCTTCTTGTTTTTGTTGTTTTTTTCTTCTTGTTTTTCTTTTTGTTTTTGTTTTTCTTTTTCTTGTTGTTTTTCTTCTTGTTGTTTTTCTTCTTTTTCTTTTTTCTTTTTCTTGTTTTACTTCTAATACTTCTTTTTCTTCTATTTCTTAATCTATTTCTTCTTTTTCTTTTTCTTTCTTTTTCTTTTTCTTTCATTTTCTTTTTCTTTTTCTTTCATTTTCTTTTTCTTTCATTTTCTTTTTCTTTCTTTTTCTTTCTTTTTCTTTTTCTTTCTTTTTCTTTTTCTTTTTCTTCTTCTCATCAGGGTTCTGTGTCCTGGGAGTAAGAGTGTATGTTATTTTTTTTTAACTTATATTTCTCACAAACGACTGTACCTACATATTTTTTTATAGTTTCTCTATAAACGTCTGCTTCTAATACGGCTTTTGCACAAATAAGTTCTTGCACAATTTACCTTTATGACCAATTACCAAAAAAAATAAACTCTTACACGTCAATTTCATAAAATTATTCTTGGCACACAAAAAGGTTTTTTTTCCCATATTTGTAATTTCTCTTTCCTACAATAAAAAAAAACGTTTACTGTGTAAGTCAATTGTTGAAGGGATGATTAAATTCTAAACAAACTTACCGACAGTAATGCAATCATATGCATATCAAACGACCTCTCTACCAATATCCATGAATCATAGGCTGAGATTATGAGATTGTCATAGACGCTCTTGTGTGCATGTGTGTATTTGATAAGAGAAAAGTTATATCAATATTGGGGATAAAGCATTTGTAAATACAGTGTTGACATAGAAATCAATACTGCATGGTGACAGTCAGTTTCACAGCTGAAGGTTTGAAGATCAAATGATACATGAAATAAACTGTCGTCCAAAACACAATATGATTGTTTGGCTTTTCAATTATTGAAGCTTGCAAAATTGAGAGTTGTAATTAAAATTTAAATTTGAATTTAATTTTGAAAGCTTGTATAAATGTGTTTCTGATAAAATAGATGATTCTTCTTCTGAATCCTGATGAGTGATTGAAAAATTACCAAACTCTGAGTTGACCTTTTGATAAATACTGAACATTATTACTTTTATTTTAATTATGATTGCTCTAGTCGTATATTGAGCACTTTATTAGCAGGAATCTGATATGTTAAATTATATAATTTTACGTATATCAGTTGCTAGCATTAACAGCTAGCATTATTTTATACATACATACATACATAAACATACACACACACACATAATATATAAATAAATATATATCTAGGCCAGACTGATGGCTATACACATGTGCACGTAATACTTGTCATGGGGTCGATGTTAGCAAGACCAGTCCATGTGTATTTAAAAATTTGGATATAAATATATCTCTAAAAACAATATAAAGAAAATTCAAAAGGAGAACTTTTCGATGCCAACATATTTTCTTTCTTGAACTTTATCAAGACAGCTGTAGAATTTCCATTAAGTAACCTGTATTTATATGCAGAATTACCATGCAGAAAAATAAACTTATGCCTCGGATTTTTTCAACTATCTCCTTTTTCAAAAGAAATGCTTCTTTCTCAAGACAATATACTTCTTGAAAATTTTTAAGAATTAAAATAAAATGGTTAACTCAAGTCTTTCAAATATTTAAAATAAATTAATGCATAAATAATTAAACAAAATAAAATAAATAGAAATTACATTTTATAAAAATTCAAATATTTACTCATTTTCATTTATTAGGCAAAAATACATTGTCACATTATGTCCTCTATAGTTTACCTTTCCCTAAACAATAAAAGCTCCAGGAATATTTTAGTCTTTTGTATTGTATTTGTATACTTAATATTTTTCCTACATGTTATATCTGATACTAGTTATGAAATAAAATTTCCACATTTACCTTGATAAAGTTCCTCAAGGGGCGAAATGTGTTAGTCTAGAAAATTTTTTATTTATATATATATATATATATATATATATATATATATATATATTAAAAATTAATCACTTACAAACCCACTGCCATGGTTTCAACCATTAAGGTATCATCAAGCAGTAGATGCTAGTTAATTGAACTCAATTCTGATCAATGATCAGTTATATATATATGTGTGTGTGTATATATATATATAATATATATATAGTTAAACCTAGGCTGGCTAAAAAGGTAAAATTTTCCGTTCTTTCTTTACCTTTTTAACCAGCCTTCCCTGACGATTCGCTTAAGTGAAACCTTAGTATGTTTGTCTGGCTCTCTAGGTTCAACTAGGTCTGCTCTACTCACTCTATTGAGCACTTTATTTAGTTGTTTTTTTTTTTCTTTGGACTTTGGACTTGCATGCTAGACGATTATTTTCGGGTAACAGACATGTTCCTGTTCTTTCTTTTTTTTTTTTTTTTTCCCTTTGGTATTGGTTTGATTATTTGCAAATCAAGACACCAAAGGTTTTCCGAATGAGTATAATTTCTTATACTTATAAGATTTCTATTAATATATATATATATATATATATATATATATATAAGCAACTAATGATTTTTTTTAATCCAGTGTTTCTTCTTACTATATTTAGTGTGTATTGGTACACATGTTTTGAGTAGATATCCATTTTTATTTTATTTTTTATTTAAAAAAAAAAAAGTAAAATTAATGTCTAAATTGAAAAGTAGATTTTCTTTAGTAAGATTTTGATTTCTAGCCTGATAGACCTTAACATTTCACTGGTTAAGAAAAAAAAAAAAAAGAAAGAAATATCTCCTCAAATATGTGTGTCCACTTCATAAGTATAATGTTTATAAAAATAAAACAAAAAATTCTTTGGTTAATGAATGATGAATTATTTTGTGAACTTTAAGCACAAGGGAATATCTGAGTTAGGAAAAACTTAAGTTGTGTTTGTGGAGAGAATAAATCTAAAAACATTAGCTATGACTGGAATTTGAATTTGAACACTAATTCTCAGCATTCATTTCCCCGAGGAAGTTGAAAAAGAGTGCTAATTTTCCCTGTGCCGTAAATGTCAAATGGTAGAATTCATTTTGCATCTGCCTGTGTTTGTCTGTAAAAGACTCTGGGAATGAAGTTGTCAGGAAAGTATTTAGTTTACTATCTTCATCACTATGGCAACCTCAACCTATTTATTTTTCATTTTGTTTGTTTATTTTTGCCAAAATTCTGCTTTAGTCAGAACGCAGCCCCCTCCCACCCCCAAGTGTCAGATTAAAATGATTGTTTTCAGGTGTGTTGAACCTCTTCCTACAATGGGTGGCAATAAGTTCTTAGTCCAACACAGGAAGGATAAAAAAAAAAGTAACAATTTTGGAAGTGGATCAGCCTAAGAAGATTTTTCAACTAAACTGTCCTCTTTTAATCATCTTAGAGAACCTTTTTCTTTTTTTGCCTTCCATGAACATGGCTGATGCTAACCTCCAGGAGACTAACTCATTGCATCTTCTCAATTTAACACTTCCCACTAATATGAATTGGAAGGATTATATCAAATTAATTACAAAGTCCTTTTGCTAAAAAAAGATTGGTTCACTCTGTCATGCTAGAGAATTTTTTTTTTTTCACTTAAATTTGTCTTGTACCTTTTATAAGTCTACCATTCATCCATGCATTTAATATTGCTACCACTTCTAGTCTAGTGCTTCTTCTGTATATCTTGAGGTTCTAGACAAAATTCAAAGAAGAATCTGCAATATTATCAGTCCCAATCTGGCATCCCTGCTGCCCTAATGTAGCTTCTCTCTGCCTTTTCTACAAATATTTTCATGACTAAGTGTTCTGATGAGCTTAATTACTGATTAAATTAAGCATAGTACTAGATTGGCAGTTCAATCTCCTCTTCTTACTGTTGAAATAGCAAGAGATGTAACCCTAAATTCTATACTAATAGTATGTTCTCTTGCTCTTCACAACTCTTTTCTGGCTTACTTTCTAATCAACTAACCTCTTGTGTCTTAGGGGCTTTATTGCCTTGCTTAGGGCAAAATAATAAAAACAAAGCATTTCAGCACTCTTTCATATACATGATATATATATTGGAAAGTATATCAGTTAGCATCTGAAAAGAAATATTTTTCTAATAAAGACTGGTGATGTTTGAAAGCCAAGGATTTTGGTGGTGTTTGATTTCTTTATTCAATAGATATTTAAAATAAAATTAAGCCGAGAAGTTTTTGAGTAATTTTTCAAGTGTTATGTTTACAGCATTAATAAACTAAAGTTTTTACCATCTCTTCCAAAATTATTTTATCTTTGACAACCTGTCTGCCAATACGTACTTTGTATTTTTCCATATATAAGAACACTCAAAGAAGAGTTAAAAATTATCCATCTTGCTGTGATGAATTGTAAGTATCTAATACCATGTATAGGAAAATGTAAAAAGAAACCAATGATCTCTTGTATCTCCCAGGTTAGGTTTTCTTCTATCTTTGAAAACAAAGGTGTATCTTATAAACAGAGTTAGCACTATAATATATATATATATATATATATATATATATATATATATATATATATATATATATATATATATAATATATTAAAGAAAAAGGTATATCCATGGGACCACTTTAAGCTACCATTATTATAATTTATTTCACCAGAGCCCTTTTAAAGGACGCCGGATCATCATTCTCCTTGAGATTACCCATACAGATTACCAAGTTTTTCATAACTTATATATATATTTGATTTCACTAATGCCACCTTAATTAAAAAAAGAACAATTTTTTTAGAAGAAAATAATTTCAAAATTTAATGACATTATTACTAACAATATACACACACTTAAAACATTATATTAAATTGCCATCCATTCTTAAAAAATCTAACTTGTATCTATCTAATACAAAGAATATGTAATTTCAGCCATAAATTAGAATGAACCATCCTGCTGCAGCAGTTGACTGCACAAAGGTGAAAACATTAGAACTCCCACTAGACAGACACACATACACAATCACAAATACACATTACCATCTGATGCCCACTTAGACATATCAGAATCTTCATAAACTTATATATAGAGTTATCTATGGTTTTAATCTACATGATACATTACTGACCCTTGAGAACTGACCCAAACAAAATTGAAAATACCAGAGTTTCTATCTTTTGTTTGTTTTCTCTCAATCTCTGATGAAGCTTTAATAAACTTAAAACGTATTAGATTGATATAAGTTTCTTACTTTATCATCCTGTTGGATACCAATCCATATTTGATCTTTAACTCATAAGCCTACATTACATTTGTTCAATCATCAAATAGACCATCACTGCTCAGTTTTAACCTCAATGCCCACTTTAACCTTTACCTCACTGAATTCTTTCTAGAATTATTTCCCCCCACCCCACTACTGCATATTTTTTGAAGGTACAAAAACATGAAACATGAATACCTACTGTTTTAAAATTATTGTAACTTTATTTGTATTGTGTGTATAGATTTTATTTTTTATACACTATTAAAAGTAATATTTTTATGTGATGCATTATTTTTTGCATGCATATATTGATATTGAAAATAATTAAAAAAAAATGAAACAAAATAAAAAAAAACATTAGCAAATACATTAACAATTTAACATACTTCTTATTACTTTTTGTGGAGTTCTGGGATGCATTAAGACGAAAAATGGCTAAGGCAACTTTTGTTTCATTAAAAGTGACATCCTTCCTCATGTTTACATACAAGTAGACACTAGCATTTATTTGCTCTTTTTTTTTTTTTACCTGACTAGCATATTTGTCTTGTTGACAAAGTTATTTTGTCATTTATAAATAAACAAAATAATTCACCTTCAGAAAGGCTGTCAGGTATATCCATGGGACCAGTAGCTTCCATAAAATTAGTCAGACATGGAGGATAGTAGCCACTCAACACCTAGTGACCATCAAAGCTTTCCTCCTCTATACTAGCACCGTTGTCATCTCTTATCTTCAATCACTTCACCATTAATATCTGCTTGAGTAAAACATTCAAAATCATTATTAGAGTTCAAATCAAAGAAAAACTCCTGAATAAAGGCTTTGTTGTATGTTGATGTGACCATTTTTGTGATAAAATTAACATGGGTTTAATCAATGTTGCACCTCATGTTGAGTGTAGAAGAGTTCAAAATGGCATCAGAAAATGGAGGTTTAGCCTTGTTCCAAAGCAGTAGTAGGTGATTTCCAGCTTAAATTACCGGAAATAACAGTTGACTAGTTTTTATTTATAGCAGCCCTCTTGAGGTGACTGAATGTGTCTAGAGCAGCAAAGGGAGAGAATTTTACACCAACAATGTTTGCCTCCAACTAGATAATGGTTAATATTTACATGTTCTATCCCTGATATTGAGCATTTTTATCCATAAATATAGCATACCTTAAAGCTATATTTTCATCATATATATATATATATATATATATATATATAGTGGACATTGAGGTCAACACCCAGTGACATGCTGTTTCATGCTTAAATGCAATCTTAAGGCTTGATGATAGCATTTCAGCATGAAACACTGTTGCTGCTGGGTGTTGACATCAATGTTCACTTTTATATTTACATATGCTCTATCCCTGATATCAAGCACTTTAACTCATAAATATATCATACCTTAAAAACTATACTTTTATCATATATATATATATATATATATATTAGTAGAAAATAGACATGGGTGGATGGGCATTACAATATTTATGAACTTCTAGATATGGAAAATATTTACATAAAATTTTGCTTGTAAATATAATAATGATGATAGTAGTTGATGGCAGTCAGAAAGAAAACTCAAGGAATCTTAGACAAGGTCAAGATTAGAAGAAACCAGAATGCATGATTGACAAAAAGAGAAGTAGTCCAATGTATTTGACTTTTGTGTTGGGGAGATGAAAAGCAAGCAAGTCTAAAAATTTAAAATGGAGTTGTATACTAACAGATGACAGGAAAAGTGACACTAAAATCTGAAGGGTATTAGGAATAAGGAAAAATGCTTTTCAGAAACTAAGCAGAGGATTAAGAGATAAGAAAATGTGAGAAACAAAGAAAACATGGCAGTCTATCAATAAAAAAAGAGACTTGTCAAAGCGACATTGATGAAGAAATGCTGAGAAAGTCATGAATAGAAAACTTTTTTAGAAAAACAACTTCAAAGAAATGTGTAAACAAAAAGCGACAGCTAGAATTTCTGGGACACAATGAGGAAAGTAGGCCTGGAGAATTTAACACTCACAGGTCATGTTGAAGGCAAGAGAAGGAAAGGAGGAAACAGCAAACTACTTAATTGGTTTGCATGAGTGAATGATAGAACAGAGACCAGTATCTGTAGTGTTATTGGTCCTGACCTGGTATCTCGACTTCTGTAACATAACTTCCACCAGTCCTGTTTCTATAAATATTTTCATGGTAGTTGTTTTAATGAGCTCTCATTCTAGGCACATCAACTATGCATGAATTTAAACCTTCTACTAGGTTGGCAATTAGGTCTCATTGTTTTACTGTTGAATTAGTGAGATGTAACTGTAAGTTATCTTCTAATAAGTTCTTTTCTTATACTTCCCACCTGTGAAAATCTCTCCTGGTTTCTGGCTTCCTACATTCTTCCAAAATGCAACAGGAATCACCATCTTCTGCCTTCCTTAAACTTGTTCTTTTATTGTCCTTTCTCCTTAGTAATGTTTTCTCATTTCTTTCTTAGTGACATTATCACCTTGATGGAGGATTTTAAAAAAATAAAAAAAAAAACAAATAATAAAGAGGTAAAAGTTACTTAACAAAATAAGGAAGTTATGGAGAGCTATAATCACTCACATCCTGCAATTCTTACTGATCTTTGTCAAGTTTGAGTATGAGAGTAACAACTTTACTGCTACTTTCTGGTTAGAGAAGTTAATTAAGAAAGAATGGTTTGCTTAAATCAATCACTGCAATGTAGTAAGACATTTTTTTTCAAGATGACTAGTGAGAAGGATAAATTAAAGGGAGAAATGGTTTCATGCCTACCTTAAGTCTTGTTTTCTGTGCTGGTAACTGATATGCTATTTCATATGCATGTATCAGCAGTCAACTTGCATATGTCATATCTTGCTTGCTGTTTATGCCTGTGAAGTCTCTTTACTCTCAGGAGTACACCTGAAATTAGGAGCTGAACTGTCTTGGGAAGCCCAATTCTTTATCCTAAAACAAATAGTTTCTCCTCTTCACCTCCTTACTTCAACCTCATGTTCAAAATATCAGAGTGTATTAAAAATATTTTTGTTTTTTTTATAGACCCCCTTCCTTCAAAGCTTATTTTATATACACATCTAAAGATAACTCTCACATATACATACACACACACACACACACACACACACAGAGGCTGTGATGGATAAATTACGCAAAAATGAAAATAACACTGACATCTCATCATTTTAACAGATATATTTACCAAAATTACACAAAAATATCTTGAAATACTCAAAAGTAAATCTATTGAATATAATCACCATCGGCTTCAACCACAGCCTCCAGACGACTTCAGAATCTCCTGCATCTTTTCTGGACAGTCTCCTTGTTTAAGTTGGTGAATGCTGCCATAATCCTCGCCTTCACTTCATCTTTATTCTTACAAGTAGTTCTGTTGGTCTTTTACTCAACTGTGCCCACACACAATAATCAAGGGGCTTGTAGTCTAGGGAGTTAGGTGGCCAGATGTAAGGGGTGGTGTGGTCACAGAAATTGTCTGACAGCCATGACTGGCTTCTCATGCTTATGTGGCATGGTGCAGAGTCCTGTTGCCAGACAAAGAGTCTTCCAGCAGCCACTCTCTTTATCTAGGGCCACAGTACCTCCTCAAGGCATGATGTAGGCTTCTATATTGAGACAGGCCCTCACCAACAAATTTGGTTGTTCTTTTTTTTTATCAAAATGATTAGAGTGAGTTTTCCGAGCTGCCATACCTTCATAATTACTATTAGACTTATCCAACTTTTTCAAAATCCTTTGCACTGTCCTCAGATTGACATCCAAACACTCTGAAATGTTTGTATTTGAGCTCCTTACATGAATGCCAAGCAATGCAGCATGCTGTTTCCAATTGTGTCATGGTGTTCTTTTTCTCACTGCCCAACTGACCCTACTATACTTCTCATTTTCATTCTCACATGGTCATGTGTGACATCACAAGCTGTGATTGATTTTCACTTCCACATCTCGTATACACAAGTTTGTCATTGCTTCGAAATTTTTCATGCAGCAAAAAACAGACTATTGTTATTGTTTTGTCTGTGTGTTGTTTAATATATTGAAATGTAATTGTCATCTTTGATAATGACTTATGTAAGCTGAAAGTGTAGATAGGATTAAAA
Organism: Acanthosepion lycidas; assembly: GCA_963932145.1. Taxonomy (NCBI): domain Eukaryota; kingdom Metazoa; phylum Mollusca; class Cephalopoda; order Sepiida; family Sepiidae; genus Acanthosepion; species Acanthosepion lycidas. The sequence goes on along the minus strand of OZ010613.1, from coordinate 70,396,804 downwards.
CATGTATCAATATGGTGATTTCTTTTCGTCTTTCAATGATAATGTTATTAAGCTTATGAGACAATATGAAAGAAACTTACTTAAAATAAATAAACTAAACTTATCTATATTATCTATATTATTTAATGAAAATGCATATATATATATATATATATATATATATATATGCATATATATATATATATATATATATATATATATATATATATAATGACTATTATTTGGGTACCTCTTTCACAATTTCAGATTTTGGCAATTTTAAAGCTTATTTAAATGTCCTGAAGCCAATTGCAGAATTTAGGTGTTGTAACCTCAGCAAGGTTACTGAATAAAATAATCACATGGAGGTTGGTAATGAATGATAATACTTAGGACAAGAACAACACAAATGAGATTCACCAGCAGCATGTAGAAGTAGTCTCTGCTAGAAGTGAGTCAAATGAATTCCATAATGAATCTCCAACTGCAGACCACAGACCAACACCTACAGTATTCACTACTGTATTTATGGGAATGTGGACATACCCATTATTGTCCGTATGTATACTACAACATTGTGCAGAAGAGGGAAGCTCAAACAGTGTCTGATCAAAATGGCTTTAATGTTTTAATGGTGGGGAATTTTCAATTGGGAAGCCCAGAAAGAAATTATAACACTAGAGAAAATGGATCATCTCCAGGATGAAAACTGATTCAGGCATGTGTCTCACATGTAAAATATTCCCAAAAAGAAAATGGTGGCTTTACAAATTGAGTCATATATTTAAAAACAATAGTTCTCTGAGTTGGATAGACTTTCATGAGAATCTCTTTTAACTTATGCAAATTTGTACAGTCATTCAATCTATAAAAAGTGCTTAAGACCTGCTGTCGTGAACAGTAGACACTGTTGTTGGATTGTTTGGCTTTGGCTACTCTGTTGGTTGAAGGAAACAAATTAGACAATTCTATTACAAGCCAGAAGAAAAGCTGGCCATAGAATCAATGATCAGTTGTCGATTCTGAGGCATTAAACTGCAAGGAAACTCATTTTTGAAAAGAAGCGGGTTGGATCGTTCAAAAAGGCCACATGTAGAACATTATATAAGATTAAAAAAAAAAAAGTTCTGAAAGCTTTTGAGTGGTTCCCCATTGATTAAAAATCAAAGTATTTGTAAGAATTTTACTTCAAAGAAAAATTGAAATATGAAATAAATGAAAATTATCAAATATAATTCTTAGAATTTGTCAGCTTATCTATAAATTCTTCATTGCATGTGAAGAAATGTTTTTGATCGATTCTCTGTCCTCTCCTCATTCTGGTGGGATAGAGGAGATTATTTTATTTAAGCTTATCAAGCAACATCAGGTATTTAATGACAATGACCAACTTCATGTGGTCTCCAGTGTAACGAGGATGTTAAAATATTGGCTTGTGAGTTGTTGTCTTGCCATTTAATATCATAAAATATAACAGTTCCAGACTGAGTGCAAATGGCTTTCCTGTTTTGAAATATAGAACTTTTTTACCCTAATATTTTATGTCAATTAATCTATCAATTATATTCTTAGCATTATTTCTCTCTATTTCGTTTAATCTTTTTATAAAATAATTTGAATTCTCCTTTAATAAAACCAGTTCACATGATTCATTTTGTCAGTTTAGATTGTGTCCATCACTTTTAATTGTGATCTGACATTGTCTATCTTGAAGATCTGTTTCATTCCTTCATTCAGTTTCTCTCCCCCTTTCTCTATTCTTCTATTTTTGTTTATTTTCATTCTTTTCTAAATTTTTTTCATACTTTTTCTCTTCCTCCATATTTTTTTAATTTACTCGTCTTTAATTTCAACATGAAACTGCATACGTTTGTATGTGATGTTGGATAAACAAACTACATTCAAACTTTGGGCCTGAGGAGAAGCTATGAAACGATTTATTACCTGCATTATTTCTTTGCCAAATATCTTTAAGTGACTGCCTTGCTTGCCAAGGTCATAGGAGCAAAAAAGCTGTTACCTCTATAGACAACCTTGACAGAAGCTAATGATATATGCAGAAAATAAAAAGAACAGGCAATACAAACAGTAAATAGGAAAGAGTCTATCATTTTCATTAATTTAACAAATGCACACATAATTTAACAAAAGTGCAGGTGTGGGTGGGCTGGGTCTATTGCCTGGCACCTGAGATGTCCCTAAAAGGGGAAGTATCAAGGGAGAATTTTTGCATGGTCTTGTCATTAAACATACTTTAAACTTCAACCTTGCGATGTCAGCCCCCTGGTAAATAATATAAAATCTATTTGCCTGGAGAAGTTATATCAGATTAACATGGCTTTCCTGCTATTTTCATTCTTCAGAAATTGGAATGCAATGTCAGTTGCCATCTTCTGTCTTTGTGAATCCTGTTCTTTTATTGTCCTTACTCTTCACTAAAGTCTTCTCATTCTCTTTCATTCCCAGTAACCCCTTGCATCTTAGTGACATTAACACCTTACTTAGGGTGAAAGGATTAGAAATATATATGAAAAGATGTCGGGAAGCCATAGCTGCTGCTTGTTTTCTCCTCTGCCACAATGCACTTATCTCTTGGGTCTTCTGCCCAGATAAGATATTTTATATACTTATCAATATCAAAGGAATCTGCTTTTCATAGTAACCCATAACACATTATGGGAATGCTGAAGTCTCTCTCTCTATCGGGGTATATGGGTGAGACCAAGTCCCAAAGTGAAGGGAAAAAATGCTGTCCTCAACACATTTTGAGATATAAAAAGTTGATGAGGCCCCCAGAAATTGACTGTGCTTTTTATTTTTCAAGTTGGTATAGGGGAATGTGGCTCACAAGAATGCTGATGTTCAGGAATTGATTCCATCATGTCTCAAGGGCTAATATCTTGAGGATGTTTGAAAGAGGCAATGTCTGACTGGGAATGTTGAATTTTTGAGGAAATGTGAAATTTTCAAGATGCAAATTCCATACATTGGAATTTCTTAGTCCCCCCCCCCTCTGCATGTCACTGACTCATTGAGGTAGCAACAGATATTCAAATATAAATTTATTCATTTAGACCAGTAATGGACAATATTAAAATGACCAGTGCAATTTAACAAAAAACCTCCAAATCATATATATATATATATATATATATATATATATATATATATATATATTAGGTTGGTGCAAAAATAATGACGTAATAATGTCATTTTTTAACGTCAAAAAACGACATTATTACGTCATTATTTTTGCACCAACCTAATATATATAATACATACAAATATAGATAACTAGACTCGTTTCAAAAAACCCTCGAATTTTTGATTTGCCAATAATCAAATCAATCTCGAGGGGGGGGAAGGTTTTAAAAAAAGAAAGAGCTACAAACATGAACTTCTGCCGAAAAAAATTGCACAGATGCAGGTCTGAAGCCCAAAGAAAAAGCCCCGATACGAGTAAACAACTAACTAACAGAAGAGCTCAATACAACCGTAGAGCAGACCTAGATACACCTAGTGAGCCAGACAACCTACCTAGGTTTCACCCAAATGGATCGTCTGGGAAAGATTGGCTAACAAGGCAAAGAGAAATGCATATTTATAGGCTAAACACTTGTTTTATCACCATAAAAGATCATAAAAGTAATTTTATTAATAACCCTGAATCTAGACTTATAAACCCTACCAAGACAGAATTAGGTAAAATAAGTAAAATAATTCTGCAGGATATATGTAAATCCCTTAGGACTTTCCTTAATATTAACCAATGGCAATCTACTAAGGATTGCATTAAATGGTTTACAACAAAAATAAAAAGTGCTCATTCATTAGGTATGATATTAAGGAATATTATCCGTCTATTTCAGAGAAAACCCTAAATGAAGCCCTCAGCTTAGCCAAAGAATACATCCAAATTTCTGATGATAAAATAAACTTAATTAGACATTGTAGAAAAACATTGCTATTTCACGATAATACTTTATGGATAAAAAAAGATAATATTAACGGTTTTGACAACCCTATGGGAGCGTATGATGGAGCAGAGGTGTGCGAGATAGTAGGGTGCCTGCTGCTCCATAGGCTTAATGAATATATAGATTTTAATAACCATGGGTTGTACCGCGATGACGGTTTAATCATAGTGGACAATAGTAGCCCTCAAAAATGTGACACTATCCGTAAAAAACTGCACTGTTTTTTTTTTTTAAAATTCGGATTCAATCTCGATATAGAAACTAATTTGAAAATTACCAACTATCTAGATATTATGTTGAATTTACAAAATGGCACAATATCCCCGTATAAAAAAGAAAACCAAGAACCCCAATATTTAAACATAAAATCTAACCACCCAGCCCATATCATAAGACATATTCCAAAAAATATTGGGTATAGACTTTCTACTAATTCCTCCAATAGGGACATTTTTGAGGCCAATAAAACAAGTTATGAGGAAGCCCTATTGAAGAGTGGACATAAAAATAAATTAGAATATATTAATATAAATAACCACAACAGTACTCAGAATAAACGTAATAATAGGCAAAGAAAGATTTTGTGGTTCAATCCTCCTTTTAATTTAGCGGTAAAAACAAAAATTGGCAAGATATTTTTTGATTTATTAGAGCAACATTGCCCAAAAAAAACTGAGTTACATAAAATATTTAACAAAAACAATGTAAAACTGATTTATTGTTGCATGCCGAACATAGGGACTATAATAAATGGATTGAATAAGAAAAAAACTAGGAATAATCCACGCAGTAATCCTCCTAGTTGTAATTGTAGAAACAAAAACATCTGTCCATTACAGGGAAAATGTCAACAAGAATGCATGTTTTAACAAGTGAAAATTTATAAAAATAGCGAGGATACTAACCCTAAAACATACATAGGTGCTACTCAGGATAAATTTAAAAAAAGATATTATAACCACACAAGTAGTTTTAAAAACGAAAAAATTAAACATAGTACCATGCTATCTACTTATGTATGGAAAACCAAGCAAAAAGATAATATAGACCCCATCCTTAAATAGGAAATATTAAAAAAATGCCCCAAATATAAAGCAGGCCATAAATTTTGTAAATTATGTGCAGAGGAGAAATAAGCCATAGCTTTATATGATCAACCTAACCAGCTATTAAACTCCAAAACTGAAATCCTTAATGTATGTAGACATAAAAAATGTTGGTTACTAAATTAGACGTTTTCCCGTTTATTTGTCATTCCACCTTAATGCCCTTTTTTTCTTTCTTTTTTCTTTCTTTTTTCACTCCCTCCCCTATTTTTGTTGAATAAATATTTACCCCCCCCCCACTTAGGTGTTTGTGTTTGTGGTTCTTTGGTCACGTGGTATAATTTTTAGCTATCGCCTATAAATATGCGTTTCTCTTTACCTTGTTAGCCAATTTTTCCCTGACGATACGTTTGGGTGAAACCTAGGTAGGTTTGTCTGGCTCACTAGGTGTATCTATATATATATATATATATATATATATATATATATATAAATTCATGAATTATTCATACAAAAAACAAATACAAAGGTTAATGATTTAATTGGCAAGAAATCCATCTTTGCGAACAATTCAAATAATATACAAAAACCCTGAACCTGTTTATGAATGAAAAGATCCTTGTTTTATAAATTTCAGTTGCATAAGGTCCTATTATTTTTACAAGCTTTCGTCTGTTCCTACAGACATCCTCAGGTATGGAAATAGATTTTGTTCTTGTTTTTACTCTCAGTAATAAGTGGACAACGAAAACAAGGTTGTAATCCGAAAAATGCTATGAGAAATGTGTTATTGTTTTGGAACGTGCAGTCGCAACGCTGAGTTTGAATTTAAATTTTAAGGTTGTGCGTTTTTGTACAAATATAGTGATAAGAGAATTCTTTTTTACTGGTAGATTTTCCGTCAAAGTGGCATGAACTATATTGTTCAATAATTACAGTAATGTCGCACTTATTATCCGAAAGTTGCACTTGGATCAGTTATTTTAATTTCGATAAAGGTGCAATTAATTTACAAATTCATGAATTATTCATACAAAAAACAAAGGTTAATGATTTAATTGGCGAGAAATTCATCTTCGCGAACAATTCAAATAATATACAAAAACCCCGAACCTGTTTATGAATGAAAAGATCCTTGTTTTATAAATTTCAGTCGCGTAAGGTCTTATTATTTTTTTTTTTTTAAATTAAAGCAAGCTCTGTTCCATCTTCAAGCGAAATTTTTTTTTTTTTTTTTTTTTTCTTTGAATAACTTATTTCTGAAATTTACATGTTTTAATAGCATATTCATAATTGAAATCAAAATTTCCATGGTAACAGCCAGGGCGAATTGTTTAAATAGGGAGGGGTGTTGGGTGTTAATAATTTGTATCAGTATAGAGTTACTTTCATAGATGTCAAGTCAGAGTAAGGTGGGGGTGTCTAAATTTAAAACGGAAGATGTTTTTGCCTAGTCTGGTTTACGTGTCTATGGAGATTTTTTTATTTTTTTATTTTATTTCTTTATGAAAGGGTTTTGTGTATATAAAAACTGCCGTAACATTTGTTTTTTGATGACTTCATAAAGGGTTATCTTTTTTTGTAGGGTATTTAAACTGTTTATTGGGGCTATGGATTATAAAAGTTATTTTATTGTCAGAAATTTCAGAAATAAGTTATTCCCCAAAAAAAAAAAAAAAATTTCGCTTGAAGATGGAACAGAGCTTACTTTAATTCAATTTAATTCAAATAATTATATTGAAGTTTTCGGCTCTTGTTTTGAAACATGAGACCTCTTATGTAGCGTGTTGGAATCATATTTTTAAATAAATAATTATATTTATGCTCTACTTTTGTATCGAGCACTTTTTAAAAAAAATAATAACAAAAATACTAAAGAACTTTGGATTATTTACCTAACCAGTTCTTTCCTATTTTCTATATATTTTCACACACACACACACACACACATACATATATATATATATATACACACACACACACGCACACATTCTTCCAGTGTTGTGTAGGACTCACGTGTGTGCCCATGAGTAGTCTATGTGTTTTTGCCAGTGTAAGTATATATATTTTTGTTCTCCATTGATACCTGTTTGCATGTGCGTACATGTATGTATGTATGTATATATGTATGTATGTGGTTCGACCAGTGTATCTGGCTATCATGTATGCATGCTGCATGTCCATGTGTGTGGAGTTATGTTCTGTTTTTATATATATATATATATATATATATATATATATATATATATAAAATAAATCCTAAAGAGCCAGGAACAACCTACCTAGGTTTCAGCTAAACAGATCTAGTTCTTTCTTTTTTTTTTTTTCCCAATTTTTTCCCTCAGGTACCAATTTGTTTTGATAGGATTACAAGTTGTGCTGAGTTTTTTTCCAAAAAGTATTATTAGTAGCATATATATATATATATATATATATATATATGGTGATGGAAAAGTAACTCCCCATAATACTTATAATTTATTTGTTAACTATAATTTTTACAAGAAATGGATATGAGAGGAAAGTGTTTAACATGAGGTTTTATTTAAAATTAAGTATGCCCACCAGATTTTGCTACCAGCTTCTTGAGGTAGCCAGGAACTCTTGTGGTTTAGAAGACATAACTTCTTGTATTTGCCCTTCAAGTTCTTCCACAGTTTTGGTTTGGTATAGCAGACTTGCTACTTTAATCAACCACAAAGAAAAAGGTCAGAGGGTGTTAAGTCAGGACTCCTAGGTGATTGTTCATATATAAAATAGGGATTTATTTTGCAATCATACTCTGTGTGTGTGTGTAATATATATATATATATATATATATATATATAGGATCAATGTGAGTAAAGGTTTGTCACTTAGATGATTGATGTTACCTTCAGCATCCTGGCTTCAGAGTTTCGTAAACGGACCCTCTGGGAATCACTCAATTCACTTGACAGGAGGTTATCAACAATTGACTGCTTTTACTTCTCAATTTCTCTTTATTTATAGTTTATTTTTATTATTTATTACATTGTTATCATTTTAACAGTTAGCTGTAGCCTTAAAAGAATTTCAGTTTAACTATTTGAATTTTCTGATAAATCCTAATTAATGAAACCTCCTTGCAAGTTCTATAACTAAAAAATGCTCATGGAAATTTCTCTATTCCATCGTTAAATATTTGAGCTTAACAACTTTAATAAAATATTACAATAACAATCATAAATATGAATGCAAGTCATTATTTAAATAAGTAAGAGGGTACAAATGAAAAAGATTTAAAATTGACAAAGTTTTCCATTTCACTGAAGCAGACCTTAAATGCATGAGAGCATTATCACCTCCTCTATCTTCTATTTCTAATGCTTATTGAAATCAAATAGCATGTCTTTTCTGTCTTTCCTTGTGATCAAAACAGAACAATCCATTATTCATGAGGCAGTGGCAGCACATAATATATGTGCTTAGCTAAGCCAACTAAGGTATTAAAGAACAAGGAGAATTTTGATATGAAAATAATTATATTTGACGAAGATCTGTTTATTTTAATGTCAAGTAGCCAAAGAAAAAAAAAATACCTTCATTCATCACCTCTGGCACTGAACTACGCAGGCCATTCTCCATGTCTCCATGTGTGGCAGTTCTAATGTTCTCACTAGTGAAGACTTCAGCCAAGAGACAATAATTACAGTGAGTTTCAACCAGCTGCAGAATAAATCTGTACATGAGACTGAATATATTGACAGTATATTCAAATTGATAATGACATGGCATCACTGGCAGAGTGCTTCCTAGATTAAAGTTAGTGCTTAACGAAAACAATGGCCACATCTGTGTGACAAACATGAGCCTTCAAGTCAGAAGACATTGGCTGTGATGTGAAAAGGAATGGGCTCTGCCAGGTCTATTTTGTACTGGTTAGGGGAGTGATGATGATTTAAATCATTTTCTATGCATTTCTGTACGAACATAATTTTCATTTAGTTCTATATTGATTGATTTTGTTTTTTATGTCTTATCAGCCTTTTGTAGGTTACTTGAAGTTATGAAATATTTTTAGATTGTAAGAATATTTTGCAGAGAATAATCATTTACTGATACAGTTCCAACTAATTAACCCATAGCTGGGGGTAGATTCATAATTTTCCCAAGGGTATTTGCATTTAAGTGAATATAATGAACCTCACTGTAATTGGAACTCTGCTCTCTGATTTCCAAATCCAAGCTGTTATACATTCCACCAGCTGTGCATCCAAGCTTACGCCACCTGGTATTCTCAAGCAGTCACCCATCTAGGTACTGACCAAGCTTGACGTTGTTTAACTTTGGTGAGCATATGAAAATTTGGTTCTATAGTAAAAAATTTACTTATTACTTTGCAAAACAATTCTTTAGTAAAACATTTAGCAAATCTCTGATAGATGTATGTTGCATAAAGTCTGTCGAAGATTTCCTGCTATTTTGAATAACTTGAGAAGTGATTACACATCTTAGATTTTATTTATAAACAATCATAGGGGGCACACTGTACATGTATGAATAGACACTCGTCTTTGGGGTTACTCAGCAATGAGGCACCATTGAGTGAGCCTGTGTATTGTGCAACATGCATGTTTAAGGTGACTAAGTAAATCTGACAATTTTGATGCAATCATTTTTGACAAAACCTCACATAACTCTGGTTTGTCAACCACTTGTCCCCAGACAAGATTTGATTTACTAAGACTTTTCACCTTCAATGGTACTAGCTAAATTTTAGACTGTGGATGAGATTAAGGAGAATGCAATGGGGATGGTAAGAGGGAGGGAATAATGGAATAATTACATGAATACCTGAGGAGAGCATGCTGAAAAGAACAATGGTACCATCTCCCTATGTAATGTGTTTTAGTTTCTTTGATCGATACTTATCAGACAGGCTACACACATATTTTATATATTTTTAGAGTCAATGAAAGTTATGTATTTGTTTGTTAAATCCTACAACATGGTGTCAAATGTTATCTAAATTGTATCAGTAATAAGTGAAATTACTGTAGAAATTTATTGGGAAAAAGTAATGTATATAATGATTTTTTAGGCAGGATAGGGAACAAGAGGTTTCAGGCTTCTAGTTCAAGATTTGGGATTGTAATACTAAATTAGATCAAGACAAGATATTCCCTGACATGAACAAAAGAATAAGAACAATTGTAAGTTAATTGATCATGATTAAAGAATTGTCAAAAATGCCCACCAAACAGAAAAATTTACAAAGATTCCAATAAACAATAATAAAAGAAAAAGAACAGAAACAGAGCAAAATATATATATATATATATATATATATATATATATATGAAGAAAAATATGGAAAAACAAAAATCCGAATATACAAGTATGCTGTTTTTAATGTTGTTTCAATGTCGACGTCAGACGTTTCGGTCTAGTAGACCTTCTTCAGGACATAGTTATTAAAACATAATTAAAATTTGATGATATTCAAGTCAACATGAAAAGATGATAGACATAAGACTAATCAAAACAGAATAACTGAAATTTTTAAGTTATTGGTCAGTTGAATCAGACCAGGAAACAGTAGTATTAGAAAGTGCTCAATACACATATGAAGAAAATAAAATAAAGCCTTCTGAATGAAAGATCAGAAATAATGGCACAATGCTTATGCACAAAAAAAATTCCTTTTGAGTTTGAACCAGGATGAAAACATGTACATTTCATACACCCCCCCATCCCCCCTTTCTGATACAATTTCAATACTCTTGCTTTTCTTCTCCACTTCTATTACCTTTCGTATTGTGCATTTATTTATTTTTAAATAATAAAGCATTAAGAAATTATTTAGCCTGGATCATCTGAGGATACCGAAAGGTTGAAACCAAGGGAATGTGATCAGTTGATCTCCTAATTTTTTTAAATATATATGCAGGACAAAAGTACATAAAGCAAGAGTAATAAGCCAAAAAGGTTCAAAGTAAGAATGGTGTTGACACACAAAATGAATACCAAGAAGTGATTGTAGGATTCTGACTTCAAGACAGAACAAAAATATGGTGGATAAAACTGAGAAGTGGCCAATCTTATTGGCTGGATAGAAATCCCAGTATGCATCTGTATGATTTGTTTATAAATTTATGAAGGGGTATGTTTTTGCAGTCATTCCTAACTGGATTGTAACCAACATAGATTAAATAAAAGGTTCTGTCTAAAATTTTCTGAAGGTTACCCTGTTTAACAGACATCTGAAAAAGGACGGCTGAAATATTGTGACAATAACAACAAAATAAAGACATTAGTCCAAATGTAAATAAATTTTTTTGACAGTTTCTACCCTGTCCTATCCACGTATATATTGTTTTTTCCCAATTGTCTTTTCTGGAGATACTTTTTATGTTCATCTGCAATATTTTAGAGAATGCTGATTCAAAAATTGACCTTTTTTGTAAAAGTCCCCAAACCACTTGCCACAATTCCTCTCTGTTCATTCACATCCTGCAATACTTGTTCTATATCCATTTCCCCTTACATGACCGGTTCCTGTCAGCAAACCACTTTCCCTCTATTTTCCACACCACTCCCCCACCATCTCTTAATGACTGAATTCTTTGGAATCATTTTGTTCAGCTTTAAATTCCATTTAACTCTCAGCTTAAAGGAAATTAATTTTCTACTTTTTTTTTCTTCAGTCTCATTTCATACTGCAGACATCTTTGTAAAGGTTTTAAACAGCATCACAGAAATTAAGTGCCATGTTCTTAATTTAAATTACTGTATATTAGCTTTTCAGGCATAGAAGTGAATTTTAGACAGAGTATATATATATATATATATATATATAGTGTACACTGACGTCAATACTGAATGGCAACAGTCTATTTCATACTTGAATGAAATCCTCAGGCTATATATATATATATATATATATATATATATAGCCTGAGGATTTTTGTGTCTGTGTATATATATATATATATATATATATATATACGCACACACACACACACACACACACACACACACACACACACGTGCACACACACACAGAGGCTACAATGGATAAATTGACATCTAAATTATGCTAAAATGCAAATAATGCCAACATCTCATTTTAACAGATATATTTACCAAAATTACACAAAAATATCTTGAAATACTAAAGAGTAAATTTATTCAATAAAACCGCCACTGGCTTCAACCATGGCCAACAGATTACTTCAGGATCTCCTGCAACTCTTCTGGATGGTCTACTTGTCTAAGTTGATGAATGCTGCCATAATCCTTGTTTTCCGTTCATCTTTGGTCTTTCAAGGAATTTTGTTGATTTTTCACTCAACTGCACCCCACACATAATAATCAAGGTGGTTGCAGTTTGGGGAGTTAGGTCGCTAGATGTAAGGCATGATATAATTGCATAAATTGTCTGACTGCCATGGATGGGTTCTCCTGCTTGTGTGGCATGGTGCAGAGTCCTGTTGCCAGACATAGGTTCTTCCAGCAGCCACCCTCTTGACCCAGGGCAGTACTACCTCCTCAAGGCACTTGATGTAGGCATCTATGTTAAGGCCCTGTGGGAAGATGAATGTAGGCATAATGTCACCATCACTAGTGATCACTTCAAACACCTTCATAATCACCATTAGACTCGTTCAACTCTTTCTGAATCCTCTGCGCTGTCCTCAGATTGACACCCAAACACATTGAAATGTTCGTATGGGAGTTTCCAATGCTAATGCCAAACAGTACAGCATGCCGTTTTCCAATTTCTGGCACCGTGAATTATGTCATGGTGTTCTTTTTCTCAAAGATGGTGCTCAACTGAGCCTTCTATACTAAGCTGTTGACAAAATCAAAAACAAACATGCATGCACAAAATTAAAATGGCGACAATTTACCCATCGCAGCCTTGTGTGTGTCTGTGTGTATATGGGCATAGAAATCAATACTGCAAGTTTCACACCTTAAGTGATCATCAGATTACAGTTCGATGATTGCTTAAGGCATGAAACTGTGTTGTACTTTTCTATGTTCATCCTCTTTATATTTACAAAAGTGCTATTGCCAATATTGAACACTTTCCTTCCTGAATATAGGAAATTTTAAATATAAATGTGCATGTGTTGGTTAGAATAAACGTCAGGTAACATATCAACAGCTTCATAATTCTCTTTAGTTTAAGAATAAATTTATAGAGGAAATCGATTTCATTTATTGATTTATAACCTTCTAAATTTTGTTCTCAGACATATAGAAATATAGTCTTAAGGTGTGCTATATTTATGGAATAAAGTGCTCAATATCAGAGATAGAGTGTGTGTAAATATAAAAGTGAACATAGAAGTCAACACTTGGAGCCTCCAAGTGTTGACTTCTATGTTCACTTTTATATTTATATATATATATATATATATATATATATATAATAAGTTTCACAGAATTTTATTTAGAAACTTAGAAGTTAACCATTTCAGTAGTAAGGAATCATTCTGTTATTATAAGCAGCATCAATCTAAATTCTGATATCTTACCTGATGTAGGTGGGTACTTCAGCTCGTGATTAACTAATTAAAGAAGAAATGGTTAAAGTCAAGAAAAATAGTACGGTAATAGAGAAGGAGAAAGCAAAATTATAGTTGCAATAAGTCATCAGTAAAAAGGAAAGAAAGGAACAAAAACACAGCAAACACGAGGGAAATTAGGAAAAAAATAAGAAGCAAAGCAAAGCTGTAGTAAAAAGGCGAAAGAAAGAAGCAAAAGTGGAGAAAAGAAAAAAGAAAGAAATTAAAGGAGAAAGAAGCAAAAGAAACAAAGAAATTAAGAACAAATGTAAATAGTTAATAAGGGTCACCAATATAGAAATAATCAAATGTCCCTAACCAGAAGTCTTATAGAACTTTCTTTCTATAAAATAAGTTCCTTTGCTAGAAATCTTTTTTTTTTTTTTTTTTTTGTGGTGAGGTGCTGTAGTAATATTACAAATTAGTAAAAGAGATTTGAAATTTCTGTCTCTTACAGAGATCAGAAAATATCTGTTTATTCTTCACCAAAGTTTCTGACAGACTTTTCATATTTTCTGTGAACTTACAGAGGTTGCCTTTATACCATAAAACTTCACTTCAGCTCAACAAAATAGGTCTTTGCTATATCGGTACGTCCCCAGATTACCCGTGTTGGATTAGAGAGGATTTACTTGACTTTAGTTGTCTGTTATGGTTTCAAAGATTTATTGTAAATCCAGCATTCTTAGAACTGCTTTATATGTTTACCATTATTGAGAGTAGATAAAAGATTCACTTTTAGCCAATTTCTACTACGTGATCTTTTTTTTTTTTTTTTTTTTTTTGTAGAGAGGACAATGAACAGAAAAGAAATTTGGTGGGGTTGATTCCAGCTCAAAATGTATTAACTTGACAAAGCCCTGTGTTTGCAAATTGAGAGCTTATGAAACTAATCTAGATTGTTTTCACCTTGGCCATTGATAACAAAATATTTGGCATTCATTGACCAAGTGGTTCGTGAATGTCAAATATTAGAATTCCGCTTGAGTTATGCTTTTCTTCACTCACTGGCCATTAAGCTTGGATCAAAGTGTAGTATCTGTTCTCCTTCTCTGTAATTTTGATGTTAATATTAGCTACTTCCTTATAAGGAAATATTCAGCATTCACTGACCAAGCAGCAAGTGCTATTTTCGGTTGAAATTTATAAAATCTTTTTCTTAAAACAATTTTTTAGGGAAATAGGTTTCTCAAGTCCAGTAACTTTATTGCTGTTTCCAGTAGTGATGGGAGTTTCCTTCCTAACCTTTTGTTTGAAGTGGTTTGGAATATCAACATCTTGATTATACTATTATTTTCTCTTTGAGTTACATGTGCTATCCATTTTCATTGTTGCTACTGTTGAAAATCCTTGTTGTTGCTGCTGTTATTTGGTGAAGTTCATTGTTTGCAATTCTGTTGTGCCAGTCTATGAGGTTTAAAAAGTATTTTCCTCATTAAGGCCAACAGGGTTCATTTGCTCAAAGCCACTTTTAACAATTGATCTGAGAAAGTAGTTTTATATCGGTGACAGTTTAGATATTTCTAAAGAAATTTGGCATAGGACAATCTGACAATGCTTTTTAAGAACATTACTAACATTTTTAGGTTAATGTTTGATTTTGTTGCAACTTGTTGTGTCGGGCAAAACTATACCTAATACAGCCTATTCTATGTTCAATTTCATTATCTTCTATACTAAATCAGTTATATCTCATCCATACACCAAAGTATTTGTAGCATTTAGTATATTACCATATTTGTTGGTTTAGAAGATACATAAATTGATATGAAGGAAATACATATGAAAAATGAATAATGATTGACAATATTTTATCTAATAAAAAAAAACATCAATAACATCAATATTTGAAGAGATAAGTTTTCAAAGGACACTTTCAGAATTGCCTCCATAGAACTGAAACCTTCAAGGTTTCGTCACCTATCTATAAGATCTGTGTATTGGTGTGACTTTAGAATGATTACTTTTTCTTTATATCTTTTATTTGCTTTCTCCAACCTTTTCTGAAAGGTTGACCTATATATATTGTATTAATTGAAGAAATATAGCTTTAAGGAGTGCTATATTTATGGGATAAAGTGCTCAATATCACAGAACATATGTAAATATAAAAGTGAACAGGCTGTTTCATGCTAGATGCAATCGTCAGGCCGCGAATGTTGGATTTCTCCTCAACTTCATATATGGGTCAGTGATGCATTGTGAGTAATCTATTCTGGCGGTTATTTTTGTGGGAGTGGCTTGTTTGTTTATTTGTTTTGAGTTCATTTATTTTCCTTGTTTTTCATTTTCATTTTGTATTATTTATTCTTTTCGGTTTTTGATGTTTTATTAACATAGTAAAAAATTGGAGGGGGGATTTACTTAGGTCATTTATTTAATAGTTTGTTTTGGTCTTGGAAGATAATTAAAGCTATTTATTCGTCAAATGTTTAGATTGCTTGCCAGAGTCTATTCTGTTATTTTGGTTTGGGGGGGGGACAGTTTTTAATTAATTAATTTATTTATTTGAATTGATTAATTTTACTTGATTTTGCTTATTTATGCTTACTTTTTATTAGTTCAAACGGTATTTTAGCGAGGGCAATTTGTTCATTTATTTATTTATCTGGATTAATTTTTATTTGTTTTTTTATTTATTTACTTATTTTTTATTTTGCATATTTTTATTTACGATAATTTTTTGATTTTTGAGTAACATAGTAATGTTATTTTTTATCTTTATATAGCAGTTATAGCTATTTTTACGTTCAATTTTTGGTTTGGTTGTTGTAGTCTATTCTAATGGTTGTTTTGGCAGGATTGGTTTGTTAATTTGTTTATTATTTATTTGGGTCGATTATTTTTACTTGTTTTTATGTATTTTTATTTTTTCTATTTCGTCTATTCTAACGGAAGTTGTTCGTTAATTTGTTTGGGATAATTTATTTTACTTGTTTTTATATTATTTTGTTTATTTGTATTTATTCATTTCAGTTATGGATTTCTAAGTAATGTAGTAAAAATTTATTTTTATGTCTGCATTTTGAGATGAGCTCAGATCGTTTATTTAGTAGTTTATTTTGGTCTGGGAAGGTAATAATAGCTATTTTTTCCTCCAAACGAATTTATTCATATTGTATAATATATATCATTAAATATACAATATATTATATATATTATGGAATGGGAATATTCATTATGAATATTTATAGTTAAAATTTACTGTTTTGAATAAGATAATTGAAACATAAAATTAAATTGAGTGTCACAAGGCTTCTTCTGAAGTTTACCAGATGGTTTGGGGAAAAAATGAAAAGGAAGGAAATAAAATGTAAAAAAAATGTAAAAAGCAAATAAAAAAGAATACAACAAAAAAAACAAAACCTGAATATATTTCCCTCGAAATTTGAGAATATACCACATACTTGAAACTTTGGAACAGAAAAACTTTTTTTCCCTGTCAACTATAATGCTCTCAAAATTCAAATGCAATGTCAATTGTCTTGTTCTGTCTCTTTGAATACTGTTCTTTTATTGTCCTTTCTCCTCCATAATGTTTTCTCAGTAACCCCCACCCTTAGGTTGCTTGTGGTGAAATGATTAAAAAAAAATAAGAGTTAAAATATTGATAAATGCATGCAAACTCTCTTGATGTATTCCCATTCATTCATATGCAATACTTGTAGGCCAAAGCAGTTGGACATTGACACAATCACAGTATCATTTCTTTTACTTACTTCTAGCATTGCTGACACAATCATATGCACATAATGCATTTACATGAATTCTGTCATTTGATTTTCTTTGATCAGCAGATGAAATATCGAGGCTTATTGATGAAATAAATTGATTAGAAATTAATGGGATAAAATGAAATGGAAAAATACTGGTATTATATTTTCACTCTGAGAATATTCAGAGATATACCCCCCCTTTTCAGTTTTGAAAAAGACTGTTGACACAAGAGAAGATCAATAAAAAAAGTAGTTTTGATTTAGTTGAAGAAATACAATTTTCTCCAGTTTTCATACTCCATTATCATTTAGATACATAACAATGACAACCTCTGTCATTGGTTTTAGCATAAGATTACCTAAAAGTTTAGTTTATAACTGAACAGCTTGACAAGCCACACAGATGATTTGATAATAGGGGTAAAGATTTATGTCAAACCAGCCACACATTTTGGAAGAACTGTTAACATGAAGAGAGAGATGCTGCACAATGTTCCATGAAGACACCAAACAGCCCTCCACGGGTTTTAATTCAGAGCTTTATCATTCTTTAGACTGGTTGCTACTCAAGGCAAAATTCTGACTTTCTATTTAACCCATAGCTGAGAGGTAAGTTAACAAAACAGAATCAAGTGGAATTAGAATTCTGCTCAGCAACTCCACTTTCTGCATCAATAACCATTATACTGGCTACATAACCCCCCTCCACATACATACATGCACGCACGCACGCATATATATATAATTTGATTTGTTTTAAAGGCATATCAACTCTTTATGGGTCATTTAATGCCAAAATTTAATTTTCTTGGGAGCTTTGAAGTAATAAAAATATATCTTATTCTGTTTTCACAATTGATTACATGATAGATGATACTCGGCTTTTGTGCATATACATGTTTGTGTGGACATAATTACTAGAGGCAGTGATAATTGTGTGTATTATGTTGTAGTTCTGTTGAAGTTATATTTTGGAATATAGTTTGATTTAAGAAATTGTGCCTACAAGCACCTACACTTTATAGTAAGCAACCTTCTCCCATAAATAGAGCAAATTTATCAATGATCCTAACATTCAAGATTTATGATCTACTATGAAAAGTAACAATACAGGAACTCAAAAATCTTTGTGTGTAATAAAAAAAAAAAAAAAATGTTTGAATTTTCCTGCCACTCCAACATTAATAATAAAAAAATCAGCATTAAATTCTTACATTGGGCACACATGCACCACACTCTCTAAACTCCATGCACATATCAACCAACACATCAAGAATTACTAAAATACAAATATCATAAAACAAATATTAATGGATGATGCCAAAACAATCTAAAGCAGCCGATGCAAGGAAAGACTCAAAACACTAGAAGCAATTATTAAATGAAATACAGGCCACATTAAATAAAATAATATTCACCAAAGTAGACAGTATCTGAATACAATATATTTAATGTGTGTATATATTTAACAGTGGAAATGGAGTGATAAAAGTTTTTAAAAATAGAAAGATGCTCACACAAATTCCAGCTGCACTCAACATGCGAAGCCTCAGAATAAACGCTCCTATTCAAAACAACACAAAAATAAAATACAACTTAAATAGTCAAAACACAAGGAAAAACTAACACCAAAAACAAAACCCTCTTGAAAATGTCTACAGATGTGGCTGAAAGCACTTGCAACAATGAAAATTAAGGAAAATCTTTCTATTCTTTATTCCTACAAAATGGAAAAAAAACATAAGGATGATGGAAAAAACTACATAAAAAAAATTAAATCTTCCTGAAAGATATGAAAGATGTTTAAAAGAAAGGTTGCTGCCCAAATATATATATATATATATACACACACACACACACACACTCTTTTTGGTAAAGCCTTGTTCCCAATAACCATTATACATGATGTTACTGTAGATTTCCAACTTAACAGCTTTCCACAGAATACACCAAGATGTAGAGACAAAGGAATTCTAAATGCCAAACAAATACCAGATCTTTTTTTGAAAATGACTGAGATGATTAAAAGTACTTTTTAGCCCTGGCTCTAGTGTATGGACTCAGGAGACCCCATCACATCAATGTGGCAAGATGGGTAAATACCTACTTACACAATACAATAAGACAATGAACTTAGGACAGTTTATCTACAATTTTGATCCCAATGCATAACACCTTTTTGGAAAACTGCAAAAATATAATTTAAAAATAAAAAAAATCAAATAGGCATTGTTGCTTCTTTTTAATCAAACATTTTGGGATGAATACTTGCTGCATATATATATATATATATATATATATATATATATATATATATGGGTTGGCTGTTCAGGTGGTTTAATAAATAACATTTCAGAACAAGAAATCAGTAAAATGAGTACAAATTCCAGTCAAATTCACTGCATTTTGCTTTCACATACTCTTAGAAAAGTATGAAGCTATCTGTTCTCTCCCAGCTATGAATTAAATAGGCTTGGTTTGGTGACCAGTCTAAAAAAAGCATAACTCTAAATTAAAAACCTATGACAGAAGCTACTGCCAGTCATCTTGAACATTCTTGTCTTTGGATTATGATAGTTGATGTTCAGTGAATGGTATTCATATTGTATAAGTGTCTACCATTTTAAGCTGAGTGACAGGTTCTTTCTTATATAGTCATACTCAAAATTGAGCCAACAGTCATTGTACATAGGATACTAGTGCACCTTAAATGAAAAAGAACTTGTTCTTTGGTATTTGCCAAATGTTTACATTCTCATTCTGCTTTCAGATAAATGTATAGCATTAACATGTCAGTTTTCAATCAAAGACAGGAAATAAAGACACATTCTACTTATGGCAGTGTCTTCTTGAAAATAGCTTTATGCAGATCCCAGGGAAGTAATACACTCCAAGTTCTTGTTTGTGTGATGGTCCTGGTGGTTCCTAAGAAACAAGGGCCATGTCAAACTGGCCAACTTGTTCCCACGAGGCTTCAATTTCAATGTAACTGCCTACATTGAATGGGATGGTTATATATTCCTATAGAATTCATATAACACAGGAGTGGCTGGCTGAGAATTTTCACAATCATGTCATTACCAATGTCACCTCATAGCTTTCCTTCCCAATTTGAATCAGCTGTATTCCTATACCTTGGGTATCATCAGTTGTAGTTTGTTATCAATTACCTGACATTCCATTCTGTGTGTGTGTGTGTGTGCGTGTGTGTGTGTGTATATATATGCTCAACTGTTCTTGGATTCATGAAGATAACTTTCTCAAAGATTTCTAATGTTTGGTCAGATTTTAGAAAGTGGAGAGGGCCAAAAACTTTTCTGCACGTCCTTGTTTGTATATATGTGTATGTTAGTGTTTATACATAATTAATTTGTAGCCTAATGATAAAAAAGTATAAAATAATGTAAAATATGTGTAAAAATTAGCTTTTGTTATATATTTTATTAAAAAAATATTTTATTTTTTTTATATGAAGTTTTGAAAAGAATTTTTAACATGAATTAAATTTCTTGCTTATCAATATTTTATGTAAAAATTGTTGAATTTTTTTGTTTCCACTTCCATATTGAACATTTTCATACTATTACAAAAAAACAGTTTCTTTTTAACTTGGCTGCAAGTATTTAAAAAAATCTTTACACTCAACTAACTTGAAAGTTGGAATTTAGCTATTTACAGAGTTGTCTCTTCTTATTTATTAGCAAATAATTATGAATTCTTATAAATAACAATTGATTTGGCAATTAACTTAAAAACTGTTTTAAAAGACGGAGATTAATTCCAATGTAATTTTTTCAAGTAACATTTTAAAGATATAAAGTCTTCTTTTTTTGTGTTTTAAATTTTTTTTCTGGTGTCTTGTTTTGTAGGCTGATGGTGAGTGTCCAGTGTCCTCTGGGACTGGCACAAGTGCGGTTATATCATGGTCTGGACCAAGAACTGTGATAGTGCCCCGCACCGAAGCAGGATTTGGATTTACGTTACGCCACTTCATTGTCTACCCCCCAGAATCTTCCATCAGCTCACAAATCCAGGTAAGTTGGTAATATTTTCTCTGCTGCTCAAGTAATTCTATTTATAAAAAATGCTTTTACTGTGTATCATTAATATTCCTAATTTAAAGATGAAAAGAATAGGCAAAAATACTTTCTTTGGGAATCAGATAAATTTCCTTGAGTTCGTTGATAAAAACATCAAAAGTTTTCAAGGAATAATAAGTAGGACTGTTCCATTCTGCCTACCTTAAAAATAAGCGTTTCACATCATTGTCATGCTCCAATGTTGAAATAGGCACCAGATAGGCTCGTTTGATGACTTATAAGATTTTGTTCAGCTTTTCTTCTAAATGTATTTTAAAGAAAACTTTGTAATCACTCTCATGTCTTTGTCTATTTAAGACTTGTACTTTTCAACACTTCCTCATGGCTGCAGTGTCTAAAATTTTCAGAGTTTTACAAAAGTGAATTTCTCTCTCTCTGATCAGTGAAACAAAATGTGTAACTTTCCTTTAAATCAGACTTCCATTGGGGTTGTCACCATGATCCATAATGAACTTTTTTACAGTTCACTTAAAATACCTGCTGCTGGGCATTTTTGCATTTATTTACTTTTTTTTTAACCTTTTGCAAGCCTTAAAATTAATAGAAATTTCTCTTTATTCATAAAATCTACCTTACAATCCATTTTAGAGCTTCAAACTCATAGCATGGCTATTAATTTTGGAATTCAAAATTCAAAACATTTTAAACAAATGACAACTGTTTCCAACCAAACTATGCAGATAGATGTTATCATTAAGGAAATAAACTTTCAGATTCCAATACATTAGGTTGGTGCAAAAATAATGACATAATAATGTCGTTTTTCGACGTATTTTTAACATCAAAAATGACATTATTACGTCATTATTTTTGCACCAACCTAATATATTGAATTTTTTTTATAGATCAATAAAATATGAAGTGATTGGTTTTGATTTATAGTGTAGGTGTATATTTGTTTTTGATATTTTTTTTTTATTTTAAATAATATTACATCAGAAATAATTAAGATAATGATGTTTAGTACAAAAGAACAAAAGGATAAACTTTCTTTTTGCTTGTAAATTATTCTAGAAAGTAAAAAAAAACTGAAATAATTACACAGGAAAGAAAATAGTTTTGGAATGATTCCAAGGATGGATGATGAACATGTAGAAGATTCAAAATCAGAAATCATCCAAGAAAATCTTGAAATTATTTAAGAATTGGAGATTATCTGAAGAAAGCAATTGAAAAATCTAGATGGCAGTGAAGACGATATTCTTCCAAACTTGGAGAACAGAAAAATGGTAAAAACATTTGAGAACACAAAAAAACGAAAGGATATTTGGTAACATAAAACAGTTGGCATATTTCATAAACTAAGCTTGGTACAGTACAAGAAGTAAAATCAATGTATGATGATAGTGTTGGAATGGCATGGTATCTATCTATAAAATCTACTTTTAAAAACTAGGTATTTACTTGTGATTTAACCCAGTAGGAAAGTTTTTAAATTTATGCCAAAGTCAAATCTTGATTGTATAGATTCTACTTGACATTTCTGTCCAGAGAAATATTGCATTGGAACTAATTTATGATGTTTCGTATGAAAGAAGCAAGGATAAAGTTTCTTTCTTTTTACTAATGAGCTTGTGTAAATGGATGGCAGAAGAGGGAAGGATTTGTAAAAAAAACAAAAAAAACATTGCTATAAAGGATACAGAGTTGTGGATAGCCATGATCGACTATGTGCTGAAACTGGATTAATCCACTGGGCCACGTGACAATAAAGATGACGACAACAATCCAAACTATATAAATAGTTACAATATCTCATTTCAGAAATATAAACAGAATCTTGCATTGAATATAAAATAGAGTATTGGAGAAGTTTGAAAATGCTTTGAACACAAAAGCGTTGGTTGCCTACCATAACGAGACTGACCACAAATTTGACATAAAAAAATGCTACTCTGATCAAATGAGAAAAGAATTCACTATGATATAAATGTCTAGAAAGTGCTTTGATCGCAAGGTCATCTACAGTAAATTTGCACACTGGCTCTTCCATTATTTCACCATTCCTGGCAGATATTCTAATATCACAGTGTATGATACCTACTTACAAAAGTGATAGAAAGAAAAAGAAAATAACTCTAAATGAATTCAACTAATTAGAAGAAAAAAAAAAAATTAAAATTCCCAGCACCTCTCACTTGTGTACATGTGTAGTTGTACCAACATAACAAATCTAGTTCGATGAAGTCCTGAAGGACAAAATGTGTCACAAGTAAACTTTTTCACTTTGTCATAAAATTTCCCCACATATATAGCCACCAATTCCAGCATCACATCCACCTATGAATTCCTCCAAATTTTAAAAACTACTAAACCAAACCAAGGTATAATAGCATCACTTGACATCAAAAACTTATTTGCAAATGTTCCCGTTGGTCAAAGCATTGATATTATCCTCAATTCTGTGTATACTAATAATTCTATCCCTCCACCATCCATCAAACCATCTATACTAAAAAAATTACTACACACATGCACAACCAAAGTTCCATTCTATGACCATAATGGCAACATTTACACCCAAACTAATGGTGTTAGTATGGGAAATCCACTCGGTCCATGCTTTTCCAACTATTACATGTCCCATGTAGAAAATATGATATTTACACAGGTCAATAAACCTAAAATATATGTTTGCTACATAGATTATACTTTTATTTTAGCAAATAACATTAAAGAAATAGATAAACTGAGAAAAACTCCATCCTGAACTTTGACTATGAACAAAAAACAAACTCCCATTCTTAGATGTTCTCATTGAATATAGCAATAACACTTTTATCACCTCATTATACAAAAAACCCACTAGCAAAATCTCTTGCCACCTTAACTTTAAAAGTGAATGCCCACTCAGATACAAAATAGCAGTAATAAAAAGCTTGCTAAAAAGAACACACCAGAATTCATCCTCTCAACTACTCTTCCTCAAAGAACTTAATAATGTAAAACAAACCCTAATCAACAACGGCTTCCCTAACCACCTTATAGACCACCAAATTAGACTATTTCTCTCCAAAGTAAGTAATAATGATAGTCAACACACAACTAATATATATATATATATATATATATATAATGTGAGTGTGTGTATTTAGTCAGCATATCTTCATTCAAGCATATTTTGCTGAATAATCTAGGCATTATTTAAATTGATATACAATGTGGGTCTTTTGCAAAAGACCAACATTGTATATCAATTTAAATGTCCTTTGGGAGATTGTATCTGACAAAAAAGTAAATATATATGTTGGTTTCAAGACAACAGCATTATCAAAAAACTTTACATTACACATCTCAGATTCAAGTTGTATTATAGAACATTTAAAAACATTCTTGTCTGCATTCATATTTTGGAGGAATATTAATTGACAATACAAGTATACTCCACCACGAAAATAAAAAACAAAAACTTCAAATTCTTGAAGTACTCTGTGCAAAAAATGCATCACTGAATAAGATTAATTGTGAGTATAGCAGCAATGTTTTAAAATGCCTATAAAAGCAATGTTTTGCGATACTCCAATTGTAAAGAATTTTTTTTTCATTTTAAATTGCTGGTTAAGTATTTTAATAATAAAAAAAAATATAAATATAAAAACATGCATATTATTCTTAACTGTTGAGTTTTAAATTGACTATAATGAAGCATGCATTTTCATAATTATAAAAGTGCATTTCATGCATATTTACAAAAACAAATTCACAATTATCACTTATATTAATTTTTTGTCTTAGCATTTCACCCCTGAAGATGATCTTGAATGAGATTGAAAGTACTTAGGAAAATGAAAGATATAAAAAAAACTATGGCACCTTCCTTAATGAGTTTAATAACAACATTAAGAAATTGATCTATGAATTTGAGAGGATTAAAATAAAAATACAAACATATTGTTTAGATTATTCAACAAAGCATAATATATATATATATATATATATATATATATATAAAATAATTTATGTCATTCAATATCAACTCAAGCAATAGTGCCACAGTCAACAGATTTGCTGTTTTTATTTTTTTTTTTATAAATTTTACTATTATTTTGCCTCACTTGGCAAAATACTCACCAAAAAGTGCAAAGTAGCCACCCCACTAGTTTTAATGGCCTATAACTTGAGAAAGACATAAGAAAGAGATAAACTGAAACCAGAGATTTTCATTCTAAGTATCAGTCTATGGGAACACCAAATTGCAGCCAGATATCTTTTCAGAATGCAAACTTACAAACTGCTGTATTCAGCAAGTCATGGTGCTAATGCCTGACACAAAAATTCAAGCAAATTTCCACTCTTGAAGTATGACTCAAATAAAGTTCCTAATTTCAAGTTTTCCATTTCTCTAGGGTAAGTATTAACATATAAAACTTTTATCAAAATCGGAGGTGGTGACCATGGAAACTTAGAAAAGTTTGGGTGAGTTGATATGGAATGACACACACATACATATGCACACACACATATGAGATAATAACTGTCAATAAAAACAATCAAATATTAAAAATATTTTTTAATAATAATAATATTGATGCTTAGTAATTGTAAGTTCAATCCCTGGGATGGATGGTACAGATATATACAGACTCATTTAAAACATGATGGGCAACAATGAAGACAAGATATCCCTAGAGATATGGACAGTGGTATGAGAACAATGCACAACTGTAGATTGAATAAAGTGTTTAGTTACCCAGACACTTAAAGATCGTGGAACACAGCAGCCAAAATATTGTGATAATAAAAACAAAGATGAGGTCTATAGTTCAACTGCAAATAAACTAAATAGACTTAACTTAATCTGGCACAAGGCCACTAATTTTGGGCACCTAGTAAAAATTAAACTCACTGCAGTCATTAATAGTCATGTGAACATATTCAATACTAATCAATATCAAAATGTGCAATTAATAGTTTAACAGGTAAAAAGATGTGTGTGTGTGTGTATATATATATATATATATATATATAATTTTTATTTATAATAATAAAAACAAATAAATTAATCCAAATAAATAAGCAAACTAACAAACTGCTCCCAATAAATCAACCATTAGAAAAAACAAGTAAAGATAATCAATCCAAATAA
Source organism: Acanthosepion lycidas (assembly GCA_963932145.1). NCBI lineage: Eukaryota > Metazoa > Mollusca > Cephalopoda > Sepiida > Sepiidae > Acanthosepion > Acanthosepion lycidas. The sequence continues at coordinate 70,370,363 of OZ010613.1, read as the reverse complement.
ATATATGAAATAATAAACAAATTAAAAACTGTTCCTGCCAAAATAATAGTTAGAATAAACTACAGCAATCCCCAAAATTGAATAAATAGCTTTATCTTCCAAAAACTAAACAAAACTATTAAGCAATATAAACAAATTTTTACTACATTAATAAAACACCGATTAAAATGGAAATAAATAAATATATAAGATGAAAAAAATAAATAAAAAATAAAAACAAGCAAAATAATTTAACCCAAATAAATAAATAAACGATTTCCGGCAAAATAACCGCCAAAATAGGTTACCCACAATGCACCACTGACCCATATATATAAACAGCCGAGTAAAAAAAAAAAATAACACTCATGGCCTGACGATTGCATCTAGCATGAAACAGCCTGTCGCCTCTAAGTGTTGACTTCACTGTTCACTTTTATATTTACACTCGCTCTATCTCTGATATTGAGCACTTTATCCCATAAATATAGCAAACCTTAAGCGTATATTTCTTTTATATATATATATATATATATATATATATATATATATATTTCACATATTTTCACACATATACATATACATACATATATATATATATATATATATATAAAGATAGTATAATCTGAGTTATGCTCACTAATGCACTCAGGAAAGATAGGAATTTGCTTATTCCTCCATGTGTGAATTAATAGACTGAATAATATTTTTTATGACTTATCAATCTTTTGAGAGAAAATATTTTACATTGTAAGAATTTCTTGTAGATAATAATGATTTACTGATACAAATCTTTCTGATTAAACCATAGCTGGAGAAGTGGTAGATTCATACCCTTTTACAAGGGTATTTACAGTGAAACAAATAAAACAAAACTGACTGGAAGGAAAACACAGTTCTCTGATTTCCAATTCTGAGCCATTAACCATTGCACCACCCGCACATCCAGGCTTACAGAGCCTGGTATTCCCAATGAGAGAATAGGTACTGACCAGGCTCAATGTTGCTTAACTTCAGTGATATGGCTATAAGCCATATGTAAATAGATCGAAAAGTTGAAATAGATATGAACAGAATATGGCAGATATTTTCAGCCAAACTTTGAATTGAGATTTCTCTCTCGTACATGCCCCCACTTTGTCAATAAGAATGCTACAATGTGATTTCAAGCACCCCCCCGCCCCAATAACCATAAATACTGCCCCTCCACCATAAAATGCATTGTTGAATATAAGCAGCTTCTTAGAAGAAAATAAGAAATGGAATTTGCTTCTTTTTTCTTTCTTTTTTTTTTTTTTTCATAGCTTGGTATTTGCTGTCCACTGTTGAAGTTAGATAAACAAAAAATAACATAATCATTGATAGCATGGAAATTGCTATCAGCAAATTAAGGTTGAATTTCAATTGAGGCTGCTGCTGCTGATGATGATGATGTTTAATTAACATTAACGCCCTCCTGGGAACAAGATGACATCACTCTGAAATGTCTCGGGACTGGCATACCAGAATACTTGATGAGTGGGTGAATAAGTACTCCTGGGACACACCACTCTTCCATAATTACTCTCCCTAATAGTAACAGTAATAAAAGCTATTAAACTTATAGTCAACCTTGACAGAAGTCCATCAATTATGACTTTGTAGGTGGCGTAACAGTTATCAATGCGGAAAATGGAATTGGCAATCCAAAGTCAAATTCCAGCTGAGTCTGTTCCCATTACATTAATACTCCTATGAAAAGTATAAATCCATTTATCCCCACTCTCAGAGCTATTGGTAAAATAGTTGGGTAGACTGGTCTTTCTGGGCCTTTATAGGCCAACCAGTCTAAGAGATGAACAACTCTGAATTCAAAACCATTTTAAAAGGAACTGGGAACCACATTGATTCTTCCCCAGTCATTTCGTTCTTGCCATACTGAAGGGCACTTGATGCGATGATGAGAGAAATCCACCTCTGTGTCAGGAGCCATTTGCAGTTTTAGACCTTGGCCCCCTTAGTTTTTGCTCTACCATTCTATGCCAGGACTCTTTGGATCTGCCACAATTTATTCCATGGACTGAACATGTGAACAATGACAGTTTTAGGTAAAATAAATATAAAAAGTACACATACTTAACATCATAAATAGATAATTGAAATTTCTAGGGCACATAATGAGAAAAGAGGGCTTGGAAAATTTGATACTCAAAATAGATATTAAAAGCAAGAGAGACAAGAAAACAAAGTATAAACTACCTAGCGAGCTTCTGTATATGGATGATGGAACAAGGTTTAGGAGAGATAACAAAAAGACAAAATTTATTAAGAGCTACTAAGGAGAGGAAATTGTGGAGAGACATTATCACCAATGCCCTGAAGGTGTACAGCACTTAGAAAAAGGAGGCATCCAGCAGAAGACTGTCTTCAGTAGTGAACTTGCCATTCTGCTGACATGTCTGAGCAACCTTTGTCTTTTATATTTTTAATTGTGAAGTTCACAATGTACCAGGCCCAGGAACCCCACTCGGGGTAGAGGGTTACAGATTAAGTGACACAGTTCATGTGGATAGGTGAGGAAGATAACGGTTAACCCAAGAGTTAAACAGGTTAAGATTGTATTGATCAGGGAAATATCATCTTGGAAGTTGGTTCCACAGAGCAGTGGTTCATAGGAAAAAGAACTGGACAGCTCCTACCCAAATATGACAGCAGTACTCCATTTTTGGCCTGATCTGTCTCTTGTTAAGGTAAAGGATAACACAGTGAGTCAGGTCCTTACTGGAGCTGTACAGGGAACCAACCATTTATCAATGGATCATATGTAAGAGTTTCATTTAAGGTCTGGGGGTGAGTTTAAGACCCAATAGTCACTCAAGGCATTGGGCATCCCCAAGGGAACATCCATTCATCGTAACTGGTGGTAGTTCAGGGGTCCAATCAGTGATGATGTAACTAGTTTGGTTTTTGATCTTAATGTAAAATAGTTGGGTAACAAAGTTCTTTAGTATTGATAGGACAACTGTGAATTCAAAATCACAGTAAAAGTAAATGGAAAATCTGGTTTTCTCAAGAATAGTTATGCTGAAGCACAGTTTGCAGATATTGAAGAAAAAAAAAGCAAGTTGAAGAGAGCCATGATCACTTACACCCTGTAAGCTCACTGTTTAAAGTGTATCGATTGGAAAGAGAGAGAGAGAGAAGGAAAAATGTTGCCTATGTTTCAGAACAAACAATTTCTCGTCTCTTTTCCATCTAACTTCAAGTAGATACTTGATGTTATATGAGGGTCAAATGATTGTATTTAACTACTTCAGAGCCATAAACTAGAATTGAGCACGTTTCTCACTGCCCGAGTTGGTTATGCTTTAGCACGGGTCAAGTGGTCACTCACAATAATAAGTGGTCTGAAAAATTTACATTTTTCATATAAACTAGAAAATCCTGTCACTTTTCAACAGAAACTTATGATAAAAAAAAAAAAAAAAAAAAGTTCATCGTTGAATTCCTTCTTTCATACATTTTTGTGCTTGAATGTGGACTCTGCAATATTTTCATTCAATTGTAAATCGCCAGTGTTTTTTTTTTGTTTTTGTTTTTTTTAAATCAATGCATTTTAGGAGTTACTTAAATATTTTTGGCCCACGATCCACTCCTTTTGACATCCTGTCTTCTCTGTAATCTCAAGTTAACAATCTTTTTTGTTAATTCACCCCAAATAATGTAAAGTTACTTATCACAAAGATTAATTCACCCCAAGAAATTATGAATTTTAAATCAAAATTAGTTTGCTTCACAGCAACTCCAACCGTAAGAATGAAAACTTAACCAAAAATCAGGGAGTTAGTCAAATTTAGTAAGTGTGGATAATATTCGAGGTACTTACAAGGAATTTTTTACAATTTAAAAAATAAAATCTGTTTTTGGTTTGCTTATCAGGGTGAGTGTGAACATAGGCCCCCGCACTTAGAAATAGTCCACTCAAGTCAGCCACATTTGGGACGATCACAAAGGCCAACCCAACCAGAGTGCAATGGAAGCACCTTACTCTGGCAGAATTTGGTGTGAATTTTAGTAAATATAAATTCTTTTTTATTTTGGGATGAATTAATAGAAAAGATTTCAATTCCTATTCTCTGTCTTTCTTTATATGTGTGTAACTTTTAAACAGTTAATGGATTTTGAATTTGACATTATTTCTTATATATGTTATATATGTGTGTGTGTGTGTGTGTGTGTTATATTTAGTTGGTACACATAGTTGAGTAGACATTAATTTCACTTAAATTTCACTTTCACTTTCATTTAAAAACAAAACAGGGATGCCGGCTCACGTAACTTGTAACATTCATTGTGATAAGAAATATGTGTGTAGTTTTAGTGTAGTTTGTCACAGGGCCACATTTTTGGAGACCATTGTGGAGAGCAAATTTACTACTCTAGTAGCAGTTAGTAGTCTGAGAGACAACCTTACTAACCACCAGTTGAGCAACACAACATGTGAAGCTATCAGACTTAGTGAAGTTTGATACACAGTATAGGTGAGCATCGAACTACCAAGGACAAATTAATCTTGACCATTGACAATCTGCGAATTCTTCTATTTTTTTTTTTTTTCTTGTATACATCTCTATGTTTTTGAGAAGAGGTTTTGTAACTATTTACATTGTTCAGACTATTCTCCTCATCTTTATGACCATATGAGATTATGGCTGTTGTACTCTCGGGCCTTCTTCAGGATATGTCTATATTTCTGAGACAAGGTATTGTAACTATTTACACTATTTGCATTATTTGAAGTTTTGTTCTCATCTTTATTAGCACATTCACAACATTTCAGCCATTTTACACTTCGGCCTTCCTCAGGTGATACATGTTGGAATTTCAAACCAAACCCTTTATTTTGTCCACCAGAATAAATTGTTCTACTTCCATGTGTCTTACATTTTCTACATATCTGTTTCAGTTATCTCCCTTCAGTAACTCAACTCTCCAAATTTTTTGTTCAACTCTGTTGTGGCCAGGTATTGAAATCACAACTCTTTGGCTCAAACCACTGGATTACTTCAACCGATGCTTTCATCTACTGAGACATGTGTCTATATTTTTTTTTTTTTACATTATTTCTAATCTTAAAATCATTACCAAAGGCTTTAAATTTTATTCCAAGCAGTCTTATTCTGTCACTAACAGTTTTATTAATTGCTAACCACACAATCCCTTTCTTTCAATGTATGTCTGTTGTTCACTGTCATAAATGACAAGAAAGGGAGAAGAAATCAGAATTAAAAAAAAAAAAAATACAAACTCGATGACAGTGGCTTCATTAGCTAAAGTTTTATAGCAATCATGTAATACTAATAATAGTAGATTTAAAAGAAAAATTCTTTGATTGAAGCAAATCAATAAAAATCATCAACACTCTAAGACAAAGGTCAAAGTAAAAATAGAAGGAAAATCTGTTGGTAACAGTGTTCACTCAATCTGCATAAAATGTTATTTTTTTTTAAAGATAAAGCGTGTTGTTATCTAGATGAAATTTGACATGATATATACTTTTTCAACTTTCTAATGTTTTTCAATATTTCAGTATGTCAACGCAATAGAAAAATTTTAATCTTTTAAACTTAAAATTTATTTCTTTTTTGTCAGAACTGATTAAAATGAAAAAAAAAAAAGGAACAAACAGAAAATATTTGAAGGAAAGCCAATGTTAATATTTAAATAAAGAAACATTGAAAATTATCCATGAACCTCTAGTAAAATTCACTTATGGTTATATAATGTTGAAACACCAGTTCTTGTACAATCCCTGAAATTAAGCAATGCTGAGTCCGTAACTAGATGGATGACTGCTTGGGAATACCAGGTACTGTAAGCTTAGATGTGCAGGTAGAATAAAGTGCTTACAGCTGGGAATAGAAAATTGGAGAAGCAAGTTCTATTTCCATTCAGGCTTGTTATATTCACTTAGTAGCAGGCTTTACTAGCTCACTATTTCTCACGTAAAGTAAGATATATTCACTACTTGAAATCTTTGAAACAAAAATTCTAAATGAACATTTCATTCATAAATTGGCTTGTTAAGGAAAGTTTTACAAATAGATGCCAGCTTGTTGAAGGCCAAGTAAAATGCAAATTTCAAACACTTTTCTGCCCTACATAAGATGATATTCCTAAACAGAACTATTTTTGATATGAAAATCAAAACAATCCTCGGATAAAAGAACAATAATGAAGGTCAGTGAATTAATGAGATATACCTTTTTAAAATCAATATGCAAATTAAACTTAGTGATATCACCTAGAAATAGCTAATTTATAATACAGATATTGAGCTTTTAGCATTGTCATATGTCAGAGGGTATCCCCCAGACAAGGCTCTGCCTAAGGGCAGAGTCTTGTCTCTGGAAACTGACTCCATTTTTATGTGGTCTATAGGGAATTTTTGCTTGAGCCTACGTGCTCGGATACCCCACTTTAAACTCTGCCTTGTGCCACATCTTGCTGCATGAGGCAGCAGGTAAATAATTATAAATTACTATAAAGTAGAGTTAGGGTTTTTTAATCTCAGAATTCATGATTCCAATTTTGCATTTATTCATGTGGATTCCCTAATATAGGTTTTACTTAATCAGCTATTATGTTTCTCTAAATCTTCAAATGTTGAATGCATAACTAATTCTAATTTCTATTTTCCCATCTTTACACTATATTAATTTTATCTTATAAATTGTCCCCTGTTCTGTCAGCCATAAAAAATAATTGTATGGAAAATAAGGATCTACGTACATCAAATTGTCTTTAAATCAAATGGCAGCAGAAAACTTATCATTGAACTTTTAAAAGGTAAGCTTAAACATTAATTCAATACTTAAATGCAGTGATCAATTTTGAGTTCTTCTATAGTTTATTGATGCTTATCACATCTACTTCTCCCTAGCTATTGTGATGAAAGCCAAACCAAGAGTCCTCCACAGAACTAGCTTAAAAGCTGCCCTATTGGGTGGCATTTAAATTAGTTTAAAATTTTAAGCTAGCTGCAATTTTGGATACAAAGGGAAGATAAGTTACTTCCCTTTAACCATGAAAGCAACAATAATGGCCAGTATAATATATTAATACATACTTTTAACCTCACATAATCTGGCAACACTGACTCTGAGCTCAACAAAAATCATTTCCTGTGCCTAACTTTTCTAGGGCTTTTGAATGAGCTATGAGTCATTGAAATTGTGACACTGGGAATAGAAGAGTTGCTTGGACATGCACACACACATATACACTATACTTTATATGTAAGATGTGTGTGTATTTATATGTGCGTGCTTGTGAATTTTTATTTTTTTTATACGTATATTGAGCACTTTACTATGTTATTGTTTTGTGGTCTAATTCAACATTGATCCATAATTTTTTTTCATAATTTTACACACACACCTATATATATATATCTTTCTGTGTGTGTGTGTGTGTGTGTGTGTATATATATATATATATATATATATATATATATATATAAAAAATTTGTCTCTTAGTTGATTGATGTTATATAGTGCAAAATTATCCATAAGATACAGATTCATGGGTGTGTGGCTGAGTGGTTAGAATGTTAGCTTGATATGATTCAGGTTTGAATCACATCATGGCCAATGTGTCAAAATTTCTACATAATATCATCCTGAAGAGGCAACACCATTAGGAAGTTCAGGAAAATCATGCTACTTGTTGACAAAAGCCTTGTGAGTGAAACTGAGTAGATGAAACTGTTTGGAAGCCATGTCACCATAGCCAAAGGTTCAAACATACTGGCCTAGTTTAACTACTGTTCACATCAGATTATTCACTCTCTTCTAATGTCTGCATAAACCACAGGTTGGTTTTGTGGATGTTGAACAGACAGAAGTATGCCTAGGTTTAGTTAGCAAAACAGGGAGCCATTACTTACAATCCGTTTAATTTAAATTAAAAATATTTTTAATATTTATTTCCGATCTCGCGACTTTCTTCAGGCAGATAAAAGGAATCAATTTTTCTTATGTTCTTTTAATGTTTCATTATTTGGCAAGCACTTAACAACAGTATTACCCTTCACAAAAGCAACATCAAATTACCTGACCACAGAAAACTCTTTATATCGCAACACATCTACAAATGCAATCAAGGCAAATTTAAAATCATGTCAATATACCAAACAGACGACTACTCTTTCTTACAAATTCAAGCAAAAAAAACAAACTTCATAGACAAATTTAAACCAACAACGAACAGATCATAACCCCACACACATAGATAGAAGGCATGCACACATGATGACCAGATACACTGGTCGGACTGTACACATACGTACACACAAACAGGTATCCATGGAGAACAATAATATATATAGATACACTGGCAAAAACAGATAGACTATTCACGGGCACACACGTGAGCCCTACACAACACGGGAAGAATGTGTGTGTGTGTGTGTGTGTGTATATATATATATATATATATATATATATATATATAAAGAATCTGATCTTGGGTGTCAAATAAATACTCATAATCCATTTCTGAAACTTTTCCTACAATATAAAAAAATTATGAAGGTAGTAGGAACAAGATAGGCATCAACACCCAAGTTTATGTAATTAATTTTCATGCTTTCAAACGGACATACTAGGACTAACTTTGAACTTTATATATTAGGAGACTTGTGACAGGTGGTGTATCAACACCTTCATACTGAACTTGGAATTTACCTGTTCAACACCCTCTTACCAACAGTGGAAAATTAAATTAATTGATTAGAGGAAATTCTAAGAAGCTCCAGAATAGATTTTCTAGAAATAACTTTTTTTGCCAACAGGAACAATTGGAATAATCTCCCTGTGTTTACAGTAACTGCACCTTCTCAGAATGTCTTTCACGAGAAATGGCACAGGAGGAGCGACACATTGTCATTTTTACCTCTGGACAATGTTTTAATGTTTCAAATATTTGTTGCTTTAGATTTAAGAAATACTGTCACTGCACAAAGTTGCAATTTTATTTTTGGTTTTTAATGTTTAAATATTTTTTAATGGCATTTTTGTATTCCCAGTCCTGAAGATCGTTTGATAAATTTTGAAGAAAGCTTTTAGAATGTTTCTCTTTGTTTCGGTCTGTCAGAAGCTGAATCCAAGTTTGGGACTGATTCACTGGTAGACAGAACAGTAAAAGATACTTACTATAGAGCAGTACTACTTGTATTTATCTTGAAAGCCATTACTTTTTAGTACAATCTTAGCAACTAGTTACTTTTTTTTGTAACACTTACCTCATACCAGGGTGAAAAGTCAGTCATAATTGATGGTTACTGAACGAGAGGTGTATTATGAACGTAAAAGGAGGAAAAGAAAGTGAACATTACAAGTATATGGCAAATAACGGTCAATGCTAGTCTTGAAGAGGTTAAGATTGTGGCGTTCTTGTTGGCTAGTTGAATGAAAACCATGCCCATTGCTATCATGGGCTAATGAGTCCTCAATTTGATGAATCTAGTTATTGTGATTGACAGTGGATAAGTAGAAGGATTTTATGAAGAATCCGCCACAAATATATTCACCGGAAACAAGTGGGGTCCTGTCCGAGAAACGTTCATTACAACTTTATCCACATGATCATCATATGTGATTAAAAAAAAAAGAAAGTTACATTTTAAACGTTCTCCATGGCGTTTTTATCGAAGTTTAATTTCGTTCTTTGAAATCGATTGCCATCAAACAATTTCAAAACATTTACAATGAAAACTACATAAAAAACGTTTGAACTTAATAATAGATAAAAGATAACAATGACTAAAGATTTTGATAATATTTTGTTATATTCCGTGCTAATAGGAATATATACTTGACAAACACGGTGGATAAAGTAAGTAAAGGTTTATTGTAAAAACCAGTTCAATAAGAATAAAGGTAAGTTATGCACAGGGTCGTCGCAAGTCAATCCAGTAGTGATTGCTGCTATTGGAAGGTCGGTAGTTCTCGCGTAAGTCTGAGTCGTACTCAACAGATCCCAGCTAGAAATATTTACCAGCCACCCTACAAGGTAGGATGTGGCACAAGGCCGAGTTTAATGTGGGGGAATCCGAGCCCGTAGGTTCGGCCAAAATATTCCTGTAGACCCTGTATAAAACGGCGTCGGGTAGCTGTTTCCCGAGGCAAGACTCTGCCCTTCGACATAGTCTCGTCTGAGGATCCTCTCTGCCCAGAGGAAGAGAGTTCGACCAGTACAGCTGGAAAAGATTCCCACTAGACGGTCTCTAGCATCTGACCCACGCAGTCATATGTGGCAAAAGGCCGAATTTAATGCTCAGCCAAAAAATCCCCGTAGTCCCCGTATAAACGAGATCGGGTCTGTCTACCTCCCCGGGCGAGACTCTGCCCGAAGGCAGAGAGTTCGACCCGCACATTTGGAAAAGATTCCAGCTAGACGGTATTTGCTACCCCCCGACACACACACTCACACGAGGGTAGATGTGGCACAAGGCCGAGTTTAACGTGGGTTATCCGAGCCCGTAGACTCGGCCCCAAAATCCGCCTAGAACCCGTATAACGGGATCGGGTTGGTCAACCTCCCCGAATGAGACTCTGCACTTCGGCTGAACCTCGTCCGGGTTCCTCTCTGCTCAGAGGCAGAGAGTTCGACCGTCTAGCCGAAAAGATTACAGGTAGACTCCTGTAGTCCGTTGCCTTACGGATACTCATAGGTAGTTACTACCTAGGTTATTCCATTACATCATATTTCAAAGTTTATTCTCATCACCATCAGAGCATTGAAATGTCAACAAAATCAGTCATGATTTTTTTAATTGTTTATTGAATATTAAGTACAAGCATGTTTTTCGGTATTGCTTTCGTCTAACATCTTGACATTTTATGGAAATGGCTGTCGAAACATTCTCAGTTTGACCCACTTCCTAAAAGCTGACTAAACATTTGAATTTTCTTTTTTTTTTTTTCAAATCCCTACTTGATGGAACCCCCCCCCCCCACCGCCACCACCACCAAAAAAAAATTCAGAACCCCCACCCCACACTTCCTCTGTCATTTTTTTGTTTGTTTGTTTGTTTGTTTGTTTGTTAATAATATAGGTAATAATAAATATAAAGTTAATAATATAAAGACCGCATCAGTTGACTGAAAAGAAGCAGCATGAGGAAGTGGGGGGTCCTCGAAGCAAGGTTGGTCAATTCAAAAAAATGAAATTGCAACTAGTGAGTTTTAGAATAGAAGCGAGCAAACTACAAAACACATGCTATACCAAGATATAGCATCCTTACTCTTTGAGTCTGTATAAAAAAGAGGAGGAGGAGGATGAAGAAGCGAGGTTGTGTTGGGGAGGTACACTGAGCCAAAGAAAGTGGAGTTGGAGGCAGTGATGAAAATGAGATGTATGACATGGAGGGGGATATCTAATCAGTATCAGTCACTGGTTACTCTCTCTCCCCCACGCTCCGCTCTCACTTTCTCCCCCTCCAACCAAAAATATCAGTAAAATAAAAGATAAAATAGCATTTTCTGTGCCGCAAGATAAACTCTTATACACACACACACATATAGTGTATACATATATATATATATATATATATACTGACTACATTCATGGTAATTTTTTCTCTCTTTCCTCAGAAAGTGAGAGAGAGACTTTTGAGACATCCCTCCCCCCACAACAACTGGAAATATGCAAATAGAGATGGGAGGATGTTTTAAAAAAAAACTTTTTTACGTGCTTCCAAATGAGGTAGTTTGGGTAGGTTAATGGTTAAATTTAGTAGTCATTCTTAGTTGTTATTGTAGCAGTGGCTGGATAGGCAGCAGGTTGTGGGGGGGGGGGTGATTAAAAGATACCAAAAATAATAAAGAACTAAATGTATTGCCTGAAATTAGATTTACAGATATCAATTTTGGGTACATCTGAACCTTGGATTGTCAAATAAAAAAAGATAAGCTTTCGTCTTGGGTACGATCAAAGTGTGATATCTGTTCTCATTTTAGATGGGAGCAGGCACCTGATCCTGGAGATTCCAATCCTGCAGCAGCACCTTTCACATTGCACTATGAGAGGTGGGGTAGGTGTAATATCAACGCCAGCATGACAATGGTTGCTGGGACGAAGAACATTTTGCTCTTGGCCCATATGTACACGTATGGGTTCCCCACACAAAGAAGACCTTGTGTCACATTCTGCCTTAGTGGGGATGTCAGGCAAATAAGATCTGTGCATGTCTATAAATGACATCATCAGTATGTCAAAATATGATTTAAAATTTTGACACTCCAAACCGCATGATTTGAGGAAAAATATAATTTTTCTTTTATATGCTATGTTCTTTCAAGACGTAGGTGATCATAGCTCTCCACAACTTCCTTTTTTTGTTGCTCAAAGTAACTGTTACTCTCTTACCACTTCTCTTTGTCATTAAGATTCTTGTTCCGCCGTTCATTAAATTACTCGTTAATTAAGTTACTTATTACTTGGCTACTGTATGTCATTTGAGTATCAAATTCACCAAGCTCCTTTTCCTTGTCTTTACGAAAATCTTACCTGTCTCTATTTGATTGTTAACAGTAGTTTCTTTCTACTTTCTATTCTCTTGAAAACTTCCTCGTTACTCACATGTTCCGTCTATGGTATCCACAGCATTGGTCTGTCGGACCACATCTCTCGTTTAAAATCTTTTCTTCTGTGAAGAAACTGTCAAACATTCACTGCAATATAAGAGAAAAGATATTACATAACCTTTCAATTCTCTCTTTTGTTTCTAAGAAAATTTCCTTAATATTTTACTTTGTTTATTTCGTCAATGAATTTTGATTTCAGTGTCACTCGTCGTCGTTACTGGGTTAAAATTTTCACACCTGTTTCTTTTTTAGGTTACCGATACTTATCTCATACCTTAGATTGTATCTTTCTTTGACAACTAACCATGTATTATGTCTTCTGTACATAGTCCTTTCTTCTTACTTCACCTCCCTACGATTCTCTTGTCCAATAGATCTTTCAGTTTTCATTGTCAGCTTGTTAACACGGTCTCATCTATTTTATGTTCATGAGCTGTTTCTCGTTCGGTTGTTTTTGGCTGTACACGTTCACGCAACATCACTAACGATACTTTTATCATTCTCTTGTACTTATTTAACTAGAAGATGGGATAAAGAGATGGTGGAAAAGAGGTTAGTCTATTGTAATTTGGTCTCTCAAAGAAGGAACTCGCAGATAGGTGATAAAATCATTTTTTATAAGTGAAGATTTGGGGGTTGCATGATACGTGAGATCGGACATCACATACGGTAAGTTAAAACCTCTTCTGGTCCTGTCCTTTTGTTCCCTATCAACTTTTTAGCCAGCACTCATCTAACCTCGGATTTTAATGCATATGTTTTTAGGTATTATCTGTTATCTTTACTCTTGTTATGGATGAACTCACTGACCTCTCAGTTTCATCACTATAGGCTCGACTGTGTTCTTTAGTTAATTATGTGTAAATTGTCACCATTTTATGTATTTAATTTCCCGCATGCGCATTATTTTTTTTTATTTTGTCGACTTCTCGGTATAATAGGGTCAGTTGGGCACCGTCTGTGAGGAAAAGAGAACCATGACACAATTCACTCTGGATAAAATTTGGAAATGACATGTACTGCCTGGCATTTGCGCCAGAAGCTCGAATACAAACGTTTGAGAGTGTTTGGGTGTCAATCTATGAACAATGCAGAGGATTGTGAAAAAGTCTGATAAGCCTAATGGTGATTAAAATGGTTTTTGAAGTGATCACTAATGATGGCGATGTTATTCCTCTATTCATGTTCCCACAAGGCCTCAAACTCAACATCGAGCCCTACATAAAATGCCCTGTAGACAGTGTTGCCCTTGGTCAAGAGGGTAGCTGCTGGAAGACCGATCCTTTGTCTAGCAACAGGACTCTGCACCATGCCACGCAAACAGGAGAACCCATTTATGGCTGTCAGACAATTTCTGTGACCACATCACTCCTTACATCTGTCCACCTAACTCTACAGACTGCACTCCCCTTGATTATTATGTGTGGAGTGCAGTTGAAAGAGAGGCTAACAAAACTCCTTGTAAGATCAAAGATGAATCAACTTAAACAAGGAGACTGTCTAGAAGAGTTGCAGGATATTGCAAAGCCGCCTGGAGGCCGTGGTTGAAACCAATGGCGATTTGCTTGAATAAATTTACTCATTAGTATTTCAAGATAATTTTGTATAATTTTGGTAAATATATCTGTTAAAATGAGATGTCAGTGTTATTTTCATTTTTGCGTAATTTAGACGGCAATTTATCTATTGTAACCTCCGTGTATGTATGTATGTATGTATGTGTGTGTGTGTGTATATATATATATATATATACACACACACATATTTTATATGTTTTTTTTTGTTTTTATTAATAAGGCTTCCATTATTTTCAGCCTTTTTTTTATTTTGCTTGTAAATAATGCTATTATATTAGTGTTGTCAACAGGTATATTACGAATAGTGACCAGTAGGTCTCCATGAATATTTAAATGAGATCTAATTGAGCCATTAATAATAAAAAAAAACATTTAATAATATTAACTATGAACATCGACACAATATCTTGACCGTGTTTTGAAAAATGAAAGCACTTTATAAAACATACACACAATAAACTATTTCTTATTTAACAGTTAAAATATTTAATCCTTGAAAATGACTAAATGTATAGCCTAAAGCGCTCGGATAAAAAGAACATTCGGACAGTTTTTATATAATTTCTCATCTGAAAAGAAAAAAAATATTAGATTGCGTGAGAAATTGTATAAAAAACTAAATAAAAGCACCTTGTCTGCCATTTCCAATGAAATGTCAATGAAAGAAGAATTGCTGCCTAAATAAGTACACATACACATACACACACACACACACACACATATATATATATATATATATATATATATATATATATATATATATATCCCCTAAAAAGTTATACCTAAATGCATTTTAAAAATGGTATTTCTTGAAGCTTTTATTTTAGTTTTGATTCCAAGCTAATAGATTAAATCTAATATTTCCAGTAAGCAAAATATTTTTCTGTATTTCAAACTAAATTTAAATTATTTTTTTATCAGTAAAATTGCTGAAATCGTCCATATTGACAAATCTTTCAACACAACATAATTCTCTTTTAGTAAAAAAATCTTTCAAAAATAAAATATACTTTTTAGAAACTATTTGAGGAAGATTAACTGATTAGAGTTTAATTAATCTGACATACCTCACGATAACACCAGCTTTTGTAGGTTCTTCAGCCATGTAGATGCAATTTTGAAGCCTTGTCATATTTTTCCAATTTTATGATATCTAACAAAGTGACTTTGATATTTTCTTTCAATTATTAATTTCTTTGTTATTCAGTCATGATCTATGGTGTTTTTTCATGCCTCTTCATATCTTTTGAGCTTACCTTAATGAACACATTCAACATTTTCATCAAATTAACAACCATTTATGATTTTGGGATCAACTCTACCGAATCAAAAGAGAAGGACGCTTATAGATACGACCAGAAATTTTTAGAACATGAACTTATTAAAAAAACAACGTTTGACACATCAGCTTTGCAGTAGGGGGCGCTTTGTCTTGAGCAATTCTCTGTTATAAATTCTTAAATGAATTGATCTGATCAATTCCATTGAGTTTGTTTTTCTTGAAGAAAAATATTTGTTGCTTTTGATTCTGTGGCAAGATGCATTATCATCCGTAAAAATGACTTCATCATCACCAAACTTCTTTTTCTGTCGATAGAACGAGAAAAGTGTTCAAAATCTCATAAATGAGTGGATAAATTTGCTTTGTTCTCGGCAGTGGTATTTCTCTCAATGGAACTGCACCAGACAAAAGTTTCAGCATCATTGCCTTGAACAGTACGGATTTGTGAGACTTTCATTCAATCATCTACATTCCATGATGACTTCTCTGTAACCCATTGTAACATCCATTAATTTTATTTGTTTGGTTTTTCTGTATTTAAATTCAGTTTCATTCAGCCATTTTTTTATTTTTTATTTTTTTTGTTTTACAGTTTCTGTTTTCAAGAAAAAATATTTTCAATACTTTGATTTTTCTCTCTTGACGCTTTCAAGTCTTCCATTGTCTACTTGTAGGTTTTCTTTTTAGAACCTTCTCGTTTTGTTTATATTTGTGCCAGATTTTAAGCAAATTGGAAACAATGAACATATTTTAACACACTCTGTATTGGATTTCCTTCTCGAATGTGTTTTATAGTTTTTTCATTGTTTCAATTGAGAACTCTCTTGCTAAAAACAGATTTTCTTTCAATAAACCAATTCCAAAGCAAATCTCCTTTAACGACAGACAAATTTGCTTATTGAATTCTGCTGGTATTTGTTTTAAAAATGAAAGAGAGGATTCCATATTTTTTGTCAACATTTTTTCCTCTTATTTAAAAATTAAAAAAGTCATTAATTTACGTTTTTGTTGGAAATATTCATCCATTAAACAGAAAAGATTTTTGGATTATCTATCTACTGTATCGCTATTTCCAAGGCAAATATTCAGAAGGGCTTCATTCTTTAGTTCCACCAGTTCAGACCTTTACACCTTAGACACACCATACTACGCTTACAAAGCTTATTTCTTCTGTATTCCATTTGTAAAAAAGTTTCATCCATCAATTTTCCAAGAACTGCTTTCAAGTCAAGGGTCAATCGTTATCTATGCTTCTTAATTATTCTCACAATTTTCACGTCTGACTTCTCTTATATTCAAATTGCACACATCATTCTTCAATGGAGCTCTTGAGCTTGTATTGGGTGAACTTTAAAAAATGAAAACAAACAACTCTGTATGAATATCTTTGAGCGGTGGGGAGAAATGTACAAATAGATAGCCATGTGCCAGACGTGACAACATATTTATATTTGCCTACTACGTCTTTCTCTGTCCTATGTCCTTTTTGGACGTGGGTGATCATAGCTCTTCATTATTTCCTTTTTGTTGCACTCAACAATATAAGATTTCTATTTCTTTATGACACGTGTTTCTCCATCCACTTGCGCAGATTTTAAAGTAGCTCTTTCACTGTTTTCCTCTGCTGATCCATTGGACTAAAAAGGAATTTGAACATCTCCTGACGTCTGTGATGTACCTAAAAGGAATTTGAACATCTGACGTCTGTGATGTACCTAAAAAGGAATTTGAACATCTCCTGACGTCTGTGATGTACCTAAAAAGGAATTTGAATATCTCCTGACGTCTGTGATGTACCTAAAAAGGAATTTGAACATCTCCTGACGTCTGTGATGTACCTAAAAAGGAATTTGAACATCTCCTGACGTCTGTGATGTACCTAAAAAGGAATTTGAACATCTCCTGACGTCTGTGATGTACCTAAAAAGGAATTTGAACATCTCCTGACGTCTGTGATGTACCTAAAAAGGAATTTGAACATCTCCTGACGTCTGTGATGTACCTAAAAAGGAATTTGAACATCTCCTGACGTCTGTGATGTACCTAAAAAGGAATTTGAACATCTCCTGACGTCTGTGATGTACCTAAAAAGGAATTTGAACATCTCCTGACGTCTGTGATGTACCTAAAAAGTAATTTGAACATCTCCTGACGTCTGTGATGTACCTAAAAAGTAATTTGAACATCTCCTGACGTCTGTGATGTACCTAAAAAGTAATTTGAACATCTCCTGACGTCTGTGATGTACCTAAAAAGTAATTTGAACATCTCCTGACGTCTGTGATGTACCTAAAAAGTAATTTGAACATCTCCTGACGTCTGTGATGTACCTAAAAAGTAATTTGAACATCTCCTGACGTCTGTGATGTACCTAAAAAGGAATTTGAACATCTCCTGACGTCTGTGATGTACCTAAAAAGGAATTTGAACATCTCCTGACGTCTGTGATGTACCTAAAAAGGAATTTGAACATCTCCTGACGTCTGTGATGTACCTAAAAAGGAATTTGAACATCTCCTGACGTCTGTGATGTACCTAAAAAGGAATTTGAACATCTCCTGACGTCTGTGATGTACCTAAAAAGGAATTTGAACATCTCCTGACGTCTGTGATGTACCTAAAAAGGAATTTGAACATCTCCTGACGTCTGTGATGTACCTAAAAAGTAATTTGAACATCTCCTGACGTCTGTGATGTACCTAAAAAGTAATTTGAACATCTCCTGACGTCTGTGATGTACCTAAAAAGTAATTTGAACATCTCCTGACGTCTGTGATGTACCTAAAAAGTAATTTGAACATCTCCTGACGTCTGTGATGTACCTAAAAAGTAATTTGAACATCTCCTGACGTCTGTGATGTACCTAAAAAGTAATTTGAACATCTCCTGACGTCTGTGATGTACCTAAAAAGTAATTTGAACATCTCCTGACGTCTGTGATGTACCTAAAAAGGAATTTGAACATCTCCTGACGTCTGTGATGTACCTAAAAAGGAATTTGAACATCTCCTGACGTCTGTGATGTACCTAAAAAGGAATTTGAACATCTCCTGACGTCTGTGATGTACCTAAAAAGGAATTTGAACATCTCCTGACGTCTGTGATGTACCTAAAAGGAATTTGAACATCTCCTGACGTCTGTGATGCACCTAAAAGGATATGGTCAAGGAATCCTGTGAGATATATGAATGCCAAAAAGTATGTAGTGAAGACATCCCTTAGTGTCTGTAGTATGCCAAAAAGTGTATAGTCAAACGTACATGTTTGAGGCATGAAACTGTGTCGCATTTTGCTCCCTGTTGAAAGAACAATTGAACTTTGATGTTCAACAATCCATTTCAGTCAGCACTTCTCAATTTCAGTAAGAAGAATAGAGGTACATCCTGATGTATGCAGCAATAAACAAGGGAATATAACAATTTTAGGTTGATCCTCTTCTAGACTTTGAGTCATGTGCTTAGTGCCAGGCACTAAAAAGAAGATTTTCTATTCTCTTTCTTCTTGTCAATTGACAAATATCGTAAACTTAAGTTAGATCTAGATACAATCTTTTTCCTTGTAGTTGGTAAATCCAAAATGGCTGTGCCAAAAGACGAACTATGGTGAAGTAAAAGCCATGATGGAGAAAGATGCTGGACAGTTGTAATTAAATGAAACGGCTGCTTGAATCAAATGCTGGAAGAGAAGAAAGGAAGGGTTTGTTGTGTGTCGTGGTGCCGGTGAGGTGGAAGTGGAGGTGAAAATTAGACAGGATGCACTCACTGACTCACATCGCAGCTACACCTCTTCCCATCATGCTATATCTTCCTTCTACCTCTTCCTCCTCATTCTTTTCTCTCTATCTACTTCATCAATACACTTTTCTTTCCTCACAAATAATATTTCTATATATTTTTGGCCTGATTTTGTTCCAATGAAGCTCAGTTGAGTTTTTTTTTCATTGTTTTTGACTGGAACCTACCAAAACAGTTAGCAAAATGATGTTGCTACAATATTTCTTCAATGTTACATAGAATTTGCAAAAACTATTTTTGTAAATCCCCATAACAACGTGCCCACAACCCGCAACATTACCTTAGCAGAAAATGGATAATAAATTCAAAGATGATAGTGCATTCATCATCTAATTTAGTTATTTGCAATTTAAAAAAAAAAAAGATATTTTATATGTTCTACACATATTTTTAAGAAGACGTAATATTGTAATGTTAAATCCCCAGTTCGGATTTTTTCGGTTACATCACTTTGCAAAGTTACCCTAACTTTGGGTTTGAGCGATTAGTTTGGAGTCAAGAAATGATTGATTGAACGTTACAGTAAGATAACCACAATTTCACATGTCCCCTAACCAAAATACAACGTCTAACACTTCAGGAACTTGCTTCTGTTGGCCGGAAAGGTTGGCTATATACTCTGTTTAACGATATTTTGCTGCTATTATATAGATTGTAAAAATATTTGTCCAAATGTTCACACCCTGACAATCGGCATGACAGGAATAGATAGGTTCATCTATTATCCGTCTTATACTTCTTCCCGGTCTTTTGAACAGGAGTCGAGGTGTATCCCTTATTTCCTGTTTAGGATTGGATCTCTGGTTACTTCTAAAGCCATTTCTTTCTCGTTCACTTTTGGTGGTTAACTGCATCTTGGTGACATTATCTCCTTGCTTGTAACACATTAACCCTCTAACTCGAGTAGCTCTCGAGCCTTGTACAGGATGAACATCGTTGTAAAAACAATTGACATGCTTATGAAGAGATATTGGAAATAGGATGGAGCATTGGTAGGATGGTTTTATGCCTATACCTATAACATTAGCAGGAATTTTTACAGTTCACAAATCTAAATTCCAAATACACACATTTTTTTTTACTCCATTTTTCGTGGTTTCCTTTCCTTTATATTTGGACCTTCAATATTGTTGGTGATATTCCCTGCCATTTCTTTTGTTTCCAAAATGTCTCCATCCCTTTTGGACAATGCTCACCTATCTCGCCTTACCCTTCACATGCACTTTCCTTGCCTCTACCTCACTTAGCGTAGTACAGCACAAGCGTAAATGGGGAGGGGTGCAGTTTGGAAGATTGTGTTTTGCCAATCTTACAAATGAATCTGCTTTGAAAATTGACGTTTGTATCTGAACTTGAAGCTCGATCTCTGAAATGAATAACAAATACATAAACTATTTCAAATATTCATTTCAAAGACACGGATATTTATGAAGTTTAATCTTGAGAAGACTCGAGAAGTCTGACACTCTATAATATATTGAAGGCAAAGGAGGCACAAGGATTGATCGATTTATTTTTTACGGCTTATCAACTCTTTATCAAAAAACCGAAATATATTTCGGATTGTAACTTCAGTGATTGAACAAGAACCTGTGTTTTCAGTATGATTTGGCCCTAAGTGATGCAGTGGGGAAGCAGCAAGTAACCCACCCAACGGGGTTGTGTAAATGGATGACAGAACAGGGAGAGTGGGAGGGATAGTAAAAAGACAAATATTGCTAAGATATACAAAAGATAGAAAGTTGTGGAGAGCCATGATTGCTCACATCCTGAAGAGACACTGCAGATAGAAGAATCTCGCACAAAGTATGTGAGATTGAACTCCCAAAACTATAGAGTAATGGTCTGCAAAAAATGTCTTAAACATTATCCCCAGTCTTGCTTTGTACTCCACGCTACCCATCTTCATTGTCCTCCCTCTCTCTCTCTCTCACTTCCACTCTACCTTGCCTTCCATCTCTCCCTTTCTCTTCTTCCCTCTTTCTCTCTCCTTTTCTCTTCTTCCCTCTTTCTCTCTCCCTTTCTCTTCTTCCCTCTTTCTCTCTCCCTTTCTCTTCTTCCCTCTTTCTCTCTCCCTTTCTCTTCTTCCCTCTTTCTCTCCTTCCCTCTTTCTCTCTCCCTTTCTCTCCTTCCCTCTTTCTCTCTCCCTTTCTCTCCTTCCCTCTTTCTCTCTCCCTTTCTCTTCTTCCCTCTTTCTCTCTCCCTTTCTCTTCTTCCCTCTTTCTCTCTCCCTTTCTCTTCTTCCTTCTTTCTCTCTCCCTTTCTCTTCTTCCCTCTTTCTCTCTCCCTTTCTCTTCTTCCCTCTTTCTCTTCTTCCCTCTTTCTCTTCTTCCCTCTTTCTCTCTCCCTTTCTCCCCTTCCCTCTTTCTCTCTCCCTTTCTCTTCTTCCCTCTTTCTCTCTCCCTTTCTCTTCTTCCCTCTTTCTCTCTCCCTTTCTCTTCTTCCCTCTTTCTCTCTCCCTTTCTCTTCTTCCCTCTTTCTCTCTCCCTTTCTCTTCTTCCCTCTTTCTCTCTCCCTTTCTCTTCTTCCCTCTTTCTCTTCCTCTCTCCCCGTCCACTTCTTTCGCTTTCTCTTTCGCGCGCTCTCTCTTTCTCTCCGCCTCCATCCTCTTTCTCTCTTGTCTATTTCAAATTCCCCCTGCATACACTTATGGCCCAATTCTGCTAAATCTATCATGCAACCATCATCTTCATAGAAAATTTTTAGTGGGTCACGTTGTCAGTTAGACATTCTCTAGAATCGTCATTCCCACCACCATGAGTGCTACATCCAAACGAGACTTTTCCTCCTCTCGACAAAAATGACTCTGTTTCAAGGCCAAATAACCAAAGACACCACTCTCTTTAAGAGAATTAGGGAGAAATTAGCCCCACTGGTTTCTTCCCCCTATAACAACTTGCTTTTCCTAAGCTTGTTTTGAGAGATTAAAATTTACAATTAAAAAGACCACTGACTGTGAAAAATTCTAACCTTTATCCAGACATGACCTCTCCCTCGTTTTTTTTTTCCTTCTTTTCTTAACCTTGTTCATCCGTTCTGTATTGAAAAGAAAAATATTCTATCAAATGTTTATTTCCTGATTTGCTAAAATGACTCACTGGTGTCCTGCAAGTGGTAATATTTTTTTTTTCCATTTAAGGATGTATGGAAATAAAAACTTATGTTTATTTTTGTCTACGGAGAAAAATACACAACCCAAAATTTAAAAAAAAAAAGATAACCCGGAATAAATGTATTTTGGTGAGGATCAGGCTTCAATTATGTCGGTTTTATGGTAAAATTAACATTTGAAAAATTGAAAAGAATCTCCTTTTTGGATTTTCGTTTGAAATCTTTCACATTTAAAAGAAAACGCAGGCTTATTTTACTTCGTATTTTTAGAGTCAGTCCAACATCAAAAATAATTTTAGGAGTTTCACGCAATGCTATGAAAAAAAATTAAAGCAAATTGCCTCGATACTGAACGCGATAATTCATTGACCCTTTTTCAAATAATTCTTTTCAACCTGTGTTTAAATTGGACACACAAATCGTGAAAATACTTTTCCAATTTCAGTAGACAATTACAGCCTATAAAATCTCTAAATATACACTGCATCGTATCTGTATTCGCTAGCTTTCAACCCTAAAGCTAAAATACTGTTTATGCGTGTGTGTGTGTATAGTGTGTGTGTGTATAAAAATCCAATATAAAATGAAATATATATCTGTAAAAAAAAAAAAAAAGACTCTGAATAAAATAAATAAATACTCCCTTTTCCCAAGCCAACATACACTACAGACAAAAAGTTTGGAAACTGCCTGCATCCTTTTTTTTTTTTTTTTTTGTTCTTTTTACTTTTTTTTTTTTTTACAAAACATAAGCATTTAACTATGAAGAAATTATTATATAACAGCATTATATTTTGTTTTTGTCAACAAAACCACCACCTGCCTTAATTACTACTTTACAAATTCTTAGAATTCTTTCCAACAAAAACAAAGATGATGGCAGCCCTTCCCAAGCATTCTTCAAGCATTAATAAAATCTCTCTCTCGCTCTCAAAGATTACTTTGCCAAATTTAGTCTTTCTTTTTCTTTTTCTTTTTTGCGGTGCGAAACACACTGATTTAAACATTCTTGCAAAAATCAGATAATTGCCGGATTTTAATGAAACTTTCAGGATTTATTCACAAATAAGTGAAATTATTTTAGAAATGTTTCATTTTTTAGAAAATCCTTTTTATGATTATATTTTTATTATTTTCATTATTATTTTTTTTTTACATCTGCTAACCCCCTAATGAAATTCTTTTTTGATAGCGCTTATTATTAGTTATAAGGACAAGTCCTCGGAGAATTTAAATCATCAAAATTTGGCGGTCAAATAGAACCCTCAGTTATCGTAAATTTACTCTGAATCGTAAAATAAAAATAATAATAAAACCAAGACATTATTCAATTAGAAAAGCTTTTAAATAGCTTTTATGGACACTATCGTTTTAAGAAAAAATGTTTCTGAATAATTCAGTTTTATAAGAATTGTTTTCATTTTTTTAATTTGAATTAGAATAATTTATATAAACATCTTTTAAAATTCTGTATTAATTTGTGGTCGTCAAGTGATATTGTTTTTCAATTAAGACTATTTTCTAACCATAAATGGAAAAGCTTACGACAATGCAACGACCCTCTATCCACAATATTTTTAAAAGAATTTTGAATTTAATTTTTTTCATGTCTATGTGTCGATTTTTGTAAATACAGACGTCCAAACGCGAAAGTTAACATAACATTTATTTGGTAATTTTCTGACATTTTCTCAAGAAGTGTCTTCGTAAGTTAGAAAGCCAAACTTCAAAGGACATAGAATAAAATACTAGATTGCTTAGAATATTTTCTTAGATTTTTAAGATTACTTAATGAATGGATATATATATATATATATACACACACACACACACATACAAACATATGATGGGGAGAGAGATAAAGGCGTACACGTTATTTGTCAAGTAATTGTTATACCCCCTTTAGAAGAAATTCCCAAATATAAGTCTTTAGTGTGAAAGTTGTCAACATCTCAAAAGTACCCACTTCTGTGTTAAAAAAAATGATTTTCTGCAATATTTTAAACACAAAGTAAAATTTGTTTCAAATAGGACTAAACTTTAAACTTTCCAACTTTATCACAAATACAGATGTGTAAAAATATATAAATAAAATATATACTATCCCAAAGATTCATTATCTGCCTGGAGAAAAAAAATTAAAAACATTTTAATTACCACATCTAACTTTATAATAAAAAATAAAAAAACACCAATTGGCGATATATAGATTAAAGCGGCGACAGATAACCCACAAGAAACGCATTTTTCCTTTTTTTTTAAATGCATTAAACCTTATGTGCCGCTTTTCTTTGAAGGTACCTACAAATAAAATATTTTTATTCTCCTTATTATCCCAAAAAAAGCGGTTGACAAAATGTTTTTTGATTTTTGCGTATAATCGTTACTATTAAATAAAAAGAGAAGAATTTCTTCCATTTCAAAAATTCTACGTTTTATTCGGAAATGGCTGAAATTGTTATCACTGATCCTAAAAGTGCTGCTAGCGGGCAGTGGGTGTTTCAGGATGCACGCATTCTTGCTCTAAAATGTAACAGGATGCTCCCAAAATACTTTTGCTTTTGAGTCCCAAATCAAAAATGATTTTATGAATGAGTTAACTGCTCTTAACGTCCCGAAAAAGAATACGTGTGTGTGTTCTCTGAACAGTTTCTTTCAGAGTTAATCTCTCTGTAATGTAATCTATTGTTACAAAATAATTGGAAACAATTACTCGTTTTATTACTGCTACGCTTGTTGCTGTTGATAGGAACACAACGACCAAGATTCTTTTTCTTGGAGAAGTGAAAACGTGCTTGCAAATAATCAGCATCTAATTGACAAAAACGCAACATTATCATTGATTTTATTTTATTTTATTTTTATTTTTTTGGCTAATATTTCGATATATTATTCACATCATCTCCAGAACATTAAGAAAAGTCATTGTTTGAGTTTATAAGAATTTGTTTATTCATCTGTCTTCTTTTTCTATTTTTTCTTCTCCTTTTTCTTCTTTTTTTCTTTTCCTTTTTCTTCTTTTTTCTCTTTTCCTTTCCTTTTTTTCTTTCCTTTTCTTCTTTTTTCTTTTCATTTTTCTTCTTTTTTCTTTTCTTTTTTCTTTTCTTTTTCTTTTCCTTTTTCTTTTCTTTTCCTTTTTCTTTTTTTTTCCTTTTTCTTTTCCTTTTTCTTTTCTTTTTCTTTTCTTTTCCTTTTTCTTTTCTTTTCCTTTTTCTTTTCCTTTTTCTTTTCTTTTCCTTTTTCTTTTCCTTTTTCTTTTCTTTTCCTTTTTCTTTTCCTTTTTCTTGTTTTTTCTTTTCCTTTTTCTTTTTTCTTTATTCTTTTTTTTCCTTCTATTTCGTCTTTTTTCTTCTTTATTTCTTCTCCTTTTTTCTTTATTTCTTCTTTTTCGTCTTTTTTCTTCTTTTTCGTCTTTTTTCTTTTTCTTTTCCTCTTCGTTTTCTTTTTCTTTTCTTTTTTTCTTCGCTTTTCTTTTCGTTTTTCTCTTTTTTCTTTTTTCTTTTCCTTTTTCTTCTCTTTTCCTTTTTTCTCTTTTCTTCTTTATAGTTTTTTCTTTTTATTTCCTTTTTCTACTCTTTTCCTTTTTCTTCTCTTTTTCTTTTTCTTCTCTTTTCTGTTTTTCTTTTTCTCTTTTTTGTTTTTTCTTTCTTCCTATTTTTTTCTTTCTTTCTTCCTTCCTTCCTTATTCTCCTTTTTTTCGTCTTTTTTTCTTTTTTCTTCACCTTTTTCTTTTCTATTTTTTTCTTCTCTTTCTTTTCCCCTTTTTCTGTCTTTTCCCTTTTCTGCACTCGATAAGTTTTCAGACCAATTACAATAAATGGCTTACACAGAATATTGTATAAGAGCAGTTCTTCTCAGTTCCGCAGTACTCTCGTCAGTACTGGAACTACCTTCAATAGTTTCAGGTTTGTAGATCAGTGCTACTCAAAGTGGTGGTCCGCGGCCCGGTGCCAGTACGCGATCCATCAGCTACCGATATGCATCATCCAGATACTTAGGCATTTTTTCTCTTTGATTTGATTTTACTTTGTGGTTATCCGAAACAGCGAGACCAACTGATATTTTCTTTTTGTTCATTTTTTTTTCTCTCTTTTCCTTTCATTTCGGAAAAAGACATTTGAGAAATTCTCAGCCCAAATCAAGAATTAATTTTCCAGCACCTCCTCATAGAAATGCATTGGCAATTTATTTCTATGCTGTTGCTATAACCTAGGATGTAATTGATCGGACTTAAACAATCCCACCAGACTTATGATTAACTAAAATAAATAAATACAAACATGAGGTGTTGAAATATTGTCGGACAAAACCCACTTTCTAAAAATTAACTTAATGACCAAACGTCAATTTTTTTAATCTCTTCGTGGTTTAACTGAGAACTTTTCAGCAAATACTAAAATCAAAGAAATTCATTTAAAGTTCTTTTTAAATATTTTTTTTTACAAATTAGGTATGCTGTTATATCACAGGTAGGTGATACATGAAAACTAATTCACTCAAATGATTGTATTATATCACAAAGTGTGCAGGTGAAACAGTCATATTTTAATTCCATTTGGACCCCCACCTCATGAGCGGGTGGGAGGAGTACAAGTTTCTCACTAACTTCACCGGAATTTTAATTCACTTTTGTAATTTTTCTGAAAAAAAAAATGAAGAGAGATCGGTGTCAGCATGAAAATATATTATGCATTGTCATAGGTCAAAAATTAATGCATACGTTACAAGACAGAAGGGCTATTGCAGATATAAGATATCAATGTATTGCTAATGTTTTTACAATAGAAATGGATTGTCAGGGTTGACAGATTTGTCAAGATGGCTAATTTTAGCGATTTAAAACAAATATTTCGATCAGTTTAAATTCAGCTTGAAGTACAGCAAAATATTTTGTTTATAGGAAATAAATTTAATTGGATTTTAAACGTTTGTATCACTTTTTGGGAGGTGCGTGCGTGTGTGGATGTGTCTCTTGTCCGGTTCACACTTCTCCCAGTCTTTTGTTTCCAGTTTAGGCTTGGATTTTTCTAAAGTCTTCCACTCTTATCATTCTCGTTCACTCTCCGTAGACCCATCCCCTCACACACACACACACCTGCGTCTTAGTAACATTATCACCTTCTTTGGAATAAAAAAAAGTTATTTGAGTTATATTTTTTATATTTTCACACTGGGTGTACTTAGTGGTTTTTCATTGAAGATCAAGTAACAGCAAGTGTCCTGTTGATTTTTAGGCAGATTTTCAACGGAAATATCAATCTATACATTTCATTAGCTGAGTGCAGAACCTATTAGAAATCAATATTTTTCAGTAAAAAAAAAAGATTTAATGATATATTTTAAAATGGATTTGGATCAGTTAAAGAAATTGTTGGCTTATTGGGACTTTTATTGAGATTTTTATTTTATTTTCTAAAGCGAGATTGAGAGACGAGCTATCATAGATTGAAGTGGTGGTGAGGAGGGTAAGTTGATGAGAACAGACTGAGGTCCATATGAAGAGAATGATAGGTAAATAGGAACAAAGTGAGATACATGAGAAAGATATTTGACAAGACGATTGCCACTGCTTTATAAAGCTAGCCGAGCTGTAAAGGTCAGCGTACATTGTAATCAGCAGTCGTAGAATGGGAGCGACTAGAGACCTTGTGCATTCCTTCCACTCCGTCTGTCCGTCTCTCTGGGGTCTATTACATTCCGTCAGCCAAGTACCAACTGTGGAAGCGGTCAATACAGGAAACAGGAAAGGAGACTAATCGAAATAAAAAGGAAAACACCCTTTGAAAATAGAACTGTAGGTGGAATGAAAAAAATTCCTTTCCTGATCTCGATCTACAAATGGAACTTTTAATGTTTAACGAACCCCAATATTACGTATAAATCTCTTAATTTGTAAAACGTACAGTTATTTGAAGATCAACTGGTCACATATAGACACGTATGACACTGACAGAAGTTTATGATTCAAGCGCGCGCGCACACACATACACACACGTCGTATCTCCATTTCTCTCTCTCTCTCTCTCTCTCTCTCTCTCTCTCTCCACTCCACCCTTCTCCGCTTAATCAACGCGCACTGGCGGCTCAGTCCAGAGAGCCCACCACATTGACGGCGGGACCCCACCGTCGTTCACACGCTATCCATTTGGAAACATTTTTTTTTATTTATTTATTAAAGTTAACAGATTAACAGTCAGGCTACCTAGATGGATATTTGTTGGATTTGAACCAAACAACAGGAAAAATCGGGAATAAAAATAATAGTTGTTGTATTTGTGTGGTTGTTGAAATCTATCTTCAGTCTTGTTACGATGGATTGACATAAAAAGTTTTGTTTTTATTTAAGCACTGGGATTTAGCTGCAAAAACATTCACTCCTGGCCTTTTATTTAAAAAGAAAAGAAAAGGTCTTTATTGGAATTATATATTAAAACTTGATTTCAAGGTAAGGTTGAAAAACTATTACTTCGTTTTTTTAATTAAATATCAAAAGGTGTTTGTTGTTTTTTGTTTTTTTTGTTGTTTTGGAGGGAGATAGTTAGCTCTGGATTGGGTGTCTGATCGTGAATTTGAATTAAATTCTCGTTTCTGTTTCATTGGGAAAGGAAATTTTAAAGTATTTTGCATGTTTTTTGCCGTATTTAAAATTTGATAAATTTTAAAATGCGATGTTTTTTGGGGGGTTGTTTTCAAGATTTATTATAAAAATTTAAATTTAAATCGTATTTACTTTATTGCTGGGTAGGGAGATCTCATGTTCAATTTCGAAGAATTTAATTTTTTTTTTTTTTTTTTTAAATAATTTTTTCTCAAAGACTTAAAAAATCATGTTTTTAAATTTATTTAAATTTATTATTGTAATGTAAAAAAGTCCCTTTACTTTTTCTTTTAAAAGAAGTTCACATCATTTACCTTAATTTTGATTTTTTAAAAAATAAAAACTAGAATTTAAAAAAAAAAGTATATATTGTTTAGTTTGTCTGTAGTAGTCTACAACCATACATACCATTCCGTAGCACAGGAGTTGTTACTAGC
Source organism: Acanthosepion lycidas (assembly GCA_963932145.1). Taxonomy (NCBI): domain Eukaryota; kingdom Metazoa; phylum Mollusca; class Cephalopoda; order Sepiida; family Sepiidae; genus Acanthosepion; species Acanthosepion lycidas. The sequence goes on along the minus strand of OZ010613.1, from coordinate 70,340,956 downwards.
AGGCTAGTCCTGCAGACAGTTCGATCCTCATATAGTGCCACATATTTATAGCCTTGTGTCAGACTTGAGTAAATACGTCTCGCTGTTGTGTTAAAGCAATGTGGTTCAAGCTAATATAACCCCACAGCTTATTAGTATTGTAGATGTAAAATGTGTTGTATGTAGATTGAATTCGATTCTAAGTTCTCTCTAGTTATCGCCTTGTGTCAGATTTCGTAGTAAATTCTTATAGCCATAACAACTCATCTCGTTGTCATTACAATCGGCAGTTCGGGCCTCAAACTTACTACGTAAATAAATACTAAGTAAATAAATACCTACAGTAGCGAATCAAAAAGATGTCATGCATTAAATTCGAATCTGATCATACCAATTTCATTCAAACAAACAAAAAAGATTACCTAAAAAAAAAGCAACAGATTTCATTTTTGTTTATTAGGGAATAAGTATTTTTTTTTAAGTTTATTAAAAATTAATAATCCATTTTATTTTTCATGTTGAAACTAAGTTAACTGTTAAAAATATTTTTGGTCGAAATCATCATTTTTTAAAAGTAAAACCTGTCTCGATTCCATTTTTTTTTTTTTTTTTTTTTTTTTTGAAATTTAGTCTTACAAAGGACAGGAAGTTGCGGAGAGCCATGATCGTCTATGTTCTGAAAAGACACGACACAGAATAAGTTCTTTTTCACACAACCCAACAAAATCTCACTTCTTAGGAGGGAACTGATAGATACTCCCAATTTGTTTCGTTTGAAAGCCTAAATTTTTTTATTTTATTGCCATATTTTATTTTTTTTTTAATTAATTTTACTGAAATGAAAATGTATTGTAAATAAAATACAAAGTGTTGCTGAACATTTCTCGGTCTGACCGAAAAGCGCATAAAAAAAAATCTTGTTTTGTCATGCAGTCAGTTTTTTAAAAAGTGAATCGGGTCGATAATTTTTCAGCACCCTACCTCATTAAAGAAACCGCCTAAACATAATATATAAATGACGTTCCCTTCTAGTGTATCCGGGTAAAAATCCCATTTCAACTGTTTTAATCGGCCAATGAACATAAAAAAAGGTTTGACAGCATTTTTCTTAAACTGCTGAACCGCAAACCTAGTCAAATATATGCACGTTCTTCTCTTGTTTGGTGGGTAAAGTTCAAAATTTCTATTATTATTCACCGTGACTAACTAATATTTTATTCAGTGACTAACATATGGGCGTCTACCATAGCACAAATGGGTAAAAATCTCATCTCGCAGACCATGAGTAGTGAGTTTAATTAATTTTTCAACATTTGTCGTACTAATAAATTTTACATGCGTGCCTTGATATGTCAAGCTGAAACAGGTGGGACCTTCTCCCCTTTGGTTAAAAAAAAAAAGAAAGAAAAAAAAGAGAAGCAAGGAAGGGGCCAATTGCTGTCTGACTTGTCATTGTAAAGAGCCTTTGAATGATTAACGAGGAGTTAGTTTGGCAAGCCTAACTGCTTGTGGGTTTTGTTCCTCATTGCTTGCCAGCCTTGTGCCAGATGAAACTGAGGAAAGTGTTGGGGTTTTTTATTGATGGGTGTGCTTTTTATCTTCGTGTATCGAAAAGAAAACAATGCTCAATGCATAAATAAATTTTACAACAGAAAATATTTCAGCCAACTCTGTTTTCTTTCTCTCTGCATCGTTTAGAGAAATTGTGACGTTGTTTTAAAAAATTGGGACTGCCGATAATAAACAACCTCATTTAGATAATTCCATCTTTGCCTCATTCTGTGTCCTTTTTTGACCTTATTACAAGTTACGATCATCATCTGTAAAAATAAAAAATAAATTTTTTGCTAAAAATATCAGTAGCCTACTTTTTTTGTCAAAACAAAATAGTTTGTTGCTATAAAATTTAATTTTTTCTAAGTGATTACCAGCGTTGCAGGTGTCTGATTTAAATTCTAAAATTAAAATTGTGGATAAGAAAAGGTAGAACGACATGGAGAGTGTTGTTGGCCGTCATATGATAATGTTTTAAATGTTTGGTTTTTTTTTTGTTTGTTTTTACTTTTTTGCCATTGTAGTGGATGGATAATTTTTTTTTCATTTTTGGTCATCTATATCTCTGCTAAACCGATGAGACTGTTTTAAATTTGACTTTCATTACTAATCAAAGCCTGAAATGTTTTTATGCGTTACAAAGCAACACACAATTTTAGCTTAGCGGAAAGAATGTATGTATAGTTTGGAACACTATGCTAGTGAAGTGCTCAATATCAGGGACAGAGCGTATGTAAATAAGCAGAGTGGATATATCAACACTGGCGGTAGGGGCCGCCACAGTTTCTAAAACGTATTTTTTTAAAAAAATTTAATGTCTTTGAAGTTAATTTTTGGTTTCTAAAGCTAATCTGTATAAAAAGAAAATTCGGTATGTAAATTAAATGTTTTAGACATTTTAAAAAAAATATTATCACGTTTACTCTTTTCACTTCTCGACTCACTGAACCGCCAAAAAATGTGAAGTTTATAAACATTAAATTTAAAAATTCCAATATTTGTGCTGGAGATGATTTTCAACGTCAATTAAGGACTAATTGGATTTTGTCAAAAGACTTTCATGAACAAATTTTTATGCATAGTGGCCTGCTAGATTTCACAAGGTAAGAGGTCAACAACAGTAGTTTTCTATTGTCATCACTGACTTAAAAAGCGTGTGAAAAATTTTCAAGAAATACGGAACACCTGCATGAATTTTTCTTTCGTGTTTTCTGCAAACACCAACTCTCAAAAAAGGTTTTTTTTCCGGTTTTATTGGATTATTTTTGTTAAGCTTCGAGACTTTTTCTAGAACTGTAAAGCATTTCACGAACACTTCATCATATTTTACAAAAAAAAGTATACACGAGATATCGAAACGAGGTGGGGACAGGGAACTGACTTGAGTCAAAAGAAAACAAAAACAATATTATCTCCACAAAGTTTTCTTTTTGAATAAAAAAATGGCCTATTCAGTATACAGTTCATTCATTAATGACTAAATACTGAACATTTCATTTAAATTGGATAATTCCCTGATTTTTTTTTTTTCTTTTTTAACGGAGTAGTGACTTTTTTGCTTTCATTTCGGGGGGGAAAAAAACACATTTTGGTGGTACCTACTTGTACGTAATAGTCAGGTCATACATAATAATTCAATTATACTGCATGAGTAAATTCTAGGTTATCGATACAATTAATTCTGTTCTTGCATATAAGAAAGAATTCTGCTTTTTAAAATCATTAAAAGAAAAAATACCTTAAGAAAATTAACATAAAATGGACAAAAGACGATATATTAGCCACACCTGATCTCACTACTTGCTAATGAGATACCTCGTGTTACTATAGCAAAGGATATGTTTACTTAAAGTGTTTTCTATTACCACAACAACGGAATATTTTAGTAAGTGTGACCAGACAGCGTAACCGATACATCTAGAAAGTTACATTAGAGTAGATTTTTTTTTTTTTTTTTTTACAAGCAGGTGTTAAAAAGTTACCAGCCCCATACATTTCTCTCTAAATCTGACCAAACATTACAATTTTTTAAATCCTATCTTGGTCGAACTAAAACTCCCGCTTGTCTTTCTTCTCTTCTCTTTTTTTTTTTTTTTTGCTTCAAAATGTTTTCTAAAGTAATTCAATGAAATGCCATTTGTTTTTCGAAACAAATATTTCCTTGAAGTGAGTTTTACTTTTTTCTCTCTCTCTCTCAATTTTCTCTCTCTCTCTCTCTCAATTTTCTCTCTCTCTCTCTCAATTTTCTCTCTCTCTCTCTCTCAATTTTCTCTCTCTCTCAATTTTCTCTCTCTCTCAATTTTCTCTCTCTCTCTCAATGTTGTCTCTCTCTCTCTCTCTCAATTTTTTTTCTCTCTCTCTCTCTCTCAATTTTTTTCTCTCTCTCTCTCTCTCAATTTTTTTTCTCTCTCTCTCTCTCAATTTTTTTTCTCTCTCTCTCTCTCAATTTTTTTTCTCTCTCTCTCTCTCTCTCAATTTTTTTTCTCTCTCTCTCTCTCTCTCAATTTTTTTTCTCTCTCTCTCTCTCTCTCTCTCTCAATTTTTTCTCTCTCTCTCTCAATGTTGTCTCTCTCTCTCTCAATGTTGTCTCTCTCTCTCTCAATGTTGTCTCTCTCTCTCTCTCAATGTTGTCTCTCTCTCTCTCTCAATGTTGTCTCTCTCTCTCAATTTTTTTTTCTCTCTCTCTCTCAATTTTTTCTCTCTCTCTCTCTCAATTTTCTCTCTCTTTTTTATTCAATCCGGCTCGGTTAGCAAACCTGCCTCGCTTTCATCTCATTTATGAAGTAAAAATCCTTCAAAAATAAGTAACGAGAAAAATCCTTGATTATTAACAACAAACAACCTATACGGACTAGAATCCTCATTTTGGTTGTTATTGTCATTGTCACATCGTTTCAACCATTGCACCTTCTGAACTACTTCAGTTGTCGGCTGTATTCAGTAACAATTTTGGAATCCTTCATTCAGTCCCTGTATTGGAAAGGAGTACATTGTTCTCCTTCCACTGTTCAGGGGTGATAACTCGCATGAGTTAATTAGTCCTCATGGTATTTTTTCTTCTTTCCCACCGAGTCAGATGATAACTGTCTGACGCAAGGATTGAACTCATGACTACCCATAACAAGAGATGCATTGAATTAGAGATTTTAGACTATTGTAGGCAACTGGGTGAGAAAATCTAAGCTCGTGAATTGAATAGCGTTTGGCTCAAAATGCTGAGAATGTTACCGAATTCGACGGGAGCCCACAGAAGGCTGAAATGTGACTAGAAACTAGTCTGAGTAAATGGATGTATAATTCCTCGGCACTAAAATTCATGCATAAAATGCCGTATCTCATAAATTATGGATAGCTTACGGTTTTTGCTAATCGTTTCGCTTAGTTTGACTCCATGTGTAGTAGGACCCCGATGAGGGTGGGGTGTGCATTGTAAACAGGTTCGAAAGCCAATTGAGCTTGGGAATATCCTGAGATCTGTAAATGTTTGTATGATATATTGTTAATGACAAACGTTCCCATTTTATGTGAGTCTTACTGTTCCTGGCATAACTGTAGCAGCTAAAGACAGGATGACTGATTGAGAAGAGTAAGGATACAAAACTAACAAAAGAAACTTTGCACTTTCTGATTAAAAAATTTCCTCAGATTCCCTGAAGTAGAACTTTTCAAAAGTAATTGTCATGGCACAAAACGGAGATCGCTAACTAAAATTCAAGTGGGGAGGCCTGCCTACCTTGAAAATCAGCATTCGAATTGTCTTCCTTCTGAGATTGGACATCAAGCGCTAATCTTAATTTATCCCAAAGCCACAAAAATCTGCTTTATACAATTATATCCGAAACGGTCACCCATTTCTAAATACTATGTTTGACGTTGCTTAACGTCTGTGAACGGACGAGATATTAGATGACACCTTTTGTTTATGAAGTCATTCTTTTCCAAATCCCAACTCATATTCTTCCCCTGGTGATCCCACTTTCCCGCAATTCCTCCCAGATTTATTTATTTTTTAACTTTGTTTGACGTGAGAAAAAATCCTGTTTTTAGGAACCCCACAGCACAGACTTGTATTTTTCAATGTGGGGTCGTAATTTGAAATTTAAAAAAAAATGGAGCATCTGTTCACACACACGCGGCTAAAATAACTCCCAATATAGATAACAAGAATCAAGAAACTTAAAATAATTCTGGTCGAATTTCCTGAGTGAAATGGTTTAAGCTCGTTTCACACATGATCCTAATTTGGGTGCCCCCTGCTTGTAGTCTTGTGTTGTATTAAGCTAAAAAAAAAACTTATTGATGTTTCTATAAGCACTGCATAGACACACGCAGACAAGCACTGACGAAATACAAACAAAAATACATTTTATTTTTGAATTCATCCTAGTCTGGAAGATCGTTTTTTTTTAGTCTGATTTTTGGTCATAGTTTATGTTTCAGGTTTTCAGTATTTTTTTTTTTTTTTTGTAAATAATTTTTATTATGCTCGGATAAACTAAACATCATTTGTTTTTTTTGCACGTATACTTACTTTCTTGAGAGACAATGATAGTGTTTTCCTTTTCCTTAAAAGGACAATCTTGTTTGCTAAAATTTAACTCTGAAGCTGCTCAACGATGTTGTAAGGTCAAATATTTTTTTTATTATTATTCCTGAATAAACATGTTTCATTTTCAATCATAAAAACAATAAAAACAAATCAAATTGGTATCTGGAAGGAACATCGGCATGTATGCATACATGCCGATGTTCCTTCCAGATATACCTATTCATTTCGTACCTGCCCCCCCTCTCTCTCTCTCTCTCTCACACACACACAAACACAGCTATTTTTTCTTCGTTATTTTTATTGAGTGACCCATTTAGATTTTGATGTAGCAAAGGTCTCTATTCCGTTACAGTTTTCTAATTTAATTTATTTTAAGCTTTTTTATATGGCTATGAAAATTCTCGATAATGTCATGTTAGTTTAAAAAGCCGCCACCTGCTTTTTAAACTGTAGCCAATTCACCCTCGGCCTTTACAAAGGCCCCGAGGGTGAGATATTTTTGTTTCAGTTTGTAAGACTGAAATTTCCTCTTACTGTACAGTGTACATTACACCAGTCTGTGGCCTGGGGAAGGCTTAATCTTTCGTTTACCTCGCATGTATACACATGTGCTTGTCAACGGCACTAGTGATGACTAAGGCTGATTTTTGTTCGTGAAATCCACGGTGTTTGAGAAGGGTGTGTGTGTGGCTCCCCGTAAAACAGGTTGTTTATTTTAACGGATAGTTTCTTTCTAGTTTCCCGAAGTTGTTACGCTTCGCTTCCAACAAAGAAGTGTCTTTCTTTTTTCATTCTTTAAATTATCTATACTTTCTTTCTTTTTTGCTTTCCGTTTTCTCTTTCATTTGAAATAAGAACGAAAAACTAGTCCAGAAATGAATAATGGCTGTGCTTCATCTAACCTTTAGAGTCTTATCTGATAAATATCTGTATTGGCGGTCTTTCGCCAGTGTTAGGAAGACAAATTGTTAGTTTTTTTTTTGTTTTTTTTTTTGTAAGATGATGTCATATAAGCAAAAAAAAAAAAAAAAACTACAGCTCAGTGAGTAAGTGGAACAAAACTCTTAACCAAAACTGCAAGGATTGCGTTTAAAAATATTTCAGACTGCAGTTTAGGTTTGATTTTTTTTTTTTTTTTTTTTTTTTTTTAATACAACGATTGTCAGAAAATAAAATCTGAGAAAATTGGTTGTCCAAGGACTATCAGAAAAGAACATAGGTCATCAAAGCCTTTTTTTACTCGATACTGAAAAGAAAATGTTATTTTTGGATGGGAGAGTCACTGGCCCGGAAAGTGGAATTAGTGAACTGAATTTAATTTCCGTTCTAGTCTGTTGCATTCTTTTCGGGTTCATGCCTTTGGAAAAAAAAGGTATGAATCCATTTCTTCTTCCTTCTCCCAGATATATGTGCTAAATAGCAAGAGAGACTTAGTTTTCGAATCTCGTATGGTAATCATCCAAGGAGGACAACCCTAAATTCCAAGCGTCCTGAGTAAGACAATAAAATACATCCGACAGCAACGCCTCTGATCAGGTGGTTTTGAGGAGCGTGGAACTACCTCGTAATTACTGATGTTCCCAGGTCCACCCTGACCTAGGGTTGTAGCGCCTGTTAGGGTCCCAGCTATGGGTAAATAGTTAACCCCCAAACTGTTGTCAAAATGTGTAAAAATAGGTTTTAATACCAGCAAAACATTTTGGGAGAAAAATTATTCCAGCTATACTTTTTTGGAAAAAATATTACCAAAAATACTTTTTGAAAAAAAATATTACCAACAATAAAAATATTTTCAGTATTAAATAACCCATTAAGATTGATATGCCGTAAAATAAACCAAACCCATCTAAATTCCAAACCGTGAAGAAAGCAGCAGGAAACCACTCCACTCTATTGCCCAAAAAGGTTATAGCAGTTCTCAAATATGAAAGAAATAATAATCTATAGAGAGTCATGGTCACCTATGCCTCAAAGAAGAGTTATGGCATTTAAAAAAAAATGTTACAGACAACGCAACTGAATTTAGTAAGAAACAAAAATTACTGTAGCTAGATTCAGGATGAACTTTAAAGCCAAACAGAATCTTCCAGTAAAATATTTCCATTTGTTATGATTCAAAATAATAATAATGTACAGCTTTGACAAACTGTCATAGCATAATGTTACAGTGAGCAAATGCTTTGTGTGAATTCCACTTTTGAAGTTCAGTGTTTTTGTTGTCTGTCCCCATGTATATGAATTCCACTTGAGATCTCGAGTTCAATCCAGATTTCCAGTGGAGCTTGTATACACAATTCATTGCTATAATTGCTAGAAAAATGGTCTACTCAATCTATCATTCCAGGAAATACTTGACTCCTTCTGACATTTTTTTTATCTTCACAAGAGTCAGGTTAGACCAAAAGTGGAGTATTACTACTATATTTCGGCTGGTGATGCTCTATCCTTACTTTGCAACCTTGACTGTTCAGTTTCATGTACACTGTCTTGTGGGTGGTGGATTACTTATTCTCTATTATATAACCTCTTTTCCATAGATGTAATGTTGCTAGCCTGCTGCTATTTCCATAGCATATGTTCTGACGAGTTCATTCATTTTTTTTTTCTTTGTTTGATGTATACTATTTACATTATTCGGACTATTGTGCTCATCTTTGTTGCCATATTTATCACAACGTTTTGACTGTTGTATGCTCCGGTCTTCTTCAGATGGTTGGAATGACCCTTTAGTATTTACATTATTCGGACTATTGTCCTCATCTTTGTCGCCATATTTATTACAACGTTTCAGCCGTACAACGGACGAAACGTTGTAATAAATATGGCGACAAAGATGAGGACAAAAGTCCGAATAATGTACATATCTCATCTCAGAAATATAGACTGAACCCTTTATTTCACTCACTGGGGTAGACTGTTCTAGTTCCACGTGCCATGTTTAACAGATGTCAGTTATCTCCTGTTAATTCCCCTCTCCAAGTTCTCCACAGGAGAGTGTACACAGTCGTGCAGCTGTGGAAAGAAATATAAAGGGGATCAGGTTGAAATCATAGACAAAAAACACCATCGTAAAATTTGTAAACTTAAGGAATCAGCACATATGCTAGATCACAAAAATCTTCTGAGCCGACCAAGCATAGAAATGAATACAATATGGGAACCAGTAATAAGGAGTGCCAGAGAAAAGCGATAATAACAACAAAAATTGAAATATGAGCTCTGGTAAAAACATGACTGATAACAGCAAAAATTGCAATATGAGCATTGGTAAAAATTTGTGGCTGATGATTTTAGGTTTATAATACCCAGAAATTCATACAGATGGCACAGTGGATAAAGGCGTTGGTTAGATCCAGTAACAGAACCCAAAGAGTGTGAGTTCAATACCCGGCTCAGCCAGTGGAGAATTTTCAGAGGGAAATTAACAGGAGATAACTGATAATTGACATCCATTAAACATGGCATGTGGAACTAGAACAGTCTACCCCAGTGAGTGAAATAAAGGGTTTAGTTCAACATTCCAACCACCTGAAGAAGGCCGGAGTGTACAATGGCCAAAACGTGATAAATATGGCGACAAAGATGAGCACAATAATCTGAATAATGTATTAGGTTGGTGCCAAAATAATGACGTAATAATGTCGTTTTTTGGCGTATTTTTTAACGTCAAAAAACAACATTATTACGTCATTATTTTTGCACCAACCTAATATATAGTGTATATAATACTTCATCTCAGAAATATTGTTTGATGTATTTCATCCAGAGAAAGTAAAGACTAAGAGGTGCTGGGTTAGCCTATTAAGAGCATCAGAAATTGGCAAACAGTCTTCGAATTAGTTTTGTATTAATGCAACCCTGATACTCTTGTGAAAGATTACAATGTTGTTTCTCTCGATATGTTAGAGCAAGGATTACCTCCAACTATTGGTACCATGTAACCTCATACAGCCTGTTTTGAGAACTTCTGAAGAATCTAACATTGGACTGGAATAAACTTATAGGATGATTAGGTTTTTGAACTGAGGGCTGTTATCTCTTAGTATGAATTAAATCTCTCCTCTCCAAAGATTATATCAAATTTTGACCTAGTTTGTAGTGTTCACTTTCACACATAGGCCATTGTGAAAGGCATGAAACCATCTCTTCTCTTTTTCATTGCCTTGGGTAACAGCCAGTCTAGGAAAAGGAAACCTCAGAAATCCAAAACTGTGAAGAAGACAACAGCCAAAAATAGTGCCATCTTTTCCCTGAAGTGATCATCTATGTCTTGAAAGGATATAACTGAGATATATTTGCCACAATTATGATTGTCTTTAAGCAGGAAACAGACTGTTGCTACTTGGTATTGACCTCAGTGTCCACTATACTCTACCCACTTCTTAATTTCAAACAAACCATGTGGACATTTCACACAGACACACACACACCTGTAAATATGTAAATATAATTTTCACAAAGTTTGTATTCCATAGAGACCTATAGTTCTGGTTACTACCCACTGAGCAGATTCTTAGTGGATATAGTCAATCCACTAACAGAGAAGTCCTAATCCTATGTTAGAAACTCAAGAAACATATTGTGAAATTGATTTGAGGGGCTCCCATCTGTAGCAATCAGACGATAAGCTTGAATGGGGTGAGCCTGTTCACCAGAATTCCTGTGGATGAGACTTTGCTGGAATCTGACATCTTCCTTGAATGTACTGACATTCCAATAAGATTATCTGATGAAATGTTAAGTATGCAGACAATATTCTTCCAACTAGAGTTTAACATTTACCAACTGGAGGAAGATTTGGCTATAGGTTCACCATTGTCACCAGTGATGGCTACATATACATGGAATACTTTGAGGAAATGGTTTTAGGAACTTGACATTAAAGCCAGCAATAAGACTGAGATACATAGATGACACCTTCATACTCTTTGCTTCACCAAGAAGCTGTATAAATACTACTGGACTATGCTAACTCAATCCAATTCACAATGGAAGAAGAAAATAATAATAATCAGCTGGCCTTACTTGATGTAGTAATAACTTACACAAGGCAAGTTAACAGTTAATACTTTAACTTCAGTTCCCACCATCCATACAATGTGAAGAAAGGTATCATCCGATGACTACAACACCAGGCAAAAATCATAATTTGCGACCCAGACATATGCCAATGGGAAATGATTATCAGTTTCATGATTTAAGTGATCATCAGACTTTGTGATGATAGCATAATGCAAGATATATATCCTACATATCTTTATAATTTAAACTTCTTACATCACCCCTTTATGCCTTTACAGTAACCCTCTACCTTGTGTGGCTTTTGGGCCTTATGTGAACAATAATCTAAAAAAAAAGACTAAATTACTTTAAACCAATTTCAGTATTTTAGTATTTTGACACACAAATTATTTCCAAATACCATTAAAAATCCATTTGTAACTGAAGGCCAAAATAAACTATTTTTATTAGTAAATATTCCAGGATGACCATTAAAAACAATTTCAACTTGGAAACCATGTCTGAAATATAATGATGAGTAGAAGCATTAGAAGCTGTGGCAAGCCATGATCATCCACCTCCTGAATGTGTTAATGGCGACTATTTTTTTTCTAAGACATCATCAGTAATTTGAAAATGTTTCTGGTGTACATTGCAGATACAAAATGTAATGCATATCCATAAACTTATTGTAAAATGTTACATGTAGAATTTTGCAACTCACTGCATGATTGTATTTGGCATATGTGCACACGCAGGCATAAATTTTCCCAAGTGAGTATGGGAGAGAAGGAAAGAAACAGGCAGAATATTTAGAAGAAGCCTTGTGATATGTTTGTGTATTATGTGGATAGAAAATTTAGGAAAACTAGAGACAGAAAAAGTAGAACATTTTTTTTTAATAAATCCTAGAAACTTTTGCACATATCGTAATGTGATTGTCTGTTAATTATTCAACTGCAATGAAAATAATGTCATCCGTATTATGAAACATATTTTTATTAATTCTTAAACCTAAACAGAAATAAGATCATCCTTAGAATATTTTGACAAAAAAATGATTTAAACCCTTCTCTCATATATATTAGGCTGAGTCAAAAGTAATTTCTGTGGGGTGGGGGAATAATTGTAAATAAATCATCTTAAGGGCTAATCATGCATGGTAGTTAATTAATTTGGAGAACACTAACATAGATTTTTTAACAGCAATGGCAGCATACACAGTGGATTAAGGTAAAATGTTGTTTTGTTTGGTCTGTTCAAACACACCCGCCATATTCACCTGACCTTGCACCAGCTGATTATTATTCTTTTCAAGGCCAAAACATCTTGAGGTAATAATAACCAGATATCCAAGAGTTTATCAAACTTTTTCATATCCAAATCTGCAGAATTTTTCTCCAAATGTATTGATGATCAGCCTGATAAATGGCAATGAGTCATTGCAAATAAGGGTGTAGAATTGAATAAAATGTAATTGTACTTCTTTTCTTTTCTTTTTTTTCTTTTTTTTTTTGAAAAAAAAAAAAAGTTTAAGCAAAAACAAAAAAGCGTACCTTTGATGTTGGCTCGACTACAATAAATGATCAGAGAAAGAGAGATCAACACATGCATGGATGCCATTTGATCCCCACCCCTCAGGTGTGATTGTCTTGAAACATAATTGCAGATGTGGCATAATTGGAAGTTTTGCTGCAAGTAAAATTCCCAATGTTTTGCATTCTCGGGCTATAATTTGTTCTAATCTCTGCTGTGTATGCCATGTGATCTGCTGCTGCTGATGTCTATACAATGAGTCAATTTTGGAAAGCATCTCTACTACATGGACATCCAGAACCTGGCCTACATATATAGATCATTTTATAGGTATGATCATTTGACCACTGTTGCCAGCATTGAAGACATGCATGATTGGTGTTGTGGCTAGAGGCATGTCTGCCTACAATCCTGCTGAAAGTGATTTCTAACAGTTCATGTTGTCACACCTGAGGCAATATTTGCTCTGATCTATTCTGGGACACCATTCATTTTGCTACTACTTCCCTTACAACGTATTTGTACTACATGCCTCTCCATAATCTGGTTTACAATTATAACAACATTCATTTGACCATTATTACTAATCTTGAAGCATCACCAATGTATCACATACAACATATACAGCAGTTCTTCAAAATAGCCATTCAGCTTCTCAGATTGTGCAAAAGAAACAAGTGCTAATCTCTATGGCATGACAATACCCTATAATGAAGTCTCTCATCTCACTGAACCTTCTAACAGTATGTGCTATCATTTAAAGCTCACACACAGGCAATACATTGATATGAGTAAAGCAACATCAGAAGTTGACTTTTGTAATTCTGAATATTTACTAATCTACCCCCTCACTCTAGCGTGCACATACTCTGTACCCACATCAAAATTGACATCATCCTTGAAGATGTTACTTGTTTTCTTTTTTCTATCACTGTATTTTGATGCTTGAATCAACAAAACAAACCAAGTATGATATGGAGATTCTGTAACAGAGTGTAAAACCAGCACACTGTACACTTGGCAATTAATATAAATGTACATTGCTTCAATGGTCTTTCCTTCACCTTGCTCGCTTGATATGAAAAGTGCATCAAAGAATTGGTAAACTTCCATATGCAGATTCTTAATTCTATGTTTAAAATCAGATGGCAGGTTTACACCATTAACCTCAAAGTCTTGGACTGCTTTGGTTTCTCATGTACTGAATCTGGCATCACCTTAGTCTTTAGAGGAGCACTACTCTATGGAGAATTGGTATGTCATAAAAGACAAATTAACAAGAAAAATGGCTACAAAGATTTCATCAAAAACCAATCTTTTAAAAAGTCCATAAGATCAAACCAAAAAAGCTGCCAGAAATTGCTCATATTGAGCTATCAATTAGTCAATTAAGCCTCTAAAGATTTTTGTGAGGTCCAGTCTCAAAGACTCATCATTGTAGGAAAGCACCAACACAGATGAACAAAATGAATAATTACAGAATTTAATTTTCAATATCTGCAGTGTTCCAGACTGAACTGCAGAGAATTTGCAGAAGAATTCTTATCAAATGTCTTGTTTGGATCCAACAAGAAGCTTTATTATATAACTGTCATTTTTTTTTTTTAATCCAGGACAGGGAATTTAGTTTCTGTTTCACAGTTTAAGGAAATAAGAAAAAGAAAAGAGGAAATAAGGCTCCACTGGATTGATTCTCGTCAGGCAAACACTGTTAATTTTTATCATGTATCTGGTTCCATACTTTGTATACAATCACCTAAGTTAACCAAGTCAAACATGGTCAGTACCTAGATGGGTGACCACTTGGGAATACCAGATGCTGTAAACTTAGATGTGCTGGTGGTGTAATGAATACCAGCTTGGATTTGGAAATCAGAGAGCCATGTCCAAATCCCAGTCAGGTTCATTATATTCACTATGCACAAATACTCTTGGAAAAGGTCTGAATCCATCTCTTCTCCCCCTGCTTTGGGTTAATTAGTAGAACTTGTATCAGTAAATCAATATCTCAAAAATTTCTTGCAATATAAAAATATGTTCTGGCTGTAAATAACCTGCAAAAAAGAAAACAATCACACTTTGTAATTAGTTAATTTATGTTTCTTTTCTGGGTACTTTTATCTGATATCAGAAAAGACTAAGTCTTTATTTCTCATTCATTTTGAGTCACAAGCTCCCAAAAAGAAAAGACAAGTTCATCTCTGGTTAAAGATGATGTCTTTATTTCCAGTCCCTGCAACAAATTATCACTGAATAAATGATGTCCCGTGATAAAATGAAAAATTAATCTATTCAGCCCACAAACTGAAATTTTGTTAAAACTGAAATAATATACATTGAATGTATATTGTTTTTTGTTGTTTTTTTTTTTTTTTTTCTTTTCTTTTTTTAAGAATTAAAAAAAAAATTATTTTCTAAAGTTCTTTCTTTAATTCCTAAGTGTAAGACAAGGAGTGTCTCTAAAGATTTTTTTTTTCCTGTCATAGAGAAGAAAATATATATATTTCCATGCAAACACATGCATGGTTGAGTATTTTTTTTTATTTTTTTTCTTTTTCTTTTTCTTTTTCTTTTTTTTCTTTTTCTTTTTTTTCTTTTTCTTTTTTTTCTTTCTCTTTTTCTTTTTTTTCTTTTTCTTTTTTTTTCTTTTTCTTATTTCTGCTTTCTGATGTGACATTCCACAAATTTCTTTTAAAAAGTATTTTTAGTTTTTGCATATGTTTGGTGGATGTCAATGTGCAAATATGTATATGTGAATAATTATATAAATGTCTGTATGATTTGTGTGTGCACACATTTCTATACATTACACACACACACACACATATTAGAAAACTCGAAAAGATATAAAATCGCAGTGATAAAAAAAAAATAACTTCCTAAATAAAGGACACGTAATAACCTCTTCCCAGAAAATATTTTTCACTAAACTCCTATGCATAAAACTGAATAATTTTCTCACCTGTGTTATCCAATAACCAAGTAAGATTATTCCTATTGAAATTAAACAGCATCAACACTAAAAATACAGCATAAAAAAAACATTAATTTCTTTTTTAATGCATAAAAATTATATACAAGACAATTCATTTTACCCATCAACCTCAACAAACAACACTATAGAAAATTAAAAACTCCTAACCAATAACCACAAGCCTATGACATCCAAACTTTAGACCATTGATGTAGTTTATCAGTTTTGTTGCCCCTATCAGACTGTTTTTTCTTGTAAACAAAGACAATTCTAATGCCTGTACTGGCCAGACATACTGTTAAGCTTTAGACTGTCAAACCACTTAAGTGATCTTAGTATGATAAGGAAGCACTTGGGCACAATTCTCTGCTCCCATAAAACTCTTTCTAGATAACACATTTTAAAAATATCTAATTGTAAAAGATGTTTAAAGATAACAGATGCACCTTATATAAAGTAGCTTAATCCAAGCCACAATCTTACCTTCATTGAAACTGGATGGAACATATTGGTGCAATTTTAAAGGCACCTCAAAATGAAATTACTACTACTCCCATCTAGCATGACTGAGAATTACTACTACTACTACTAATACACAATGCAGTTTAGAACATAAAGACAGAAAAACATACTAATAACTGATCCTTTCAAAATGACGAATGAATTGACTGAAAGTGTTTGGGACAATAATAACTTTGCACAGTTTCTACTCCTATAAGAGGAAAACTGGAATAATATAAGTAAAAACACTTGTCCTGGTCCATCACATTCAATAATTGTTACCTACCTGTGTGTATGTGCGTGATAAAATATAGTTTTAAGATATGCTATATCTATGGGTTAAAGTACTCGATATCAAGGATAGAACATATGTAAATATAAAAGTGGACATTAAAGTCAACACCCAGAGGTAATAGTCTCTTTCATGCTAAATGAAATTGTCAGGCTCCATATATATATATATATATATATGTGTGTGTGTGTGTGTATCCTGTCTTTGTTAAGCTGATAACTTTTTATCCTATCCTCATTCTCATATAAGTGTGTATGTCCATACATTTAATTATTTGCTGGGAAATGAATGATCCCAGGGGCAATGAGGACATTCCATTTCAAATGAAGTTTTTTTTTTTAATTTCTGAATTCAGTTTACCCCCTCCCCTTTTCAAAATTGGTCTTCTGCAGCTGTTTGGAGTTTGTTTTTGTTTTTTCTCAACAAATCTAAAGAGTCAATATAAGTAAAAAAAAAATTAAAAAATTAAAATAGTAAATGTAGTCACAGTGGTGACAAATTGGGAAACATTTAGACATTCAGTTGTGACATATGTTACCTATTCACTTTGCTGCTGTAAAAATTGGCAAATACGTATTTTGAAGTAATTATCAAAAGCAGAATATGCAAACAATATAAACTTTCTTATAAACAACAAAGATCATATTTTACAAACTCCAAAAATTTACAATCCACCTTGAGTGGATATCACCTCCGCAAAACTTAGAGAAAGATAATTACATTTGTTACTAAATTTTGTTGTATTTTTCAGTAGGCGGCATTTAAAATGTGATTTTCTTTCATCCATGACTGAAATTTATAACATATAAGCATATTCTGAAAAATGGCATTTCATCACATCTTTCAATATTCTTATGTGGATTGTAAATTTTAAATGTTTTATTTTAAAAGTGAAAATGGAAGAAAATTAGATGTATTTTTGTCATTCGATGATCTTTCTGAGAAAAAAAAACAAAACAAACAGCAAAAAAAGACAAGTGCCATTTGTTCAGAAGTGGTTCACAAATGCTCTTAAACATGTTACTTCAATATATTTGTTTACTTTGCTATTACCATTCCCTCAACTTCATTGTGTACATGTCAACATATATCCATTCAACTCTCTGTAGTTTGTCACAGGGCACACATCTTTTGCATTGTTATGCTGCACAACAGTCATCAGCAGAACTGAGCTTTTAGAACATCCCAACTTCTCTGAGAAAGGTAGATATACATCTGAATATTTTGTTCCTATTCATCCCTAATTTGTGTGAATATGAGATTCTCTAAATGTTCCATAGATTTTTCATCGACCATTTTTTTTCTCGATCAAGATTTATCCTGAAATGCAATCTAAATGATTGCATACACATGTACTTCTCTGTTTGATTGATTTGGACACCCAATACAAGGCACAAGAGTCACTCAAGGTACAGTTACTGAATGGGGTTGTTGTAACAACATACAAGGATGAAGTAAGAAGTTCATATTATGAGGATATGTATGATAGATAATAATTTACCCATTACTTGAAAAGATTGCGATTGTAGTGATCAAGGAAACAGCCCTTTGAGGATTTGTTCTATAATGTAACAATGGCTGGGGAAGAATTTTAAGGGAACTTCCTCTTTAAAAATGGATTATGAAAGGGAGGAGGATGAAGTCATTAATTCAAAAAAGGTTCTAATCTCATTAACTATCTATCCATTATGAAGCCACATTGCACATGCCATGGTTGATACAACGACTTTCACAGCCATTACAAATTCTCTCAACATTTTCTCTTCTCCAGAGCTTAGAAACTGATCCCCAGTTGAGCAGAAAAATCCAGAATCCCCCAAAAAACTGTTTATAGTGATCCATCACTCTGAACCCCAATTACAGGTTAGGCAACATTTTTATTTTGCCTTGGGGAGCAAACTGATGTGGATGTCTTTCTCCTTTATTCTCTTTCTTGAACAAACCAATGAAATGTGACCTCATGATTAGCAACTGATACTTGATCATGCTTCTCGGTGTCATCTTTGTCTGCAACCACTTACAATCCTTCTTTGTTGAGACAAACAATCTCTCATAACATGATTTCATCCATGATACTGGCATTGTGTGAAATGTTTTTTTAGTCTTCTGTCGATCTTAATACAGCCCCTTTGCCTACCAGTCATGCAGCTGCTGCACCTAATATTTGTGTACTAGTTGCTCAGTCAATGACTGTTTCTTTATAAGGAAACGGCTAATATTACCATTTAATATTATTCTGGTTTTGGCCAACATTCATAGAATAGATTCATGAAGAGGTCTGAAGAAGCCATTTCACATTTTTCCAGTAACCTGTCAATAGGGAAAACTGCAGTCACATACTCCACTAAACAATCCTGACAATCTATGTAACTCTGCTAAAAATAAGTTTACATAGATGCAGCCACCTTGTTATAAATTGGTCAGAGACTACAAAAGAATTGATGACAAATGGTACATAAAATTCTGCTTTTATCACTACAAATGTCTTTCTTCTTCAAAAACTCATTTAACTGTTGCTATATGGGAAGCATTCCACTAGATAAACAAAATGGAATGACTAGCAATATTTTTTTTATCTATCTGGGCATCTGTCAGACTTGAGAGACCCAGCAGCTGCACCCCAAAAATTATGCCTCAGCTGCTGATGACTGCACAGAATCTGTTATGGCTGTATATACCCAAACGGGAGTGACAGTCACGATTGCAACCAATGCATATGAAGACGCTCTCCCCATATATCACCATGTTGTTTTCCTACCTTCAAGCATGTTTCATCCCGGCAACAAACCTCCATTTCTTCTCTCCTCACTCCAACCTTCAGTGTAAATCGTGTCATCAGCATGAACGATTGTTGGTGATGTCTTTCCACCTCTTAATGTCTATGTCTGTTGCCCTCATGTGACTTTTGCAGATGTCCTTGAAATGAAGATGAGATTGCCTTCTTGTCAGTAACCAGTTCCCCATACAGAAGTACCTTTAGAATCCTCTCATCAGTAGAGTCTGTTGCATTACATGTTTTGTCATCATGCTGAGTGTCTTTTCCAGAGTGCAGGCCTAAGAAGGGTTTTATCAAAAGTCAACAGTTGCCCATGCAGCACGTTTTCCCCTCTCCATGCCACTAATATTGTCCAAGGAAAAGTAGAGTCCAATACAATTCAACTTTTTCTGTTCATTCAATGATTGCTTGGTTTCCTTTAGAACCTTTGAATTCAAATATCAGTTTTAAATCAAAGGACATTTTAAGTTGCTTAAATCATATTTAAATTGAAAAACATCTTGTTGCTTAAATCATATTTAAATCATAAGACATCTTAAGTTTCTTAAATCATATTTAAATCATAAGACATCTTAAGTTTCTTAAATCATATTTAAATCATAAGACATCTTAAGTTTCTTAAATCATATTTAAATCATAAGACATCTTAAGTTTCTTAAATCATATTTAAATCATAAGACATCTTAAGTTTCTTAAATCATATTTAAATCATAAGACATCTTAAGTTGCTTAAATCATATTTAAATCATAAGACATCTTAAGTTGCTTAAATCATATTTAAATCAAAAAACATTAAATAGCATGTTGTGAAATGGGTTCAGTTAAAAAAAAATAGCAACACTTTTCTTGCAAGCAAAACATGAAACAAAGAAGCACAAAAGTTTTCCATTGCTAAATTATTCAGGCAAAAGTTTTACTAAGCAAACAAGCACAAAAATCTCGACTTCCATTGAATGAAGAAGCACAAAAGGGACGCCTCAGGCTTGTTTTTCTTTAGTTAGATATCAAGAGTAGCCATCTTGAACTGCCTTATCACTACTTCACATAGTTTTTTTTTTTTTTTTTTTCCTTCTTTCACTAGGTGACATGAAGTTTATCAACACACACACACACACACACACATCTGTGGTCTTTAGACTGCAGCTCTCTCTCTCTGTTTGTGTGTGTAAATATGAAAGAAATATTTGTTTACATATTTTTAGCTTTGTGAGAGTGAGATATATATATATACACACATACACATATAATATAAGTTTCATTAAAAAACAACTGACAAGATACCATGGTTAAGTTTTTTTGGTTTTTTTTTTTTTTTTTAATTTTCTTGTGTACTTCATTTCTGGACATAAATTAAGTAGAAATTGTCCAAATATTTTCTATGTCCAAGTGCTTTCAGCTATACTTTTAGCTGTTATCAAGGATAATTTTATTTTTTCTTTTGACTGAATGTATGGATTGTTTTATATATCTAGAGTTATACAAATGTTTTGTTTTCATATACATTTGTGTAAGTGTACTCATTTCTAAATTTAAGCCTGTCAATGTTGATATTTCATTGGTTATATAGCTACCTCCACTTTTTCGTGGAAAACAGCATAGCATGATGAAAAAGACCACAAACTTAATAAAAATAAAATTTTATTGTCAAAATGTTTGTTATTATTAAGATGAAAGACCACAGGCTTTTTTGATTATTTTTTTAATCCCTTCTAAAACGTTTGAAGTTTTGGTTAAAATCTTGTCGAAAAACACATTGATTTTGGAAATTCTTGCAAAAATCAAATAATTGTCCAATTTTAATGAAATTTTCAGGACTTATTCACAAATAAATTAAATTGGGAATTTTTTTTTTTTTTTTTAGAAAATTTTGATAAAAAAATTTTTTTTTTACTTATGTTACTCCCCACTTATTTAATTTCATGAAATTTTGCAAAATACCTTTCTATTTCCTGAATTTTTTTTATTCATTAAAAGTAGGACTTCTTGGGGAATGTAAATCACCTAATTTTTTTTTTTTTTTTTTTCAAACATTCACTATTTTAACTGAAAATCTGCTCTGAATTGAAAAATAATGAATGCAATAAAACTATGACATCATTTAATTAGAAAAACTGTTAATTGCTTTTGTAAATAAGTTATATGAAGGTCTGAAGAAATAAAATTTTTTGGATGAATAATGAATTTTTACAAGAATTTTTTCATTTTTTATTTTTTTTATTTTTAATTAAAATAATTTATATATTGTGTAAAATTCTGCATTGGGCTATTTCCTGGATGTGATATAGTAATTAAGTGCAGAAAAATTTATGAATCCAAAATTGAAAAGATTAATAAACGTAGTTACACTATTCTATTTTTAAAATATTTTTTTTTTATTTTTACTTAATTTGTTCCCTTTTTTCATCTATGAAAGACTAAACATGACATTATTATGAAAAGGTCACATGATCTAAGAGTTTTGTCACTTTACAGAAAAATTAAGAAAATTTTATAGTATTTAAAAAATTTTTATTTAGCTTAAAGCATCTTCAAAAGGTAAATAAATGTCAATAAATTATTAGATAATTGCAGAAAATATGTTCATTTGTAAAAATTACTAGGTAATTAAAACCCCAAAAAAATGCATTCACTTAGATTTCGTAAATTTATGTCAATTCTGGTCATCCATAAGATCTGTCATCACCTCAAAATCTTACTGATAAGTCAATAAAAATCAAAGAAAGGTAGGACCCATTGTTATGAAATGGTTGTCTATTACTTTTTTATGTTATAAGTAATATTTATTTCAAAGCAGATGAATTTAATTTTAAATTTTCTAATTTTACTCAAATAATGTGTCATATATATATATATATATATATATATATATATATATATATTGGGGAAGAATTTTAAAATCAATGTTTTTTTTGTTTAAAAGTTAAGTAAATGGCCGCTTTTAAAAAATTTTTAAGAAATCAAGCAAATATTTGACATTCCAATCTATATAACTTCTATCTGAAATACACCAGAATATTTTACTTACTGGAAATAGTAAATTTAATCCTTTAGCTTTAAATTAAAGCTAAAATGAAATGTTCAAGAATGCTTTTTCATTTTGAAAAATTCATTTTAAAATTTAGGTATCCAAAAATTATGTCAAAGAAGTGGAAGTATCTAGTTATATATATGAACATATAATGACAAATAAGTAAAGATTTTTTGTGTGATGAATTTTTTCCTTTAGGAGGTCTTAGAAGAAAATAAAAATATATA
The DNA here is from genome assembly GCA_963932145.1 of Acanthosepion lycidas. Taxonomy (NCBI): domain Eukaryota; kingdom Metazoa; phylum Mollusca; class Cephalopoda; order Sepiida; family Sepiidae; genus Acanthosepion; species Acanthosepion lycidas. Next base: position 70,318,539 of record OZ010613.1, on the reverse strand, counting down.
ATTGTTACAATAAAAGTTATATTTAATGATACATGTATTTGAATAGATATTTGCTTTTTACCAATCACAATATCTATCAGATTGATGAAATTTAAATTTTTATTATTGCATTATTCCAAAATTTTAACACATCAGCAGATAGCTATTAATGTCAACAACTGAACACAAATAGTTATTAATTAAAAAAAATTAGTAATTAATGTATAGTATTATCCATAACTACGTGTACAAGAATTTCGTTTTTGGTAAAAGTTAAAAAATAACCATAAATACGTAAAAAATGCATATATTGTGGAAAATTCTTTTTTCCCCAATACAGCTAATCATGCTATGTTATAATGCTTATTACCTAAACTATAATAATACTGAATTAATTTTTCTAAATGTTATGGTCCAGTTCCTTGTACCACAGTGATAGTCCAAGGTAGAACCAATAAAGAAGAACTCGAATATGGATATGGAATAACACAGATATATTACAAACAGGAATATATACAGAGAAGTAGAAAGTGTTAGGTTTAGTAGTAATTGTCTGAATGCGACTCTGTTTCGGACTGCCTCTGACTCGACTGACTGACTCACTCGCTCTGACTGACTGACTCCTGACGGAACTCACTTCAGACTGAACTCTAGACTTCAGATGGAACTCCGTTTCCTCTTGAGGCGCAGTATTTATTACGTATGGAATAGTCCATTATGTTATTATGGGTAAGGTCCCATAACACTAAATATTAAAGTATATTTAACCACATTTCCTTAATAGTTGTCACAATCTGTTAAACAACTAAATTTCTCTCTATTGACCTAGAGATTGACAGTCTTTGTAAGAAAAAAAATCTGCCTCCCAACATGACTATTCCCTTTTTAATCTGCGAAACCTCATTCAAGCCTAGTATGCATTACTATTCAGCTACAAGAAAAGATTGCAGAAAAGCAATGGATAATTCTCCTATCAAAGAAAAGCACCTCTGTTGGGATATTTCAAAATTTATATCCGCTCACTTATTTTTTTTTTTACACAGAATGTAAACAAAATAATTTTAAAGCAATTAATGGAGTCTTTAATATGCATTCACATGTATAGATGAATGGGTGTGTATATATGTAGATGTGTATACAAGTATACATAAGAAAAAAAAGGGTCATAATATATCTATATGCCTGGGTGGGTGTTTATGTATATTTACATATTTACAAGTACATACATAAAAAAATTCTCTCAAGTCTCAGTGGACTAATATAAAATCCAACAGACACTAACAAGCAGACAGACACTATGTAGGGTTTGGTCATCATATGTGATAAGATAATTTGATTTATGCACCCCCCCTCCCAACACTTATCTTCAGGGATCCCAACACATTTTTCTTGACATACAGTTTTGTCTTTCTTTCATCCTAACCTGAGGAAGCCAAAAGGAGTAGACACTTGCTCTCAGATGGAGTTTTTCACTATGTCTCATCATCTTCATTTTTGTTTCTGATACTATTATACAATCTAACAAACCCTGTTTTTAATATGACAATATATTTTTTTTTAATTATTACTGTAAACATGCTTATTGGGAAATAAAATATAAGGTATATACCAGTACAAAATAATGTTGGATTTAAAAAAAAAAATCATTACTTGCTTATAGAATTAATATACATATATATAAAGTTTATCACTTAACTGATTGATGTTACCTTCTGCATCCTGACTCTATAGTTTCATAAACAGACTCTCCATCAATCACTCTGTCCACTCATCAGGGGGTATCAGCAATTTTTTATATTTCTTGTTTTTCTTTTCTATATGCATTTTCATTGATGCAACATCGTATTATTTAGTTTGTTTTTTTCTTTCATAGTATGATTTATGTGTGTTTATATGCATGCACAATATATATATATATATATATATATATATATATATATATCCAACGTTGATAGCATGACTCGGAGTTTCATGCAAACATGCAGTTGTTTTGCACCTGAGGATTGTGTGTTTGCATGAAACTCTGAGTCGTGCTATCGATGGGAGATGTTTTGTATATTCAATAATATATAAATAGCTCTGTTATATAACATTGAGCACTGTTTTTATAACACCTGAGAAAAAATATATAAGTACATGCAAGTATATGTGCATATACATGGGTTTTTGTTTTTATCATACTCATATATACACACACATACACACTTTATTATAGGATGTTACATCCGAACATATATAAAACCACTACATGAATGCGTTCATGTTTCGATGCATATCGTTGCATCTTATCAGGTGGTAGTAAAATCTCAGATTTTTATAAGGACCTGAAAATGGCCAAAATGTCAAAATGCAAAAAGAGATTTTCAAATTTGAGAGCTTCTCATTTACCAAGTATGTCAGATGCAGCATCCAAATTAGTTTTCCTGTCATTTATTATTTAACAGATTTTTTTTATAAAGTAAATCTATTCATTCTTTCTATAGGAATGTTAGTATTGTTTGAAATTGCTTATTTAACATTTTTAAAATTTCTATTTTCATGACATCAGCAGACCAGTTAGATGATTTAAGAAAATTTTCTAGAATTTTACTATAAATTCTTGCATAACTAAAGACCAAGTGACAGAAGTTTTGTTTTCTTAACAAACTTCTATCAAAGGCTAAAATATATTTTTCTAGAACAACTTGTCATGACAAAATCATAGTATTGTCAATTTTGGAACCTTTGCTACTTAAGAGATTATGAAGCTGAAATCTCTAAAATTTTCTCTGCAAATAAACCATTATCGGCTTTATTTTACCATTCTTCTGGAGAATTTAGATGCTATAGGCCCTTAAAAATAATTTTCAGATGATCTACAAAAGTTTTTGAATGAAGAAAGAAACTAAAGGACATTAAAATAAGGATTCTATTAGATTTTGATTTTAAATACATCAAGTCAAAATAATGAAAATGCATCACAATTTGTTTGTGGAACAGTTTTATGTTCGTCTGGAACAGTTTTATACATACTCAAAAATATGCACAAATCAAGAAGGCAAGAATCACATTAAGAATATTTTTGAAATAAATATTTAGGTTTAGAGATAATAATCAATAATTTCAATGATAACTCAGTATTTCACTGATTGATAAATTCAGCACATGAAAATAACAGCGTTCTTTTTTTTTATTTGAACAGCCATCTATCAAATGTTTTTGTTTGTTTCAAATTCTTTTTTCATCAAAGTGGTAAAGTAGTATATCATAGTGGTTGATACTCAAGTAGTCACAAAATGAATATGGACAACTTCTTCTGTTCCTATCTATGGGAGACAATTTATAATTTCTACTCTTCACCTATTTCAAGTAGACCACCACAAAATAGAAAAGGGGAAAACTACATGGGTGAAAAGGAAATAGAAGAAAGAAGCTGAAAACATCCACCACCACCACTACTAGTATTTCTACAGCTCCAATTTCAAGTCAGTCACTAAAGTAAGAACTTTCAGCACTCACCTAAATATTAGAAAACTGAGATAAAGAGACAAGAATTTAATTATGAGATTTTGGACTGATAACTGTATTTTGGGTTGTAGATCAAATTGGGCAACAGATATATCACTGAAAGTATTGTCGATGAACTTGTTACAGGTCAGAGTTCAGTTTACATATGAAAACACGGAAACAGCTGATTGAGATTCTTTTGTCAAGTCAAAAACCTGGGTTTCTATGGTAAATAATTTACAAAAATTTGTTGTATTTCCCCATGCACTTTTTCTGACACGAACGTAAGCAAAACCGGTGTTTAATATTTGCCATTTGTAGTGGAGGAAGCTCCTTTGAAAACTACTTTTGCTGTATTGCTGAGATTTCAAAATCTCTATCAATGAAGTTCTATGAGTTTTTAAACTTTAAATTCTACCACACACAGACTTCCTGTAATACAGCTCCAATTTCTTTTCCTGTTTGAAAATTATGGTCTTAATTTTTTTTAAAGAATTTAATTTTTGCTTTTGTCCGTTGAATTCTGCAAATCTGGCTTTCTTAGTCTAAAGAATGCTGTGAATTTATATGGAATATCTTCACTTCTCTTATTCTCACTGTATGTTTATTCTAACTCATCTTTCTATTATGAGAATGGTATCATAGCTGTCAACTCCCTTTAGTCTGCTTTACATTTCTCTTTCAGTGGAAGAGAAAACAAATGGTAAAACTTTCCCCAGGACACTTTCAGTTGAAGGTCAAATAAAGAATCAACTGAAATATTGTGAAAAAAAACACAGCAGCAATTTTAAAGATGAAATGTTAACAGTAGTGCATTCAAAAAATAAAAAAAAATTATTTAGAGTTTATCTTTGTCATATTGCGGATTTATTCAGATTCCCACGGTGGGGGGGTAAAGGAAAAAAAATTTTTTTTTTCAGTGCCGAGATTTTGGGTTTTGCTTGTATCATAACAATTGAGCTGAATACACTGATTGCAACAAAATATAGCCACTCCCTTTCCCTGAAGCCATAAGTTCTTTGTCTATAAATCAAATGCCTCACTAATCTGAGAGAAGGTTTAAAGCAGATTAACTGACCCTCCTTTTTTTTCTTTTTTTTTTCATTCTTTTTAATCATTAATCCGCAGATTAAGATCTTACTGATTAAATTTTCTGAAAATCTCATGTTTAAAAAAACAAAAACTTGAAGTAAAAAGGTATTAACACCCTGTTTTCTTGATTAAAATTTTACCTGACCTGTTATATAAGATGTTAATATTATATAGCAACATTATTTCATTATATTTTATTGCTGACCAATGACAATCCCTTTTGTCCTCATTTCCAGTGCATTCCTACAGTAAGATCATTAGCAATGCATTTACATTATACATATAATAACCCAATTCTATCAGTAATACTTACCAGAATTCTTGACTATTGATGATCTTATTTGTCTTTATTGGCAATTATTGAATATATAGTGTAACTGTATTGTGAACAGTTTACTGTACAAATATACTCTGAAGGTTGAGAAAAAAGAGGGAAGATCAGTTGTCAAGAATAAATGCAATGGTCAGAAATTAAGACGAGCAGAATAGAATTATTGTCAAGTAAAAAGTTTATACATTAAGCAAGATCCTCTCATGGAATGTGGCCAAATGAGGTTTATTTTCCAACATAGCCCCCGTTGATGTCCACACACTTCTTCCATTGGTGTTACCTTGCTTGGATCTCATTGGTGAAGAAGCTTTCATCCTGTTGGTCAAAAATGTCATCAACAGCAGATATGATGTCATCATCACTGCAATACTGGTTCCCAGCCAAGTGTTTTTTTTCATGTTGGAGAACAGATGATAGATGGAACCAAATCAGGAGAATAGGGTGGATTCAAAGTCATAGAAATGCACTGCAAACATTAATACCATAGACTTGTGTGCTGGAGAATTGTCCTGGTGAAACAAGGCCCCTTTAGTCACTTTTCCTGGCTATTTAGTCTTGATAGGCTTTCGTAACTGCCTCAGCAAGTTGGTATAGTACTCTCCATTGATGGTGTGGTTCTTTAAAGACAGTCAATAAAAGCAATATCTTTTGCATCCCATAAAACTGAGGCCATCATCTTCCCTGCAGATGAAACTACTTCAGCCTTCTTTGGAGTGGGTGAGGAGGGGTGTTTCCACAGCATTTATTGTCTTTTGGTCTCTGGCTCATTCACCCTGGGCTAGGAAACTGTTAGATTTTCCTGTGATGTGATCAGCCTTGTGTGCTTTTGATCAGGTGTCAGAAGATGTGGCACCCACCAAACAGAAACCTTCATCATGCTAAGTTCATTGTGCAAAATATTCTTAACTCTCTTGTGGGCACTATTTACATCTTTGTTGCCATATTTATCACAACGTTTTGGCTGTTGTATGCTCTGGCCATCTTCATGTGCTTGAAATGAACCCTTTATTTCACTCGCTGGGGTAGACGTTCTAGTTCCATGTGCCATGTCTTTATCCACTGTGCTGTGTGTCCTTGAGGACATGTGTGTACAAATTTCTAGGACTTATAAACCTAATGTCTTTAGCAACCAATTTTACCAGTGCTCATATTGCAATTTTTGCTGTTATCATTTTGTTTTTTACCAGAGCTCATATTGCAATTTTCGTTGTTATTATTACTTTTCTCTGGCACACCTCATTACTGGTTCCCATATTGTATTCATTTCTATGCTAGACAGATACTCTCTCTTGGGATATGTTAATAGCATTGGCTATATGATTTACAGCCAATCACCTGTCATTCATCACAATGTTTTCCTCGATAATGGCAGTTGCAGGATGTCCAGATTTTGGGTCATTTTCAAGACTCTCTCTTCCCCTCTTAAATTCAGCTACCCACTTTTGCATTGTTGATAAAGTTGGAGCATCATCCCCTAATGTAGCAACCATGTCAGCATGAATCTCCTTGTGGGGGGAAGAAACTCTTTTTCTGCAGGTACTTGATAATACCCTGATACCAAATTTTGTCCATTTTTAAAAGAAGTAACTACTTGTTACTTTTGAAGTCTTCTTTAAAAAGTCAGATGTCAGTTTAGTTGGAAAGAAACAATAAGAGTTGAAATGAATGCATTCAAGATTTCACAGCTCTAGCATCACTCCTTCATAGTCAGCCTAGGAACTTTTCAGCCAACCCTCGTACCTGGAAAGAAACAATGCACTTATTAATAAGAAGAGTTGAAATTAATCCATGAAAGATTTAAAAACTCTAGAATCTCTCCTTCATAGTAAGCTTATGAACTTTTCATCCCACCTTTGTAATGTAAATGCATTGCAAATGAAGAAGAAAGTGATTGTCAGTGATCAAGAATTAAGACAAGCATTGCTGATAGAAGATAATTAATACATATTTTATGTCAATGCATTATTACTAAAAATTCTATTATATGAATGCATTTAAAAACAAGGTAAAATGGTTTTGTTATGAGTCTGTGTTAGTGAAGAAATAGGGATATAATATATAAATTTGTTTTATTACTAAATTAAGATATATTAAGAATTTCATAAATTTCATAATAAACAAAAAACAAAATGTTGTTAGTTACCAGAATTTAGAAACACTCATATATATTCATTGGATCATTTTAAAAATGCTACACTCATAAAAAAAGAAAATAATTCACTCAGAAGAAAAATCGTTGAGTGTGCTGCCATTAAGTATTATCCAAATATGAATCTATACCCTGTTTTTCCTCCAATATCACCTTTCCTAACAGAATCACTTCTCTCCTCGCAAGCCAACATACACAACAAATATATTAAGAAATCAAAAGATTTCACAACAATCCAAACAATATTTTACATATGAAAAATTCTCTTCAAGCATAAAAAGTAATTTGTGTAATTTTTCATTTGATCCAGTCTATATCTATAATTCTCAAAGTGTGTGTGTGTGTGATCGGATGCTGTTTGTGCATTTACACAGTTTTCATCCGATTTCGCTGAAATTTTTTTGTTTGATAGATAATTATTCAGTGACGGTTTTGAGTCTAAATTGTTGGTGACTCCACTACTTCCTGTCCATTTATAACTCTCAGCAACGTTTTACTATTTAATATCTGTTTAATACTTTAAATTATTACAATAATATTATTTATTATTATATAGTTCCTTGTTCAGGGTCATCCTGGGTATGACAGTAAACTACATCCACATCCTGGGATAGACGATAAACTGCATCCAAGACTTCTGATCAGGAGTTTTTGAGGAGCGTGGTACCACCTCTTAATTGCTACTGTTAATATTAGACCGCAACACATTTAACATTTTTGCTAACCTATTATATCTACTATTTACATTTTGTCCTCATCTTTATTTCCATTATCTGATTACCTTTTTTGATATATAACTTTTATTATTGTTTTGTTTCTTGTTTTTATCTTTAGTCTTACTATAAGGAATGTGTTTATTTATTTACTTATCTATTTGTATTTATTATTTTTATTTAATTATTCATTTATTTACCCTGTTTGTTTAATTATTTACATATTTATATGTTCCTGCATATATATGACTCTTGTTTATTTTACTTTAAATTATTTTATTTTCATTGATATGTATTATTTTTATTTGTACCTTAATTTTATTCTGTTATGGCATATTTTATTATTATTGATATCACTACTTTTACTTAAGTCAGTAATATTAATAATTAATTTAATATTTGTATTAATAATATTATAAATTACTTTATTGATTTTCATGGTAAAAAATAGTTACCTCCCTTGATTTTCTAAAGTCTCTTTTTGTTTATTACTTTGATACATCAGCGTCTCTCTAAATCAGAATTTATTATTCTTATTTCCAACCTTATTTTCAATCTTAAATGTTAATTATGCCTAAATTCAAAATTAAACAACAATATATTTAAATATTTTAACAACCATAATAATCCACTCCAACAAAAAAAGTATCTTGCAATAACCAGAAATTTTGCAAAACCAGTGTCAACCAAAAATAATTATGCCAGCACTTGACAATTGCTTTGGCATGAAACTCAGTGTTGTGCAATCAGTATAAGATATTTTGTATATTCCTTTAGTTTTTCATATATATATTTAATTTTAGGGAGTGTTTATCTGTAATGGGATAAAATAAATAAAAAGTCAAGAGAAAAAATATTCTTAGCCAAGGCGTTTCATCCTTTATGGATTTTATCAAGACAAATGATAAAGTCCCTCAGAGGACAAAACATGTCAGCTAGGAATAATATTTGCTCATCTTTTTATTCACACACACACACACACACATACATATATATATATATATATATATATATATATATATATATATATATATATATATATATATATATATATATGAGTAGAAAGAGAGAGACCATGCCAAGAGAGATTCTGCTGGTAGCATAAATATTGCTCCCCTAACTCACTCAGGCAATCTTTACTTTGGACTTGAGCTGTTCTTACTCTCTCTCTCTCTCTCTCTCTCTCTCTCCCCCCCCCCAAAAAAGTTGTTGTTTGTAGAATCTTTTTACAGTCTATAATCTTTGGTTGGAAAAGCCATTTCAGCATAACATGGCCTTCCATCTGTGCCAAAATTACTCCACTGGAAACATTTTTTTTATCCATCTCCAGCCAACTGTTGACTTTTCTAAGAACACATTTATTCACTTGACTCATATTGCTTTTGTTTTCCTGTTTTTCTTTTTCTTTTTTGTCGGCCATAGATTAACTAAAAGTCAGTTTGGTTCCTTATATTTTTTAACCTGAATTTCTTAGTCAAATCAAGACTTTTATAAGGATATCATTCATGGCACCAAACCTCTTCAGAATTATCATTCATGGCACCAAACCTCTTCAGGAATATCATTCATGACACCAAATCCCTTCAGAAATATCTAAACACTCAGCTGTATGCAATTATTTTCTCAATAGTTAAAAATGACTTTGAACAAGTAATGCTTCCCGTGGGTCTTGGCGAAGGCCATCTTTCTTTGATCCTTGTTGCCTGATGCTACAGAATCACAAAGACCTGCACCAGATAACATCATTACTTGAAGACTTTCAACATCTCAAAGAGAAATTAATGACAAATTGAAGATGTAGCCATTCGCACTACTTCAAACCAAAGGTTAGTGAGGAAACCGCCATCAGTACTGAAAAGAGTCATAACAGCTACTGAAGTTGAGAAACCTATTTTTCTGAAAAATTGTTTTAAAGGAAATATTTTATGATTTTCAACTGACAGAAGTACTGACTGCTTGCTCACTGAATGGCAAATATTTCCTTATAAAGAAACAGTTAATAATACCATTATGTATTTCTCTGGGCAAAAAAAATAAAAAAGGAAATTCTGCCAATTCTGTTGGCAAAGGATGATAAATCAAGTCCAGTGATTTTGAATCTGTATTATACTAATCATATAAGTGTAGATAGAAGGTTGATAGGTAAATATAAGTGAATTGTACATTTATATGGGAGGAAAATTTAGATGATGAGGATGGGAAATTGTCAAATAACAAATATTTTATTTGTGATAAGATGTTCTTGGATTTGTGCATTCAGCTGGTCTTCTGTTGCAAAAACCAGCATGAGTCACCCACATGGTGTTTGTCTAAACATACAGCTGCTTTTCACTGACTATGCCAGTTAATCTCTCATATTGTGTTTTGATTCTTGTTGGTGAGCAGGAAAAACTGAAAAAAACCCACTGCACATTCACATGCAAGCAAAAGTTGAAAACTTATGACATGTTGAAAAATGATAAAAACAAACACTCTTTCTAATATTATAAAATAGGTGTTTTTTGCTCAGTCTGGGAGGGGGGCAATTTCTGTTATGTTGGATCTCATAGATCACCTTATCCATACATCTAGATATGTGACTAGCATTATGAACAGACAGAATCAGAATTATGTGAAGGACAATCTGTTTCCTGCAGTCCCAACTGCAACCATTAAATGTAACCAGAAGCTTTCATTGCCCGGTTTGATGTCACTTGACCTCAGACACTTACCATTACTACTTATTCTTCTTCAGTTAAGTGAATGCCACCTAAAAGACCCCATCTGCTGACCATAAAACAAATACTTGCTCATAAGATCACACTTTCCTCTTTTACGTAGATGTGTCAACCGTTAGTGTCACAATAGAGTTGAACTGACAATGGTATTTCAATTCCAACTCAAGACTTACTGGAAACTTTCAACATATTCATCACTTGTGGTGCCCAGATTTGTTGGAAACCAAAATCAAATTGAGATGAAAATGCAAGAAAATATATTTCCTTGATTTTACACTGTTAATGTATTGTTTATTAACTCAACATAGTTTTCATCTTGGGGAAAGTCCAAGACAAGTACCACTAATGAATTCCCTGCTATCAAATGGATACTAGTATAAAAATACTTATATAAAAGCCCAAATGGATACTAATATATTCTGCTGTATAATAAATGCAAATATCCGTATGTCACACTTTTTCAACTTTACTCCTAGAGGCTGTAGCCCAACATATCATACCATTTTGAAATCGGGCCTACTCCATGAGCAAATTAAAAACATTCCAGGCCTGAAATTTTGGATTCCCAAGTTTTTATTACTGCCATTGTTTTCAGCAATATATATATATATATATATAATTATTTATTTTTAAAAAATTTATTCAATGTCATCACTTGATAAGACACCGAGAGTGTTGAAACAAAATGGCTATTTTTGTAGTGATTTTATAACATATTTATGTTATAAATTTTTTTTAAATAAATAATTATATCTGCTCTACTTTGTATTGAGCACTCTTTTAAGAATAGTAATTGTTGGTTATTGGAATTCATTCCATATACACCAATCATATACTTAGATATATATATATATATATATATATATATATATATATATATATATATATATATATATATTGGGGGGGGGCAAATTTTTTCGTATGATGGCAATTTTTATAACTTGTAAATAAATTTGGGAATAATCAAAATTAATTGCAAAATCTAGTGAAAGTCAACTATAATAATTGTTTGTACAGAAAATAAAGACGTACGCACATCAAATTGTCTTTAAACTAAGTGGCAACAAGAATTATCATTAAACTTTTAAAAAGTTAGTTTAAATATTAATGCAATACTTAAATGCAGCAATCAATTTTGACTTTTTTTTTTTTTTTTGTAGCTTACTGTTGCCAATCTACTCCTCCTTACCTATTGTAATGATGGCCTAATCAAGAGCCCTCTGCAAGAGGGCTAATTTAAATGCTGACAAATAGGGTGGCTTTTTAGCTATTAATATAATAGTTACCTTCTAAAACTTGAATACATATGCTTGATTTATTTTAGTGCAGCATCTCTTGTCTAGGTAGCAAACAAAATGATACCAAATGTAATTCATATAACATAAGATCTCTCTAATTATGAATATTACACAAAATTTTAATTTGCTAGAACAATTTTAAATATAGAGTCAATTTAATCAAAAACACATGCTTTTATAAGTGCAGAAATTTAAATATCTGGGAAGTGTTTTCACAGAGGACGGAAAATGCGACACTGAAATCCAAAGATGCATTGGAATAACCAAAGATGCCTTCCAAAAGCTAAGCAGAGTACTGAAAAATAGAAAAAAATTGCTAGAAAGAAGGAAAAGAGTACTGAACTGTTACATGATATCTGTCCTCCTCCATGTCAATTAATGCTGAACAATCTCCTCAAAGATGAAGAGAAGACTTGAAGCAACAGATATCGTAGACTGAACATGTGAGCAACAACCAATGTTTGGAAAAAATGGAAACTAATACTTAACATCGGGAAGAGACAGTTGAGGTTTCTCTGGCATATAATGAGAAAGGAGGGCTTGGAAAATCTGATACTCACAGGACAGGTCAAGAGGGATAAAGAAAGACATCGCATAACCTACTTAGTGAGCTTGATTAAATGGATGGTGGAACAGGGCATAGGAGAAATAACAAAGATAAAATCTATTTAACAAAGGACAGGAAACTGTGGAGAGCCATGATCGATTACGTCCTGAAGGGACACAACACATAAAGAAGAATATAAGTGCTGGCAATGATGCAGTTATCATCAGAGAAAGAAGAATCTTCAAGTAGAGTTCCAATTTTGTTTTTATTCACTTTGCATTGATATCCTTGAGAAAGACAAGAATTCATTTCTTCTTCCCATCTCTAGCCTTGGGTGGCAGACAGTCTAGGAGAAGGATAATTCAGAATTTGAAACTCTGGAAAGGTAACAGGACCCCACCTCTTACAAGAATCTTACTCAAAAGTGCATGGAAATTCCCAGATAATAAAGAAGCAGAATATGCCAAAAGCCATTGACAGCATTTTAAAAAAACAAAAATGAAGTTTCTATTTTTACAAAAAAAAAAAACGTTGTTGGGATGTTTTACAAACACTTATTAAATTAGGTAATGTATTTATCATCATAGCTTGGTTTCTCAAAGATTTTGGAAAACCTTTAATAAAAATTATATTAGAAAACTGTTTAATATTAAAAAAGAAAAAAAGATTGCTGGGAATTTTTCCACACACCTAACAATATTATATGTTTCTTATGCTTGTTCAGATTGTCCAAGTATAATACAATGCCAAATATTGTCGTGGAGTGGGTAGATCGTGTTACATCCAGCATTCCAAGCAGGGACAGCCAGTTATTCTAGAAAATAAGTCTTCAAAATCTTGGCTTTTATTTGGGTTTGAGCACTGACTTCTGACACTAGTAGGAAATAGGTAATATTTCAGCCCTAAGATAGTTTTTGGTTCAAGTCCCTCTCCATATTGCCAGAAGTATTTGGGTGGGGTCCTTCAACGTTTTTCTAAAATTGACTCATTTTGTTAACTCTTAATCTAGTAATGAGATCTTCCTACCTGCCTCAGCAAATTTTGGACAATCAAATGGGGAAAGACACATATCTATCATGTCTAGACTTTAGACATATTCACAGGAATTTTGAAAACTTAACAAGAAATTTCCCATATTTTTTTCCATATATTTTTACCCGGTTGAAAAAGTTGTTGACAAATGTAAAAAAAAAAAATAAAAAATAAAAAGTTCAATAAATGTAAAGTAGAATAATTTCTTAAATTAAATTTGTATGAAATGCCATTATCTCTCCTAACTTCAGAACACATCCCTATAATTTTGCAAAACTAAAACTGTAATTAGCACATTTGTAAATAATTGTATTTTTTATTTATATATATATATATATATATATATATATATATATATATTTCAGCATTTTTTATTTATTTACAATCATAATTTAATCCTTTATAAGCCTAAATATTTAATTCTGGAATCATCAGAGACGGAGGATGTGAAAGCAAATTAAGTGTCAGTCTTGTACTCGTCTCATTTACGCCAATGAGAATAGGAATCCGACCGTTGTGCTAAAAGATGCTGGGAAATTTCAGGATAACAATTGGGGAGGGGGAATTTTAGTAAAAAAGGCAATGTTTTTAAACTAATGTTCTCAAACATGACATGAATATATATATATATATATATATATATATATATATATATATTGCTTGAAGATTGTGTTTAAGTATGAAATGGCTTGTCGACACTGGGTGTTGACCTCATTGTCCACTTTTATATTTGCATATAGTCTATCCCTGATATTGAGCACTTAAATGTTGCATACCTTAAAACTATATTTTTATCATTTATATATATATATATATATATATATATATATAGAGAGAGAGAGAGAGAGAGAGAGATTCGGTTCGAGTCCAACAAACATGTGTTAAGGATTTTTTAATTATATTTTTGTATATTTCTGATCACAACAATTTTAAACTGTTCAAGTTTAGAGTTATCGATTATCTTCCTGTAATATCTGCATAAACTGTGCCTCTTACTATGTAATTCTCTACCTGGAGTGGCTCTCGAGCCTTGTACAAAATGAACAGCATTCTACAAAAAAACAAAAAAAAAAAAAACAAACAAATCTTTCTGCTTTCATAAGCCATTATCAATGTCTATACACAGACATTGGACAATTTATATTTAAAATCTACAAACAAGTTTTGTTGGTGTTTAACCACACTAGTTTCAATTAAAGATTTCTGTCCAAATACATGCACACACACACACACACACACACACACACACACACATACATATTTATATATATATATATATATGTGTGTGTGTGTGTGAGAAAGAGACAGAATGTAATCATTGAACTGAGTATTTCACATTGGTCACAGCAGTTTGTATTCATTTTACATGAAAGCCTTTTTCAAAAGACATGACTCCACTTTCCTGGCTATTTGTCAAAAGAAAGGCAATTTGAGATCATTAGATTTTACTTTTGGGGTTTTACTTGTTACTGAAATCCCAGCAATATAACTTGGTGCAGTTGAAATGCCCTCTGTTGGATAAAGAGTCTCTGCATGAGTAAAGCTAACTCATACACACTCACGTACACAGGTTCACTTTTTGTCCAGTTCACACTCCTCACTTTTGGTATCTAACCAGTGTGAGGCAAATTAACACAAATAAAATGGCATGTAAATGGACCTCATTCATACATACACACATATGATGGCTGCAAACTCA
Source organism: Acanthosepion lycidas (assembly GCA_963932145.1). NCBI lineage: Eukaryota > Metazoa > Mollusca > Cephalopoda > Sepiida > Sepiidae > Acanthosepion > Acanthosepion lycidas. The sequence continues at coordinate 70,303,496 of OZ010613.1, read as the reverse complement.
TGTTCAAGCATTGCCATTGCTTGAACACCCATAAAAGAGCTAATTGATGAACTGCTCTCATATGGCTTCTAAGTCCTGCTAAAGACATATATTCTTTAGCACAGGAGTGGCAGACATAGATATCTCTGATGCGTTCTCTCATGACTTTTCAGACTAGCTAGGGTGAAACAGTCGGTCACATACACTGCGTGCCAAATTATTGAGATAACTTTTTTTTCTAATATTTCAAAAACCATCCAATCAATTCACACAAAGTTTTCACACAATGTTGGCAACACTGACCTGCGCAATCACTGAAATTTTTGTACTGATCTGCGCAATGTAAACAAACTGGCACCATATTTGTTATCAGCACTGTGATTTGTATCTCGATTTGTATCTCGATAATAATTTGGCACACAGTGTATAACACAGTTGAAACCAGCCTGATTACCCATTTTGTTTTCCATTTCATTTTCTTCCTGACATCTCTCTTCAGCTTTTCATGTTCAACTTGTTCTTTCTCAAACAAATTCTTTCTTGCATGATCTTCCCTCCTTCACTTTCTCCAATCCAATGCTATGCTCTCCCAGCTAAGAACATCAGTACCACTCTTCTTTAAAGATGTTTTCAAACAATCCTTGTACCTCATTTTCACTTTATGAGCCGGATGCTTTCCTCCAACAATTTCGCCATACAGGAGTTGCTTGGTCAGTTGTTCATTCTCCATTCTGACTAAATGCCTCTCCATCTTAATCAATGCTGAAAAATGGGGCACACTGGGCATATTGTAATAAGTCAATGTCACTAATGCACATTTGCCAGTGAACACCAAGGATTCTTCTTAGGTATTGTGGATGGAAGCGTTCAAGACACTTTATGGGCTTTCTGTATGTGGTCAAAGTTTCACAAGCATACAGAAGAGCAGACAGCCCACATGCATAATAGACTTGTATCTTTGTCTCTAAAGAGATATTACAGTGACTCCAAATTCGTTTCTTCAGTTTTCCAAAAGCATCACTCGCTTTACTTATTCGCAAGCATACCTTGTCATCAAGGGTTCCAGTCATGCTTAGCATGCTACCTAAGTACACAAACTTCTTTCAGTCTCTGACCATATACATAGATGTTGGGTTCTCGATAAGGCTCTACACATGCTGGCTGGTACATAACAACTGTCTTCATTGGACTAATTGTTAGTCCCAACGCTATGCATGTAGTTTTCAAAGGCATCCATCAAGAGCTGTGTCTTGACCTCTGTATGAGTCACAAGATCACAATCGTCAGCATTAGGTTCATTAGAACTTTGTTTTTGCCTGATGTTAAATAGCCTTCTGGAAGTTCTATAGTGGATGTATACATCATTAGATCAATCAGTGAAGGCCATCTTAAACACCATAGCAAAATACAAAGCAAATAATGTTGGTGCAGGTATATCTCCGTGTTTTACACCACTTTCCACTATAATTAGTTCTACCAGTTTTCCTCCGAAATTCACACCAGCATTCATATCCTCATGGAAGAGCCACAGTATAGATACAAATTTGTCAAGACAGCCAAGTTTTTGTCAAAATCACACAAAGAGCTGCCCAGTTCACAGTATCAAATGCTTTAGTTAGATCAATAAACACTTGATAGAAGTTCATTCGCTGTTCTACACATTTCTTCTGCAATTGTCTTGCTGTAAAAACCATATCCACTGTTCCATGCCTACTTCTGAACCCACACTGAGTCACTGGTAGAACATCATCAGCAATGTGTTTCAGTTTTCTGTCCAACATAATTCTACGTAACACTTTCCGGACGCAATCATCTTTTAAACCGTTTTCTTTGTACAACACAGCCATTAATATGTCTTGCCAGTCCTGTGGAGCAGACCATCTGCATCAAATCAGTGAGACGTTTCATCATGTTCGGCCCACCATACTTGAAAATTTCTGCCTGAAGTCCCTCGTTACCAGGTGACTTTATAGTTTTTCAACAGCAGCTTCAATCTCTTCAAGAATGGGAGCATTTGCCAGGATATACATAGGCAGCATGTTTTCATTCAAGCATGTTTGGTTGAATAATTTAGACATGTCTATTTATTTTATTTTAATCTTCTCAAATTCAAGGATGAATTTCTTAGTGTTGTTATTAAACATGGTTTTGATATTCTTTTTTATTTTCCCAACTACTTTCAGTCAATGTTTGAGTATTTTAAAACATTAATAATAAAAAAATATAAATTAAGTTACCTCCTTTACATATTCTTAATGTCTATTTTTAAATTGTCTATAATGGAGTGTATTTCATGTGCATTTACAAAGAAAATTCATAACTATCAATTACATTAATTTTTGTTTTAGCAATTCACTTCTGGAGATAATCTTGGATGAGATTGATTTAATAACAACACTAAGAAATTGATCTGCAAATTTGAGAGGATTAAAATAAAAATAGAAAGACATAATTAAAATAAAAATAGATATATTTTAAATTATGCAACCAAACATGCTTGAATATATATATATATATATATATATATATATATATATATATATATATATATATATATATATCAAAATGGCCAAATAGGAAAGTGAGAGAGACTCTCTGGTAAGATTGAATCCATGCAAGAAAGATATGGAAAGATTAAGCAAACTTTCTTCTCCTATATATGAAGCTTTTCATCCAAGTAGTATTGATTAGTGTTTGGGAATAAGCAACTTCCAATAAACTGGATTTATATTTTATTGATGTATTGTTATTCCAGAAGGAGTACAAGGAAGAGTTAAAAACAATGCACGTAGTATTATATATATATATATATATATATATATATATATATATATATATCTCAGCTGTACCTGAAATATCCCAGATTCCAGACCAACAGCATGATTCCACAAGAATAACAATTTTGATATAATTTAAAGAAAGTGATAATGTTTGATTTGATACACATGGTAATGTAACGATGTTCACAATTGTGCAGCACTCAGTTAGGAACAAACTCACTGCTTCAATATTGATTGGAGTGAATCTACCATTTGTCTGTGTGTCACTCTTTCTTGGTCTTTGTGAATAATTGTCATGTGTTTTTAGTTGTAAACCTAGCTCCATGAGATTTTGATAAATTAGGCAAATACTTACTGTAATCTTTGAAAGGATTACAGTCTTTTACTCAAAGAACATTCATTACAATTTCTTATGAGAACAAGGGCTCCATAGAGGTACTCCAGAAGTGAGAGTGTGTATTTCCTATTGGAAATGTTTTTATGCCAATAGGCATAAATCCTTGTAATCATTTAGTAACGCCAAAGTTTTTTTTGTATCTATGCTAGATTATATTTATGTATGTGTGGTTTATTTTGGTTATATATACAGGGTGCTATATATATATATATATATATATATATATATATATATATATATATCTCAAAATAAACCAAGTTAATGGTAAAGCAGAAAAGAATGCTAAGCCTAATAGCTATTGGATTCAAACCTGCATTGTAGGAGGAACCACCAAAGGGGAGACAGGTTTGAATCCCGCTGGAGGCCATATTTTCTTTAGTAAGTTTTCTTGAATGTGCAGACTGGTCGTCTACTCAATATGGATATCCGATAAAAATAATGTTTGAAATAATAAAAATATGTTAGGTTAAAAAATAAAAATCCATTGATTCTTTAGAAAAGGTCTGATGAAAGTTCCATTCGTTAATAGTTCTTTTATTAATCCCTTCAGCAATTCTAAGAATTTGTATTGGAATGTGAAATTTGTCATATCTTCTGAGTACTTTCAGCTAACACCACAGGCCATTTTCAAAAATGATTGTTGCTGAAATATCATAAGTTTGAAAAAAATTAAACATTTCATATAGTCACAAGTGCAGATACACACACACACACACACACACACATATATATATATATATATATATATATATATATATAAAATGAGTTTTTATGTTTATACTGTATGTGGCACTTCAATCCCGCTAGTGACCTGCATGTAAGTCCACATATTGTGCAACAGCAAGGATTTTTGGGACATAGAAACATGAATATTTGCTTCAATTTTCACTGTTGTCTTTCATCTTTTAACCAGTCAGTATCACTGATTTCAAAATTTCTGATATTTCTCTGGTACAAATATTTACAGTGATTTCTATTCAGGACAACTCACTCAAAGTAGTTTTAGGTACATTGATGGCTGAAAGGTTGCTCATTAGCTTGTTTTATACCTGAGCGATTGCTGTCCAATAGTCTTTTGTTCACTGTCAAGCTGGCTATACATGAGGACCTTAAATATTGTCGTCATTCAACCTTGCAACATGACCAACCCAGCAAAAGTTGTGATTTTATATATATATATATTCAGTTGAACTCCTATCCATTCAACTAAATATGTTACCTCTTTCACTGATATTAAGCACCAAGCTAAGCACCACGCACACATATACATATATATATATATATATATATATATATCAAATCAAGAAGAAAACCATAAAGATCGATTTTGATTATAATTTATTTCATGAATATTTCTATATATTCATCTCTTCAGACCAAAAGTTTTTAAATGATTAAGAACTTTTGTTCTGAAGATATGAATATATAGAAATATTCATGAAATAAATTATAACCAAAATGGATCTTTACAGTTTTCTTCTTGATTTTTTATTATTATTATAATGCTCTGTAGTTTACATTGAGCTCTCTCGAGATTAATATCCTCCTTGGAATTATCCCTACCAGTCACAAATTGGTTATATATATATATATATATATATATATATAATAGGATAAAGAACAAATAGGAAACATTTATCAATCTGACATGTTTCAGGAGGCATGGTGGAGTAATGGATAGTGGCCCAAGTTTGAATTCCAGTCAAATTCATTGCATTCACTTATGTGCTAATACCTTTGGGAAAATGTATGAATCCTCTTCTACCCCAGCTATGTGTAAATAGCAGTACAGACTGGGTTTTATAGCCTTGGATGGCAACTGGTCTACCACAGAAAGAAATGGCAACCTACTGTGGGAAAAAAAATGTGCCTCATTAGTCATGTATCAAAAGATACATGATTGCCTAAGTGCATATCACGCATGCTGCATAATTGACTGAAAGTGTCATTAAAGACTGAGATAATAGAGAAAAAGAAGAAATTCTGGTAGTTTTACTTTTGTGTTGTTTGAGTTTCATTGGTCAATTATGCATCACATGCTTTCGACTCTTTTAAACCAATGTTAATATAATCCATGTTGTTCCAAATTCAAAGAGAAGTGATGCATCTATACAACGTTTCAAGAAATTAATGAATTCCAAGTCTGCGTGAAAAACCATAAATATTGCTATATGTATGTAAGTATATAAAATTTCTATTTTGTCTATATGGACATCAGATGATGATGATTTCTATTCATAATTGTCTGTGTCTGTCCAGCAGACATTATGTTTGGTAGTTTTTCACATGTTGATTTGATAATGTTTTTACATCCATTCCATTTGTTTTAGATAAACATATGTTAGATTCTTTATGAATGGATTCAATAATATTTTTGATGTGTGTTTCTAGTTGTTAATATTGTTATTGTTAATCTCTCAAAGTACTTTTTCCTTAAAGAATTATCTTCTTTTTTAATTGGGGTGGTATTAGTCAAAATCAAAGTTTTGACAAGTTTTGTTCCTACATATTATGAGAGAGTTTCAATTTAAATCTCTTTTGTGTTCATAGATACAGGCTTTTAGATCATGTGATGTCTCCCCGATATAAACTCTTTCACATGGTAAACAATTTATTTGCTAAGTACCAGCATTTGAATTATTATTGAATTTATTTTTCTTTCTAATTATATCTTCAATAATCTTGGATATGGTATAAAAATCTTAGTATTAGAAATAAATTAATTTATATACAATTTTGGTAGAAAGAGTTTTAGAGGATAAGATTATGAATGTTGTTTTACTTTTTTTAGAAGTGCAATTGATGATGATGCCTAAATTTTTGGATGTGTGGATTTTGTCAGCTCATTTTCTAGTGTTGAGAATGAAATGGTGTGGGTAGTAAAGAAGTCTAAATGTTTTCTCAATATATTTCTCCTCTTAAGTTTAGGTTTTCTAGGTTACACATCCTAACTTTGATTTTACTAAATACAAAGCTGAATGAGATCAATTCATTGTCTGCCAAATATTGTATATCTCTGTATCTTTAGCATTTTAGTATAAACTATAACCAGCATTTATTGTATTTTCTACTAACACATTTTTCTTCTTTTCTTTCTTTTTTTTCTTTTCTCTCAACTGTTATTAGTCTGAAGCAGTTCCATCTTAGAACAAAACGTGTCACTAAGAAGTTTTTTTTTTCTATTTTGTCATTCATTTAAACCCCTCTCCCCCCCCCATATATATATATATATATATATTAGGTTGGTGCAAAAATAATGACGTAATAATGTCGTTTTTGACGTTAAAAAATACGTCAAAAAACGACATTATTACGTCATTATTTTTGCACCAACCTAATATATATATATATGATAGTGGATTTGGACAGCAATCCCTCTTTTATGCAAGTTTTATTAAAAATCACAGAAAAGGTACTGCAGTTAAGTTTTATTTTTTCATGTGTTTTTTTTTTTCTTTCTTCTTTTCTGGACATAAATTGTATAGAAATTGTCCAAATATTTTAATGTCTGAACGCTTTCGGCTATACTTTTAGCCATTATCTATGATGGATTTGAGTTTTACTTTTAACTAAATATATGGATTTTTCATGTATATATCTAGAGTTATGGGAATGTTTTATTTTCCAAACACAGTCAGTACATTGTGGGCATGTTCATAGTTAATATTGAGATATATACACGAGTTAAAGATCAAAAGCAGATCAGAATGTGACAGGATGATAAAATAAAGAACAAATAGGAAACGTATATTAATCTAACATGTTTCAATTTTATTAAATCTTTGTCAGAGATTGACAAAAATTAGAGAAGACAAAAACTGGTATTTTCAATTTTGTTTGGGTCAGTTCTCATTAGTCAGTCATGTATCCTGTGCCTTAAAGCTCTAGATGATTCTATATGTATGTATATTTGTGAAGATTTTTGTATGTATTTGTAATTACATGTGTGTGTGTCTCTCTAGCAGGAGTTCTAATGTCTTCACCTTTGTGCTGTCACTCCAGCAGAGTGTCATATCATCCTAAAGTATGGCTGATTTCTTTAAGCATGTAATCTATGTATTAGATAGATCTAAGTTAGATTCTTTAAGAATGGATTCAAAGAAAGATGGCAATGTAATATAATGTTTTAGGCATGTATTTATAGTTGGTAATAATGTTATTATTAAATTTTCAAAGTATTTTTTCCTTTTCAAAGAATTATGATCTTTTTTAATTATGGTGTCATTAGTGAAATCAAAGTTATGTTCAGCATCCTTTCAATGCCAATGCAAAAACAAGATAGATTGTTTGTCCAAACCCAATATTAAAGATATATACACACACACATATATATAATTGTCAAAATGATCTTGAAAAACCTTAGTTCCCAAGCAAGCAGTAAAACAGGTCTGTCCAGATGGAAAAAAGTTTTATTTTAATCTTTGAGCCTGCCCCTCTCCAGTGGGGGTGGATTTAATGGACATAAATGTTGAGGGTAGAGGTTGCTGTACCTGTTGTGGGGTGTCATGACTTTTGTTATCAGCCAGCCTTTTAGATGACACAGATTATTTGTTTGTTTTTTTTTGCTTGAGACTGAAAAAAGAAACCCAAACACTAAAACAACCAGTTTTCTTTCTGCAAGTGAGAAATGATACAAAAAAAGAAAATAAATTTGACAAAAAGTCAGTAATCTTGTAAAAGTTATAATTTTTAACTCAAATTTGAAATTACTGTATATACATTTTGAAGAACTTTAGAAGACTTAATGTTGAAGCTAATTTTAAGGTCTTGCATCATACACAAGATATAAAATTAGTGTATGTACTGTTGGCCCAGCTATGCTATTGACCAAACTATATATTCATTTACTGTAGTCAAAAAGTACAGCTGTTTTTAAAATATGATTTTGATAAAAATGATGTTCTCCTTAACTGTATCCAATAATAATGCTTGTAATATTCACATATTAATATCATATAAAATACAAACATAACAAATATGCATCTTTTCCATTGTTTACATCTGTAAGATCTTGAGATGTTTCTTGTTCGGTTGTTTATAGCTTGTTTACGCAACAAGTATAGTGTTACTAATAATACTTTTTGACTGTTTTAACTTATTTAACTTGAAGAGGATAAAGAGGAAAAGTGGTTAGTCTATTGTGATTTTGTCTCTCAAAATAGAAAATCGCATCATACACAAGATTTTTCTTTTATTTTAGTAAAAATTTGGGGATTGCACAATACATGAGATCGAGTGTCACACAAGTATATACAGTACTTTCAAATCTCTTAAAAATCCAAGACAAAAAGGATTGGGTTTTAAAAATATTTTCTAAAATGTCTCAGCATAAAATTTCTGTAAAATGAAATTAGATTCAGTAGCTTTTAAGTTTACAAATATCCTCAGAAAAGAAAGCAAAAATAAATATATTGCATGAAATTCTTGAATTTCAAATAATTAGCTTCTCTGAAGGGTTTTTTTTTTTTTTTTATTAAGTACAGAATATAGAATTCCATTTTTAGTCTCTTGGAGATTACTTTTTTTATTTCTTTAATTTTTTTTTTTTTTTTAAGGTTAAATTAAAAGTAGTTTTTCCATGATTTGTGACTAATTTTTTTTATTTACACTACCTACATGAAGACTATTATCGTATTGGTTCTCACAACATTTCAGCCATTGTACCCTCAGGCCTTCATCAGGTGTATGTCAATTCAGATAACCTACAAGCAGGGCCGGATTTAGATGAGGAGAAGCCCTAGGCTATTCTATTTGAAATCCCCCATTCTTATAAGTAAAGGAAAATGAAAGAGTGTTAAATTAAACAATTTGAGTACAGCGTAGGATGATAATAGGTGTTTAAAACTGCTGAAGGGTTGTTTAGAGTCTACAATGTGTTATGACAGTATATGTAAGAAAGGCACATGACAGTATCAAAAACATACACCTTGACTTGAGAACTCCCTGAATTTGGGGCCCTAGGCTACAGCCTACTAAGCCTATAGGTAAATCCAGCACTAGAGACAGGAAATTCTGAACTGAACCCTTTATTTAATATATGGGGGTAGACTGTTCTCTTTCCACTGCCCATATCTAGGGATATATTGTCTATCTGGCCTTGCGTTTTTCTGTGGATACCTCCAAAATCTGGATTAAAGTAGATTTATTTATATGGGTTGCTTCTAGTTGAAAGCACAACCAATTTAAATATTTGTCAAACATAATCATTGCTTCAGTGTTTTGAATTAGACATTAGGGCTTGTGACCTTCAACATGGGCAATATCATTTTACAATCACTACATTTCTTCTTAATAGATAATACATTTTTTTCCATCCTTGATATTGATGATAAACTACATCCAGCAGCAAGGCCTCTGATCGGAAGGTTTTGAGGTGCATGGAACCACTACTTAATTGCTGTTATTCCTGGGTCCACCCACACCCAGGGTGGTAGAACATGTTAGGGTCCCAGCCATAGGCAATTAGTTAACCCCCAAACTGGGATCAAAACACTATGAAAGTATAAAAATAAATTTTTATAGTAAAAATCCCAGCAATACACTTTTGGAGAACGTATCCCAAAAATCTTGTCAGCATTAAATAACCCATTGAGGTTGATATGCTATAAAACAAACTAAACTAAACCCTTTTTCATTTTGTTTTATCATTTGAGGTCATTTCAATTTCAAAGTATGCAAAATATTTTATGAATTATAACAAAACAAGACTGAACTGTCTCATCAGTTAGCAAATGTTATCACCAAAGTCCATAAAATTGAGGTATAGATAATCAGGGAAGTATCATAAAAAGAAAATGGGAGAACTTTTAAAGACAAATTTTATCTTTGTATTTTGACATTTTATACATGAAAGAATGGATCAGTTTATCTTCTGGTTTATCAGTTATTAACTGAATTTTGATCTGAAATATTTGGTGTATATAATTGATATGCATGTAACCATGATAACCTCAGTGTCAGAATCTGTTGTGATGACTTCAAATGTATTACTATGGTTAATAAGAAAAGTGACAAGACAGGCTTTCCTTCCTCGTCATGAGTTCAGTGTCATCCTGGACAGCAGATTCCTCCAACCATATTGTGTTCAGAAGATCTGAAGAAGTCCCAAATTCAGGAACATGTCAAAGATAACAGCTTCCCAAGATTGATTGAAGTCCTGCAATAATGACAATACAAGGGAAAATAATTTAACAAGATTTTAACAAACCTAATTTATTTTAACTGTTGGTTACATAAGATGTTTCATTTAACATCTTAACACACCAAATCTAATACTTGGGAGTGGTACATAGTGGTCTGGTCTCTCTAGTGAACAGCCTCTTTTCTCTTTGGCAGCCTAACTCCCCATAAAGCATACTCTGCTCTCTCTCTCTATATATATATATACACACACACACACACACACATCTTAAACAGTCAAAGCATTAAGAGAAATGAACAATACCAAAAAAAAAATCCCCTGAAAATGGTTAAAGAAGTGCACATGAGACAATATGGACAATTTTTGCAACTCCCTTACTCCCACCAAACCAAAAAAATGTAACAATGGTGGAAAAACTAAATAAAAAAACAAATTAAATTTTCCTTGTCTGTCACATTTAACAAAAGATGTTTTAAAGAAAGGTTCTTGCCTAAATACACACACACACACAAAGAAACTGACCCTTTGCAGGTTATTTAAAATCAGAAAGTATTTTCAGATTGTAAGAATTTCTTTTGGAGATAATTATTATTTAATGATACAAGTCTTACTAATTAACCCATAGTTGGGGGAGAAGACATGGATTCATACCTTTTTTAGGATATTTGCATTTAAATGAATATAACAAACCCAACTGGAATTTGAACTTAGCTCTACTATTAACTATTCCAAGCCATTATCCATTGCACCACCTACACATCCAAGCATATAGTACCTGGTATTCCCAAGTGGTTACCCATCTAACTACTAACCATACTTGATGTTGCTTAACTTCAGTGATCATATGAGAACCAGTTTCAACACTATATGACTGTAAGCACCACTAATTTGTAAGACCACTGGTAAATAGGCATATATATAAAAAAAAAAATCACAGGGTTCTTTGGTTAAAGAAGTGATTTATTATAATTAACTTTGCCTGACTTGGTGAATGTTACAGGTAGATAGAGAATTGTACCTAATTATACCAAGTTACTAAATAATCTTTAACTTAATATTCAAGTTTGATTCATGAAGAACACCTGAATCCATCTCATTTCTTGAAACTAGTTAACATTCTTAATTCTTTCCCACATTTAATTTTAATGATTATTAGATACAAAGAACACTTCTGTCGTGGTTTCCCTCCAGTTTATGCCATAAAACAATAGAGATGAAAATAATTGAGAAAGAACATTAAATATGTCAGTGTGAAAAACTCTGTTTTTCAGTTTTTAAAAATGTAATATCACTTACGACAAGCTTAGACACTTTGAACAGTGGCAGTCAATGAAAGGTTGAAATATCTGGGCTGATGTAGAAGATAAAAACTTGAACATAGCAAAATATTTATCGTTTTTTTTTTCTGTATTAAAATGTCTTTGTAACTGTGACCAAATGCATTATATAAGGAGACAAAAAAATAAGTGGCCTTAATTGAAAGACTGAATGGATTCTGTTTATAGAAATGACGTGAAGTCGGGTTTTTCAAAGATTGAATTCTCTAAATGGCAAAGCTGAATTTCTTGTGTGTTTCAGTAATTACCTCAATTTAGATTTTACAAGCACTTCACTGGTAAGACTAGTTGGGCAGATGATGAAGATAATAGCAACAGTTTTTTTTTTTTTTTGTTGTTTTTTGGGGTTTTTTTTTTCCAAAGTAATTTCAAGCATGACTTCTTCAATGTGGTTCTTGAATTTCCTGGTGAATAAATTTGAGAGATATTTGAAATATCTGGCAAGTTATGGGAAATTCTGAGTAATTTGAAAGATGGGCAAACTGGTTAATCTGTTCAAATTATATTTATTTTTTATCATATATAAACAGGGGGCAATGGATAAATTGTCTAAATTACACAAAAATGTAAATAACACTAACATCTCATTTTAACAGATATATTTACCAAAATTACACAAAAAATATCTTGAATGCTAAAGAGTAAATATCTTGAATGCTAAAAGAGTAAAATTGCCATTGGCTCCAACCACTGCCTCCAGGCAACTTAGGAATTTCCTACAACTCTTCTGGACGGTCTCCTTGTTTAAGATGGTGAATGCTGCCATAATCCTTGCCTTCAATTCATCTTTGGTCTTACAAGGAGTTTTGTTGGTCTATTGCTCAACTGCACCCCACGTAATAATCAAAGGGGTTGCAGTCTGGGGAGTTATGTGGCCAGATGTAAGGGGTGATGTGGTTGCAGAAATTGTCTGACAGCCGTGACTGGGTTCTTTTGCTTGTGTGGCATGGTGCAGAGTCCTGTTGCCAAATATAGGGTCTTTCAGTAGCCAACCTGGACCCAGGGCAGCACTACCTCCTCAAGGTACTTGATGTAAGCCTTTGTGTTGAGTCTGAGGCCCTGTGGGAAGATGAATGGAGGCATAACGTCACCTTCATAATCACCATTAGACTGATCCAACTCTTTTCGAATCCTTTGCAATCTCCTCAGATTGACACCAAACACTCTGAAATGTTCATATTGTAGCTCTAGTGCAAATGTGAAGCAGTATAGCATGTTGTTTTTCAAATTTCTGGTAGAATGAATTGCATCATAATGTTCTTTTTCTTACAAATGGTGCCCAATTTTCCTGACTATACTGCACACATGACAAAATCTAAGAGTATGCATGCATGAAATAAAAAGATTATAAATTAGTGACAATTTACCTATTGCACCTTGTGTGTGTGTGTGTGTGTATTATATATATATATATATATATATATATAATTTTTATAAAAATAGTATGACAAATTGGAAAAAAGTTTTTGACGCAATTCATCCATTAGGCTGGCCTTTGTTGATGTTGCCACATCTACACATGTGCACAAAATGAGAGACACTGGACAATTTTTCAAAGTTTTGAAAGAATTCTTAAAATAGAAGAGCTGTCCTTCCTAATGAATCAAAAAAATATATTATTCTACAACCGAAAAGAATTTATCTAAACTCAACATAAAATTTGTCATAACTACATCTAAAACAATCAAAGACTTAATCAATAGAAATAACCTGCCAAAACTTGAAGAAGGAATTTACTCTATCAAATGCAGGAATTGCAAGAATGATAATACATTGGAGAAACCTCTAGAAGTTTAAACAAAAGACTGTATGAAAACAAGAGATATTTTAAATAACAACACACAAAACCCATTGGTTGTTCACCGTAACAAAATGAACCACAATTTTGACATAGGGAATGCTACTTTGATTAAAAGAGAAAATAATCAACTGAGACAAAAATGTCTGGAAATTGCCTTGATCGCTAGTTCAGTCACAATAAATTTGCTTCCAGGCTCTTACAATATATCAACCATTCTTGATAGATTTTTTTTGTTGTCACAATGTGGGACAAAGGTGATAGAAAAAAAAAATAAGAATACAAATGAATCTAGCTAAATTGAAAAAAATATTCTTTCAAAAATTTTGAAACTACCAGCATCTCTCATTTCATGTGCATGTGTAGATGTGGCAACATCAACAAAGCCCAGCCAATGAAATCCTAACAGATGAAACATGTCACAAAAACTTTTTCCCAATTTGTCATACTTTCTATCTATCTATCTATCTATCTATATATATATATATATATATATATATATATATATAATTAGTGATAGGAAAATTAATCAGGATTGGAATTGAGAACTGGAACTTTTTGGAGTATCAGAATCAACATTGGATTTAGAAAAATTTTAATCTAATTTCCAATTCCCAAAACAGTTCTTTGGATTTTGTTTTTGTGTAAAACTTAATTTTGTATTCCTGGTACTAACAATAAAAAGATATAAATATCTTTTGATTTTAAACTATCAGTAAAGCTAAAATTTATAGATCATAATAATACCTAAATTAAGTATGATGTAAATTTATTTTACTTGTGTGTAAAAAAAAAATGAAAAAAAATGCATGTTTCTACTCAGTTCTCAAACTTTTCATAAAGTTCACTAGTTCTGTTTCAGTTCAAAATAAAATTTTAATTTTTAATTTCTTTTTAAACATTCACACATTTAATATTATAAATTATTAATTTAATAATTATAATCAAAATTATGTAATATAATCACAAAATGCATTCATGTTGTTCTGCCAGGCTCTCTTTTAAGACACTTTTTCATTAAATTTTTTTTTTTTAATTTATAAATAATAAAAATAAAAAAGTATGGAATTCCCACCAATGTCACATAAAAAATTGACCTTGTGTCACAAATTGTAAATTGTCAACGTGGTAAGGCAATTAAATTACAATACTTTGTTTTTATAATAGTTTCAATCCATAAAATCATTTTTTCATCTCTGTTAATGAAAAGAATATTTATTTTTGCTTATGTAGCATACTACATAAACAACAATAAATCTTTTCAATAACTTGTCTTCGTGCATCGGTCGGAGCCAGCTTGTGTCTTCTGCCACGGCGCCATTGCTCTCCACAACCACACCGGTGGCTAAGGAGCTTGCATCTACCCACACGGTTACATTTTGCTCACTGATACACCAGTCACCTTTCACTGGATCGTCCTGGGCTAGTCTCTTAAAAATGTCATCGATCATCTGAGCTAGAAAAGGGTCTTGAACTTCATCGTCCCATCCAGTGGTAACAGTGTTTGCCCTATACATGATTACAAAAGGATCTTATTAAAAATAAACACGTCAAAAAATTGTTTAATCAGACATGCTTAAATGAAAATATGTTGCCAGTGTATATATATATATATATATATATATATATATATATATATATATATATATAATTAAGTTATAAGGAACTTGGTAAACCGAATTGGTAAATCCAAAGAGGATGAAATCTTGAGAGCTCAATGTTAGGACAGAGCTAATATGTAATGAAAAACAAACCACTTTAAGGTACCATTACGATAATTTATTTAATAAATTATCGTAATGGTACCTTAAAGTGGTTTGTTTTTCATTACATTTTATATATATATATATATATATATATATATATATATATATATATATATATATATATATATATATATAAGTGTACATTGAAGTTAACTGCCAGAGGTGACAATTCTATTTCATGACCTGATAATTGCATTTAGCATGAAACAGATTGTTGCTGCTGGGTGTTAACTTCAATGTACGCTTTCATATTTATACATGCTCTGTCTTTGATATTGAGCACTGTAAGTCATAAATAAAATATAGCATACCTTAAAACTATATTTTATCTCTCTCTCTCACACACGCACACACATATATATATTCAATCGCTTAAATTAACCTATCAGATAATTCCCATCACTCTAAACCTACAGATGGTCATTACTACTTAAATTTTAACAGTTGGCACCCTAAAAAAAAAAACAATCTATAGTCAATGTTTACACATTAAATGTGTGGGGCTGTTCTGACCCTGGGGGTTATGAAAAAAAACACATAGGGTATCTCATCAATCACCTTTTCAATAGAAACAAAACAATTTAAAATTCTCCTACAAATTAATACAAATCCCAGACTTCACATTAGAACATTCATCAACTATCTTGTATTTTATAAAATGATTTCCACTACCTAAAACTTGTGTTCACAACTAATAAAATATTTAGTGAAATCCCACTTAACACCAAGCGACAACCTACAAATTTACTATCACTTCTTGCATTGTCTAGACTATCCAAACTACCCACTCATCAAGGCAAAGTAGCACTTAAAAAAAACCTGATGTCAAGTTTGTAAACATATTATCGCCAATAGTATTTTACCCCATCTGATATATATTTAATGATTCAGCCGACTCTCTTGACTTGTGACAGTTCAAATACTACAACAAATGTAACAAAGGAAATTATATTGGTGAAACTGACACAGAATTGCATCTTTGGTTTAATAACTACAAGACAACTATCAGAGTAAACAACAACAATTTCACTCTCGCTACACATTTTAACCAACCAGATCATTGTATTGATAATGTTGGATTTCATCGTTTTAGCGTTTGCATTTAGCTGCCAACAAAATTACCAAAAATTTGAGTTAAAATTCATTTTTAAAGTAAATTCCTACATTCTAGATTTAAATAGAAATTTAGGCTGACTCAAAGAATAAAATTTCCACAAAATGCCTTCTACAAATTCCCCAAAATTACATGATTCAATCAGTAAAATAAATTCTTCATGCTCATGGATGCATCACATGCACATTTGAGCACATTAATGAATACAAAAAACCCACACTCACTGGAGAAATGTAGTCTCACAGTGAGGGAGGGTGGGGAAATCACATAAGACAATGACCTTACATATTCTACCTAAGTTAAAACAATGTAGACATATAAATTATACTGTATCCTCTCTTCAAGGGTCAACTGTCCAATAATGGCCACAAGCCCTATAACAAATCTACATGTGTGAAAACAACTTTCTTTTAACTAAAAAAAAACTTTTAAAATGGTCTGAACTATAGAAAAAAGAAATAAAGAACCATTAATAGGTTTTCAGTTAAACCTCATACATAATTATGTGAGCTTGTTATATTTGGGAAGTGCATTCAATTTCAGCGATGAAGAATTTGTAGATATTATCATCGTCATCATCATCATCCTCTTTTGGTCTCTCTGTGGTTGGTTGGAACTCCATTGACAATCCCTTCCCGCACTGTTTGGTTCTGTATTGCTATCCCCAATGTCCAACCCTGAATCCCAAGCTATGGTGTCTGGGGAAAGTCAATTTTCACAAGAAGACACTTCCAGAAGGGTGCCATAGGAGTAAGGATGAGACAATTTTCCTGTCTACTAGGAGTCTGTGGCCAGCAAACTGTAATCGTTTTTGTTTGAGCTTAAGACAGATTGATCTCAGTTCATTGTAAAATTGTGTTAAGCATTGCATCAGATCTCCAACTGATGTTCTGAATTTTTCTAAGTAGATTTGGATATGTTCCATCGACTTGTCTTTCAAGACGAGCAGATAATGTCCAAGTTTCTGATCTATACAGATATAAACAGTGTGGACAAAAGAAATCATTGCTTCAGTTTCACATCTCATATATATAGTACAGGTAATTGATTCATTGGTATATAATCCGGGTGGATCCTAGTAATACTAATTATTAAAACTGATCCACAGAGAGCTCAATGTATTTATTATAACATATAAAATATATGTGTGTGTGTGTGTGTGTGTGTTTGTGAGAGAGATATACAGTATCTTTAGTGGGGTTTATACTGGGAGAATTAAGAAAAGTGATGGAAGGAGAAAACTAACCTTTTCCAGTTCTTTTGTTTAGGGGTAAATTAGAAGTAATACATAGTCTGAAGATTGCTTGAATCAAGAAACTGATTGTCACCATGCTGTGTTGATTCTTATGCCCACACTTTCAATGTGTATAAATGCTCTATCTCTGATATTCACCTTTCTTCTCCAGTAAATATATCAAATTTTAAACAAATATATATAGTAAAGGTAACAAATCCATTGTTATAATCCAAGTGGATTCGAGTAATATAAAATATTAAAACTGATACACAAAAAGATCCCAGTGTATTTATTATTATAGAGCAAATAATTAATAAACAATAAAATCCCAAATCATCTCATATGGGGAATAGCCTATTTCGGCAGATGAAGATATCTGCCCAAATACAAAATTTTTTTTATATATGTATATATGTTCAAAAAGTTTTGCCCAATTCTTCACTGAGTCAACGCCTTACCTCATCTGCATTTGATTCACACTGTTAGTAATTTTGAACAGCAGCAATATTTTGATTCTGATTCAGTCTAAAAGCATGTTTCTGTAGCCTCAGACTAAATTGCAATAATACAATAAAATAAAAATAGGTTGAAACTTTTTGGACACCATATATATATATATATATATATATATATATATATATGAGGATTGTCTGCATGTCCATAGCTTGACTAGTCTGAAATTTTTGATGTATAAACCATCTCTCTCTCTCTCACACACACAGACAGGATGTGGTGAGTCTCTTATTGCTCTATCACTATTATCATGGAAAGTGCTTACACAAACTGCATCTCCTGGTTCCACCTTGTCTGACCTTCACAGCTAGGACCTGCCATGTCACTTACATCGTAGCAAATTCCCTCTGTATTCCATTGGCAAGAAGTAAGTTTCACTCAAACAGCTTTTTCCCACAAACCACTGCCCTATGGAACAGTCTCTTAAGATGATGTTTCCCTGATCACTACAATCTTCATTTCTAGGCTCAAACATTATCTTCTCCCTCCTATCTGTATAAACTACTTAACATAACTCTCTATCTCGAGGGGCCCCTAGGTCTTGTACAGTGTGAATCTTACTAAAAAAAAGAAAAATTAAAATTAATGTTCAACTTATGTGATTAATATTCACTAATGAATTAAGTGCATTGACAAGGAAGGAGATTGTTGGAAAATATGTCTAAAATAAATATTTACTTTCTTTTTCAATCATTAGGCTGCAGATTAATTGATGACCCTCCATATATAATTTTGTATTAATAAAGTTAATAGATTTGCATTCAGAATGGATATGTGTTTTTTTTTTCTATTTTGATCATTTTCTTGTTTCTGTCAGTTTTTACAAATAAATTGCGGGGGTGGGGGATTAAACCATTTTACACCCCGACACCGACATTCTGACTTATTCCTCCTTCTCCTTTTCTTTGCTCTTAACCTGTACAGTTAATGAGAAGCAAGACGATTATTTGCCTGTAATTCTGGTTTGATCATGAGTTATGTTTAGCAGGTGTGTGGTCATTAGCTCTATTTTTTGTCTTGTGTCTCTCTCAGGGACACACGTTGGCATTTATATACACACTGATGGAGCATAAAAATGCAACACTCTGAGAGATATTGATTTTTATCTGGACACACTATCTGTGCATCCTAACATGTAATAATCTGAGAACATTTTTGAAGTCTTTGATACTCTAGCTATGGTGTAAACTATGTTTGGGCTTATGACAGTGATGCATGATGCCATAAAAGTCAGTGTGGTGATAGAATCCAGTGTAAGTAGGTGCCATACCATAAAGATAAACATGCTTCTTTTGTCCAACTTGTGCTCTTTGAGAGGTGAGTGGATTGTAGTTTCTTCAAAAGGATTGATGGTGATTTTAAAGAATTACATCACTTGTTCGACGTGACACATCCACATCAGTAACAGTAGTCAAATGAACATTCTTACAACTGTAAAGTTTTGGGCAGCAATATAGTAGAGTTGTATTGTCAGGGATGTAGTGGTAAAGTGCATGGTGTTCCCAGAATAGATCTGAGCAAATATATTTTCAAAAGTGTGAACATGCATTGTTGGGAATTTACTTGTAGCAGGACTATAGGCAAAGATGCTTCTAGACAGATTTTCACTTACATCACAACACTGTCATATACATCACTAGTGGTGTTACCAGAGAGACACTTGAGAGATCAAATGGAATTCTTTAGTATTTAATAATGAGAACAAGTTTTAATTTCATACAAGTGATAACTAATTGAATATGCAATATAGACCTGGGGACTGATATCTTCAACAACACAAAACAAACAATGGTGTAGGTTGGCAAATCTTACTAGCCTTTGTTATTTGCAAAGAGAGCACTGAGCAGCACTACGTAGGTTCAAATCAATGTTTAACCCAGAGCAAATATATCTTCAGAAGTGTCAATTTAAAAGATCTGCCACACATGTCGGATGTGACATGTCAATTGTGCATCTCGACTGTAAACAGTTGCCAAGTAAATATGCATAATATATGTTGGAAATTGCTTGCTTGTAGCAGGACAATGGGCAAAGATGCCACCACACCAAACCATGTATGTCTTAGAGCTGGTACTGGACAGTCACATAGTACTGATATTTGCCAAGATTGATGCATTGTAAGAGTCGTAATGGTTAACTGCATGGTTTCCCAAGAATAGATCAGAGCAAATATGGTTTTAGAAGTGTCAATATGGCCTGTTGTGAATTGTTTACTTAAAGCAAGACAATGGGCAAACATGCCATTAGCCAGATTTCCATTTACATCACAACACTGCCATGCTCTAGTGATGTTGCGAATGGTTCACTCGCAACATCACTAGAGCATGGCATAGAGCATGGCATGCTTATATTCTGTATATATTTAGCATCACTTGCTGTATCATTAAATATGTAACCATTAGAATGCATACACATTTTACACTTATTTCCAAAAGCTGACAAATTAAGTTTAAATAAGTGACTGATATTTAAATCATTTATAATGTGATTCCATAGTAAACTAATTCTCAGTCAACCCTTATACATTCTTTAGTATTTGTAGTGTCACTCTGAAATCATTAGAGAGGGAATGAAGGTTTTTTTTGTTTTCTTGAGAACTCCTTCAATGCAAAAAGGAAAGCATTCCACATAGATCTTTCCAAGGATCTTCAGTTTGTTTCTTTTCGTGGATATTTCAGGATTAAAAAGAATTAATAAAAACTGATTTTATTGAATCTTTTTAAACAATGCATTGCAAAATTTTTGCTATAGATTTACATAGTAAAAATGTTTTATTATAGGGAGGCATTTGAGGTTACTTTACTATGGGAATGCATTACAAATGATTTCACTATAGAAAAATAACGTCCTGGGTATGACGATAAACTAAATCCACATCCTGGGTATGATGATAAACTATGTCTACCAGCAAGGCCTCTGATCAGGAGATTTTCAGGAGCGTGGAAGAACTTCTTAATTGCTGGTGTTCCCAGGTCCACCCTGACCCGGGGTGGTAGCACCTGTTAGTTTCTGTGGTTGGCCCCCTGAACTGGGGTCAAAACATGTAAAAATAGGTTTTAATACCAGCAATTACATTTTTGAAAAAAAATATTACCAGATATACATATTTGAAGGAAATTTATTAACAGAAATAGATTTTTGAAGAAAATAATATTACCAGAAATATATATATATATATATATATATATATATATATTTTTTTCTTTTTTGAAGGAAAAAAATATTACCAGAAGTAGATTTTTGAAAAAAAATATTACCAACAATAAGATCTTGTTGGCATTAAATAACCCATTGAGGTGTTGATATGCCATAAAACAAACCAAACCAAACCAAAGTATAGAAATATAATTGGAATTAATGTAAATATATGGAATGTGATTGCTAAGAATCAAAGCTTACAAATAATGATTTCTACTTTTTTTTTTGTTTTTCAGGATGGAGAAGCCATAGTTGATGAAAATGATCCCGAAGGTAAAAACTTTTCCATTTTGCTACAAACATTTTTTTTTTCTTTTCTAATGGAAGACTTGAATGAAATTGATGGAAATGCATCAGAAATATGTCACCTAGCATTTAAATGTTCACCCCCCCCTTCTTTGCCTTGACAAAATTACGAAGGGACATTTTTTAACTTCCTTTGACTGCCAAACTGGTTTAAATTACCTAAAAATGGCAAATGTCGGTAGATATTGATTGTAAGCCCAATCTGGTTATATCTGTTGTTTTAATTGAAGGAAAAAATAATTCAAATTATGCTTAAAAAATGTGGACTGCAAAATATCTGAAAGGAAGTAATTTCAGGGTTTGGGAAAAATTAGAAAATTAAGAAATCACTAAGCTATAAAATTTCTTCTTGTTTGCACACAATATCTAAAAATTTCCCAAACAAAAATTCAGCTGTACTTCCACATATTCAATATGTTTATGTAATGTGATCCCTTTTACTAAGAAAAGAATTTTTTTTTTTTTTTTTTTTTTTTTTTTTTTTGAAATGTAGGGGTGCCATCCAAATTTTTCTGAAACTGGAAACATGAAACAATTTCTTTCAAGAAAGAAAAAAAAATTGGCAGACAATAAGTTTCTTTATAAGTTTAAGGTTCCAATCTCTACACTCAGGATTGTCCCACTGACTAGTGTATTAAAATTTTGCTTTCTGAATTTAGTGATATAGTAATGTGAGTTCAATCTCTGGTCCAGGTAGGGCAGACTTAGTCAGTGGAAACAAGGCAAGCAATAACTAAGCAGTTCTAAATAAGGATAATATATCCCTAGACTTGGGTTCAGTTTAAAAAATTCCTTGATGGTTACAAGCATCTGATGATGTCTAGAAGGCACAACTGAAATACTGTGATAATAACAATAAAGATGTGGATATTAATCAGAGTGTCAATAATGATGGCCCCACATTCCAGAAATTCTGGTAGAAGCTGCTTTATTTCTTGCTGGAATAATTTTGATAAATGTGTGAAATATCCAGTGAGACAGGAAATACATTGGGTTACTTGACCAATGGATATTGGTTTACATTTAGGGTCAGGGTTTCTAGTTGCTACTGTTGTACTTCAGGGTGGGGGCAATATTTTGATTAATATTAAGACTTATTAATACTGTTCAGTGTCACTTTATGAATCTTTTATATCTATACGCATCACAGACTCTTATTGTTTTAAATTTTCTATATTGATAGAGAAAGAGTGATCAGTATTAAAGATAAAGCATTTATAGACAGTGTGGATATAAAAATCAACACTGTATGGTAAGTTTCAGTTTCACACTTCACTATGGGTATCAGGCCACTGAGGATAGCATTGAGGGATGAAACTGATGGCCATCATACAGTGTTTATTCCTATGTCTCCCACACAATGGTCTGCAATAAGATCTGTTCATATTGCACCTTTCATATGTGGATGGCGTAATGATCAGCAGCCTAGAAAGAAAAATCATGGAGCCAGGTTAAAATTCTCAATCCATTGCACTCACTTTCACACACTGTTGAAAAGTGTATGACTTCATCTCTTCTATCCCAGCTATGGGTTAAATAGTTTTAGCTGACAACCTGCTTAGAGATAGTGACTCAATAAAAACACCCATCCTCCAGCAGCCTAGATTACTCATAAAGATGTGTCAGCCTGTAAAAATGAACAATGACTGAAATTGTTAAGTCATGCAAATTGTGCAATTTGCCATGTCCCTTTTTGCTGTAAAACCTGTCAAGAGGTGCAAATTGTCTTCAATAAGTTCTATGTAGGTCACACCCGTCAAAAAGTTATCCTTGTAAACACAAACCAAATACTGAGATTATTGTAATGCCATAGGATGTGTCTATGGCATTAGAGTTATCACCAATTTGCACACAGCCCCCTACTGGTAGGTTACAGTGTCATCTAGTTACCTTCACATAAACTCAGATCATCTGCCTGAAAGAGCTTGTAAGTTATCTAACCGGGTGACATGGCCCAAGTCACCCATGGTTCAATAGCAATGTCCTCGTCATATGCAACTATGGTGTACTATTATTGATGATGCAGTATCAAGAATTGTCCTCTTGTTGGTTATCGATCACAAAACCCTATGTAATGCAGTGTACATGATACAATGTGTTAACTGATGGGTTGAGTGTCACCAGCATTGAATTCAGATGGGATTTTATACAATTTTCCCTTTTTTTTGTTTTTTCTCTCTCTCTGTATTTCTGGGATCAGGACTCCTCATTATTTACACTATTTACATTTGCACTGTTGTCCTCATCTTTGTTATTATTCTGACTATTGTGCTCTCCAGCCTTCCTCAGGTGTATATCAATCTGGATAAACTACAAGGATTCCAAATCAAATCCTTTCTTAATCTATATGTGTAGATTGTTTTCATTCCTCTACTCATTTCTAGGGATAACTCTTGTCTAGTTCTTATTTGTAGTACTGCTCAGTTATTGGTTGCTCTGTTTCCACTGAAATTGCCCTCTCCAACAGGGTTTGGACCTGTGACTTCCTTTGTAGGAGAAGCCACCATATGATCTGGCTGACAGCAGCACAACACACCAATGTTCTTATCACTCTTTTAAGGAATGCACACTTCTTTGTTCAGTTATTCACAAAAGTCTATATGTTCTCTGTTTCTGAAATGTAAACAAAGCAATTTGTAAGGAATTAATGGATTTATATTTAATCTGTAATTTATATTACTTCAAACATCAGATTAAAACTAAATCCATTAATTCTTTAAATGTATAGGAATCTCTGGATTATTGCAGCTAATGTGTACATCAGTAACTATAAAAAATCAATTTTCAATTACTATGGTTAAACTTATGAATGTTTTACTGCATTAATTTAGTATTATGTTTGCACTAATCAAATTTTAGTATATAAAAATTTTAGTACACTAATTGAAAATGCATTAAACAAATGCGCATCGAGGGATGCCTGTATATATCCATAGACACACACACAATGTTGCACATTATTAGTCATTCTATGTTTATCAAAATCCAAAATAAATACTCCTTGGAATTTCAAAATTTATTTGCTGAAAGATGGCAGTATCTATCTTCACTGTAAAGATGAAAGCCAATTTGTTCTGGACAGATCTAAACAAATGCTAGTTATTTGTTTGAAATGTTGTGAATTTCAAAGTCTCAATTTAATAGACAATTCACATTTTTGAAGCTTTAAAATGGATTGTATAGTTGATTTGATGTCTAAAGAGAAATGTTTACTATTTTTAGAGGTTGCAAAAGGTGAAAAAAAATACTAGAAATTGCAAAAAACATCAGAAATAGTTTACAATCTAAAAATATTTTCTAGCTTTAAATAACCTGCAAAAGGTTGATA
Source organism: Acanthosepion lycidas (assembly GCA_963932145.1). Taxonomy (NCBI): domain Eukaryota; kingdom Metazoa; phylum Mollusca; class Cephalopoda; order Sepiida; family Sepiidae; genus Acanthosepion; species Acanthosepion lycidas. Next base: position 70,278,602 of record OZ010613.1, on the reverse strand, counting down.
AGTCATAAAAAATGAATGAATCAAAAAAAATCTGCAGAAGAATCTATTTGTTCACAATATCACTTAATCACATTTCACTGCAGACTGAATAACTCTTTATGAGAACTACTACTTTGTAGAACAAACTCCCAAGAGGATGCTTTCCTAATCACTTCAATCTTAATCTCTTTAAGACTAGAGATTTCCTATATATCCTATAAACTGCATTTCCTACCTCCTCTTAAACTCATTCAACAACCTCAATCAGTAACCTTGTACCTTGAATGGTTTTTGGGCCTTGTATTGAGTGAACAATTAGTATAAAAAAAAGGTAGATAATCAAAATTTTTATCAGGAAAAAGAAGGAAAAGCTGAAGAAGTTGATGAGATTGATAAATATTTATCAGACCTCTTGATAGATTTAACCAGTTTTAAATTAAGTACTTCATAAATTTGTTTTCTCATTGCTTATATTTTCAAATCAATGATAGGCTGAATATTTTGCCAGATTAACCTCATTCACTTAAATTCAATAATCCACGTCTGACCCACTATTCCAATATCACTTGTATCTTTGCACGACAATTCTTATCAGTCATATTTATGCACGGTCTACCTAGAATTATTTTCAGTTTACTATGTAAGGCTTGAAGGACATTGAAAAGCTTTAATCTGTGGAGAGACTATGAAATCAGTCATAGATAATCATGTATCGAAGTAAAAGTCGATTGCTAGCCTTTGTAGAATGAAGCTAGAATAATCGAGAAAAACATTTAAAAATAAGATATATAAAGTATTCTATTCGGATAACCTCATCAGTAGACCTAGCATAGAAGTTAGCACCATATTTAAAACTTTAAGACAAAATAGATATTAATTTTTAGATGTTGAACTTTCCCTACTTAATTATTCTCATAGATAAAAGTGTTAGGGTATACCTGGTTATCTGGTGGTTGTGTGTTGTATCTCTAAGTCCAGTAGTAAAAATCATAATTTCTTTGCAATCATCACAAGGAAAATTATGAAAGTTCATAAAAATGATCTCCCTTTGCATAAACAACAGAATAATAACAATCTGTATCAATGAATGACATAAAATATTTAGTTCAAAATTCCTAAAAGATTAAAAAATCCAACTTTAACCTGATATTCTAGTCCAGTTGACTCCCTTGGGAGAGGGGGAGCATAGCATTGACACTCGGTGTCAATGCAATGGTTCCTGCAGGAAGTCCATTTTTACTGTATGGCCAGTCAGTTTTGAATTCAATTTTTCTTCTTCTAGATGGGTTGCCAACCAAGACTAGAGAAGACAGTCTGTTCTGTTATTTGATTCCTACCTGGTAGAGTTGGTTGATGACTTTCTATCTTTCCAGGGGTATTTGTGTGAAAACAAATGAAACAGCTTAAGATGGAATTTGAATTTGATAAGTGCTACACTATCCACATATCTACATCAATCTGAAGAAACCAGTTCTCATTCAATCACCAAAGTTAAGCAACATTGAGCTTGGTCAGTATCTAGTTGAGTGATCACTTGAGAATAATAGGTATATGCTGTAAACTTGAATGTTGGGGTAGTGTAATGGATAACAGCTCAGAATTTGAAATCAGAGAGTCAAGTTTGAAGTTCAGTTGGGTTTTTTATATTCACTTCCACACAAATACCTTTGGTGAAAGGCATGAATTCACCACTTATCTCCCAGCTATGGGTTAAATAGTAAGACTTGTATCAGTAACTAGCTTTAAATAGCCTGCAAAAGGGTTGATAAACCATAAAAATCAAATCAGTTCTGACCAGCTTTTTTCTCTTGTGCCCTGATGATGTCAATTTAAGCGTGCTACTAAATTGGCTCTTTTATTGTTGAAATATTTAAATTTAACCACCATTTCTATTCTAGCAGTTACTTTTCTCGCACTTTCTGCCTGTGGAACTCCTTTCATTTACTTGCTTCCCTGATAACTACAATCTTAAAAAAAATTAAATGCAATGTCAATCGCCATCTTCTATCTTCTTGAATGCTGTTCATCATTTATCCTTTCCTCAATCCCCCCTATACCCAGTCTTTTCTCTTACTTTCACTCCCTGTGACCCCCTATGTACTAGTGGTATTTCTGTCTTGCTTGTGATGAAATGATTAAAAAAATATCCAATGTCTAAAATATTGTAGCCATAACAACGAAAAAAAACAAAAGTCTGAATAAAATGATGTAATAATAAAAAAAGACAAAAATCAGAATAAAATGATGTAATAGAAATAAGTATTAATCAACAGGAATTAGGGACCAGCTTAATAGAAAAGATGTTTGTCATTTTTTTAGATGCCAAATGTGATACAAGAATAATGAGGCATGAATATAAAAAATGGCCATTCTTGTGTCAAAAATTTAGATTCAATTTTGATATCTTTCTGCTTTCTTCCATTTCACCAAACCTTATGATTTCCTCACATTTCTTCTTTCTTTCATTTGCTTGATTTTTTTTATCAAGCTATTTTAATTCAATCTATTCTTCAGGTGATAATTTTCAAGGATTTAGAACAAAGAAATGGCTTCAAGCAAAACTCAAACTCTCATCTTCTATCACAAGAAATTGCTATTAGAATTTGGCAAGCAAAGATTAGCTAGAAACTCCTTTTTTTTTCTTTTTCTTTTTTTTTAAATCATTTCCCCTCTAGGCAAAGTGATAATGCCACTACAATGCAGGGGATTACTGAGAATGAAAGAGAATAGAGAAGACTTTGATGAGGAGAAAGATCAATAAAAGATCAGGTTTCAGCAAAATAGAAAATGGCAATTGATGTTTAAATTTTTGAAGAACGTAGTTGACAGGGAAGTAAGAAACTGGAATAGAGTTCCACGGCCAATTTCAAAATGGTATTAGGTTGGTGTAAAAATAATGACGTTTTTTGACGTATTTTTTAACGTCAAAAACGTCATTATTTTTGCACCAACCTAATAACAGGTAGCAATAACAAAAATATTATGACTTTTGTTGGGCTTGGCCTATTTGTCATCAGAATAGATTTCTAGAATGTTTTGTAACGCTTTATGTTGGAATTTTGGGGATGTGCAATTAGCATTATTATCTTCAGATTTATTCAAACTGTTGTCCTTATCATAACATTTCTGTCATCATGAATTATCTAGTATCCTCATCTTGCTTGTTGTAGTACCATTTATTTTAACCACTGTGTCCTCTCAATTTTTGAAAGTACCTGCTTGTAACACTCTTGGAATTTCAATCTGAACTCTATTCAAGCCATTGTTTTATTTCCCTTTTTTTGTACAAGGACATATCATTTGTTAAATCAATTTTTGTAATGCTGCCTCTAACCAAAGGATTGAACCCATAAATACCTATTTCCATCAGCCAGTTGTCCTGGAGGTCAATTAGAGCCTTAAATCTAATACTTGTTCTTTTTGGATCAATAACCAAGAGCTCAAATAAATCAGTGTTTCCATTTTGCACTTTTGTAATTTTTTTTCTTTTACTTTTAAGATTTTACCAATTTTCTTTGGTATAGAATCTCATTTCTTGTAAAAGAATCTATTTTTCCCCAATATTTCAAGCACGCTTGACACCATTTTGCAGAAACTACTCAAAAGTGAAAATAAATCTTGATTAAATTTCAATACAAGCATATGTTGTCAGTGAAGGCAAACTTCCCAGGGCAAAAAAAAAAACCTCCCAAAAAATGCAGAATATTCCAAATTCAATTCACTTACGAAGGTTCTTTGTAGTTTATTGGGTTCTTTGATGCATAAATGCAATTATGGCATTCACTGTGGCAGAATCTATTTCTTAAGGTTAAAATAAAACCTGGCCTCAGAATGATGAAAGAACAGTTTCTGTAATAAATGCAATTTTTTTGGTTGAGTTGTTGCAAAGAAACGAGGAAAGAATTCTGCTTCAGGCATCATGATTCTCTTGGCATTTTCGAAACTTGTAAGATCAGAATTCTGGATGGACAACCACAACAGAAATGTCTCCTACAAGAGTAGATTAAAGTTGGCAATGTGGAGTGAATCCAGTATTTAAAATATCACTAGAGATGAGGAGAAAGACGTTACCAGTTTTATTTACATCTGCTAGTTGGGTTTTCATATATTGCTAGGTAGTTTTAATCACAGCTTTTTGATGAAAAATGCTATATGTGTCTGGGGTGCAGAAAGATGTTACATTAGACCAGGTGTAGAAGCATGAAAAAAAGTTTTGTTTGTTTCGCCATAATTTGTTAGATTATTAGGTACCATGTTGAGTAATTGTCCTTTGTGGTATTTCTCGGGCCAATCAGAATTATTTGACATTGTGCACCTCCTCTCCATGTAACGTGGATGTACTGGGTTACATGGCACTATACCTGACATGACCTTTTCACATGAGGTCAGCTGTAAAAGAATGCATTTTTCATATTTATAGAAATTAAAAACAAGAAAACACTTAAGGTGAGAAAGCTATATCAAAAGATAGACTGAGCGATGTTATAAAAGGAGATTTTATTTTATTGACAAAGATACTTTTCGCATGAGACAGAAAATCCATAAGAAAAGCGAGATATGAGATTCTGTCATGGTAAGGGAATGACGTGCCAAGGGAAACAATTCAGAAAGAAAAACAAAGATGGCCAACACATGGTGGTCATAAAAAAATTTCGGCTTGAGACGACCGGGATATAGGCAGAGAGAATCGATATTAGTTATCTTTCAGAGATATCATTTAATTTTGATTCCTGGGTCCAACGAAGGGAAATCATCTGGTATGTGTTAGAATTTTGGCATGAGGAAGAAAATCGTGGAGGAAATTATTATTATTACTTTTTTCAAACTGTTGACGTCAGACACAGCATCATCGAAAATAGGCATCTGGTGATAAGAGAATTTTAAGGCATGAGAAAAATAAAGAATTTGATTCTAAGGTAAACATGGACCCCCAGATAAAAGTTGACTTAGCAGAGAAGCCAGATGTCAGGTTTTGACAGTGATTCATGAGTCAGTAGAGAGACCTGACTAAGTGAATTTTGGGTGTCCCAAAAAGAAAGATGTGATAAGAATTATTTGGCAATCTGGGGTTAGTGAAAAAAAATTGGCCGATGGAAAAGAGAAAAAAAAAGGATTTTGTAAACAAAATTTTGGATAATAATTTTAAGAGGGCCAGTCTAGCCACACCCACACTGCCGAGAGATCATTGGTCAAGTTGTAGCATGAGTGATAGGCGGAGGTGAATGTATGAGAAAGGTGGAGAAGTTGTTAACACCCACTTCTGTTATAGAGGAAGAGTCTAAGAGGATAACTCTCCTCTGACCTTCCCTCACAGACAAGGGAGAAACCCCCGAAATGGAAAGTGATTAATCTTCCAAAAATGGGAAGTAATTAATTTTCCTGGCCTAAGAACAAAGAGAATTCTTGTTGGGAATCGAGAATTATCGAGGAACCCAAACCACGTCAGACCCCACACCGGGTTTTGGTCGGTATCCATATAAACGAACGTCTCCAGGCAGTTTCAGCTGGAGTTCAGTTCCGAACAGAGTGTTGCCTCGCAGAAGCTGACCGAGAGATTCCACAACCTTTCGACTTCACCTTCCTACCAAAAGCAAGTTATATTGATGAACAGCTTAAGATACCAAAACTCGCTTAAGAAACGCAAAAGTGTCACAAATCCATAGAAACAGGCTGGGAGAGAAATACACTCCTGTATATAACAGATGGATAAAGATAATTTCTTATTTCTCAACATATTTGATCCTCTTGAGTTTTGTTTTATTGCTTCTTTTACTTATGCTTGTGTGATATCACCTTCACCCCAGATTCAGCTTGCACTAAGGCCCGACACCTGTTTGTTTTAGTCTACCTAAGATCAAAGTCACAACGTGGGTAGGTTAGACTTGAGATCAAAGTAGGTACTTCGGTAACCAAACGTTGGAAGTGATCTGAGAACGACAAGTTGGTATCAAACTGGGACGACCAGATCGACCGGGACACAGGCTGGTGGCAGCGATAAGGAGTCAACCCCAAACGCCGGTGGAAGAAACTTTACAGCTTCGTGCCGCAACTGGGAGTTGACCACAGGCAGACAGCGCAGTGTCACATATTGGGTGTCACACTTGGCAAAAACATGAAACCAATCCTCTGTACTCTATTTGTTTCTCATCTGTTCATAAAAAATCCTTCCCTTTATTATATGATCAGTACTTAGCAGAAAATGCTGCTGTATCTATTATCAGTCATGAAAATGCACAAATGCTGAAGTTTTGTATTCAGTTTGACTTGCAATGAAGATAAATAAGAATTATATGATCAGTTGACTATGGCAAGATGCTGCTATTCCATTGTTAGTTATGACAAAGGGATAAACCTCCATCTTAGCATGACATATATATATATATATAATGTGGGGATGTGTGTGTAAGGAGGAAAGGATTAACAACTATGAGAATTTTCTATCTTTTACATTTATATAAAGTTGATGACTGGCCTTGGCAAAATAAAATTGGTGCCAACATCTGTTACTGACAGCAAAAATGAAAAAACATTTAATATTTCCTGGTTGGGGTAATGTCACTATTTCTCTCCTCTCATATCTACCGCTTTGTAGTTTTTTTCTATACCAATGATAAAACTTATTATTGAGAAAGAATGTTTGTCACTATTAAATTATGAAGACAACTAAGTTACAATCTAATTTTTGCATATTTCATATATATATATATATATATATATATATATATAATTAGGGTATTGAAGAAGCTTGAAAGTGTTTTCACTGTATTTCTATAAAAATTGAAAAATGTCTAAATCTCTTTAAAAAAAAAAAAAAATGTATCTAACAAAGTTTACCCTCTCCTCTACCAACAGCTAAAATAATAAAAATTTGGCATATCATCACCAATCAGTGTTATTTCACCTTTAATAATGATTTTTACAAACAAAAATTTGGATTACCAATGGGATCACACTTTAGTGGAGTGATGGCATGTATTTTCCTAGAATTTCTCAAATCTGGCCCCTTCTAAAATATTTTACCGAAACAACACTCTTGTGGTATATTGATGATGTTTTTTTAATATATCCCCATGATGTTGATTTACCTGACTTAGTAGATAAATTAAACAAAGTAAAACATACAATAGAATTTACATACAAAATGAAAGAATGCAATTCCTTACCTTTCCTAGATATCATCCTAAACTGCATTAACAGTAGCTTAATATTTAGTGTTCACCTAAAATCAACTAAAAAAATCTCATAAATTTCTATTCTCATCATAACAAAATCTGATATAACCATGGGATTCTACTTAAAAAAAAATCAGAATTTTTATTTGTGTGTGTGTGATTGATTGCTTGATGTGTTTTTATGGCTTATAGAATTTTATAGTATTTTTTTTTTTTTTTAACCAGAAAACATTTTAGGATTATAAGAATTTTTTGCAGATAATAAATATTTACTGATACAATTCTGACTAATTAGCCCATAAATGCTGGGGAAGTACATGAATTCATAACTTTCCTATGGGGTATTTATGTGTAAGTGAAGATAATGAACCCAACTGGAATTGGAAATTGGCTCTTCAATTTCCAATTTTGAGTCATTATCCATTACACCACCTGCACATCCCATCTAGATATTGTCCAGACTTGATGTTGCTTAACTTCAATGATCATTTTACTTGGATTAACATTTTCAAAATCTTCATACATTGTCTCGAACCACCAACAAAAATAAAAACAAAAAAATAATTCTTAAAATAATTTTTCTTTAATAAAATCTGTAAAAGATGATTTGATGCCAAAATGTAAGCTTCATATTCTGCACTAACAACTGAAATTATTGGCACAGTCTGATTGGGTTTCAAATTTATTCGGAATAATTACAAAGAGAATCGAGTTGTAATGAATTTCTGAAAAACATTGGTGGCAATAGGTATGAGGTTAAAGTAAACATATAAACAAAACCTTTTAATTTTGAATAATTATAAAGAAAAGAAAACTGAATTGTACGTCTCAAATTAATGGCACAAGAAAATTAAGTCAACCATATGCCTTTTGGAGTTAAAACTATTTAATTTTTATTTTTTTTGTAACCTTTTACTAAATGCGGACAAACATCTACAGGGATATTTTGCGACATTTCCTGTGAATAATCTTCAAATTGTTTTTCTTGCACTGATATGTCTTTTTCAATTCATCCGATAAATACTTATTTGGATTTAATTTTGGACTTTGCGAACGCCTAAGTAAAACTTTTATATTCTTATCCTGAAGATATATCGGAACTATTTTAGAAGCATATGTAGAAATATAAAGTTCCAGCCATAATTCTGTTTCAGATTTTGCTTTCTCTCATTTTTTTCCCCTATTCTATTTTTTATATTCTCCAATTAATTCTGACCAAACATTCTGTTTTCTTTTGGATAACTACAGACCAGGCTTGAAACTCTTTCCTCAATGTTTTGCTGTAGGGACAATGTTCTTTGAATTGAAAGCCTTATCTTGATGTCTCCAAATAAATTGCTTAACAAATTGCTTAGCATTATGTCCCCCAAATCTGAGAAATTTCTCATCTTAACCATATTCTTCCAAAATTAAATAAGTTTATTAATGTCTTCATTTGCAAGTGAAAAATTTTTTCTTTTTAATCGTTTCACCCCAAGCAAGCTAATGAAGCCACTAAGATGCAAGGATTTACTGAGGATGAAGGACAATTGAGTGAAGGAAACTGAGAAAACATTAGTGAGGAGGAGAAGGGACAATAGAGAGGCCAGGACCAAGATGATCCAATCTTCAAGACATCAGCATACTTGTTGGCTTGCTCCATGTGCCAGATTCTCTCTGCTAAGAAGAGTATTTGTTTTTATTTTCATTCTGGCAGCTTCAAAATTATTCTTCAGGCCCTTAGTTCTAATACTTGTGTCATGTTTAAAATTTCTTTGAAAATTGCATTGTACTGTGTCCAGAATTTTCTTTCTTCAATACATTTTATGATCTACAAACTATAGATCTAAAAAAAAAAACAAAAAAACATACCTTTACTTTAAAAGTATAAAATTATGTACAAAATATGTAGATTTCAGCATTAACCCATAGAGGTTTTGATATGTCGCTAAACAAAATCAACCAATTTCTTTGCTCATCATTTCCGCTCAGTCCAAGTACACACTGTTAATTCAGTGTCAATTATAAAAATTAAGATAAAAATCCACTCTGAATTCCAAGTTTTTATCTATAACCCATTAATGCTCCCCAAATCCCCAAAATGGGATGGTGGGGGATTAACGGAATAATTTTGACTAAATTTTTCTTTTGTTTTATTGCTTGTTATCAAAACATTCTCAATTGGCTGTTGAATGAGAATAAAGAATCAGCTTCTATGGAGAAGCTTGTCTTATAGGCACAAGAGCTCCACAATTGGGAAATTCTCTTATTTGTGGCCATTTTGCTGCTATTTGTAACTTCAAATAGTTTTCTATATTATGATTTCAATTCTTGTTAATTGTACAAATCTTAGTTTCTTTGAGATTCTGAAATTAATTTTTCTTATTAATTTTGACCATTTTTTCTCCCTTTGCTTCTTTCTAATGACATTTCTAAGCCAATTGATTCTTTGTCCGTTAAAATAATTTTAATGGTTACAAAATGGTGGGGTAAGGTAAAAAGACGAGAAAGAAAAGCATTCAAAATTAATTATAAAATTTCATCTCAGAAAATAAAGAAAAACTTCTTGTTTTAAATACTGCCATTCCTTAAAGATATAATAAAAAGGCAAAATGAAAAGAAGTCAAGATTAATAAGGAACACTTTTGTCTTTGACACATTTCAAAAATGAATTTTGAAATCAGTTTCAAACTCTGCAAGAAATTGGTAAATTTTTCTTTTCCATTTTTTTGACAAAATTCTGCAGTTTATTTCTATCAATTTTTTTTTCTGTAAATTACATGATAATTTGGCTAAATGCAAGTCGTATAGATCATGAATGAATCATCAGAAGAATCTACAGAATTTTAACGACAGAGACTAACTGTTTTTGACATGAAAAACTCGTTGAAGAGAAAGTGGATGGGGAACGGCATCAGAACCATGAATAAACTAATGTCAAAAAAACACTCTGTGGTTATTCGACTTTCATGGGTTCTTTTTTTTCTTCTTTTTTCTTCTTTTTCTTTCTTTTTTCTTCTTTTTTTTCTTTTTTTTTTTAATCCTTCTTCACTAAGCCATTCACTGACAAATTACAATGGCTGGGTTCATTTCACTTCTCCTGTACCTTCTGAGATAGCAAAATGTTCCAAAGCACTGAGGCCCTTTTGTAGAACTTACCCGACTCACTTCTCCCTCCAGCTCCACCCACCCCCATACTCCCCAATGGGAATATTTGGACATCTTGAACTGTTAAAAATGGAGCAAAACCAAATTTGGTTTTAAATGAGCGTCTCACCCAATGTGCATTCATTTTTGTGCAAAAGATGTATTGAAATGCCTTTCATGATTTCTAAGGATTTAGTCTGTGCAAAATCATTCACCAGAGAACAGCAGATATTTATCACTGCCTTCCACATTTTAAAAATACTAGATTAAAAAAAAAAAAGAAAAAAGTAACATGTAACAAAGTCACATCTCTTGTTGGCACTTTTATTAATTATACAACTATGGTATAAATATTATAGTCCTCCAAGTAACCTTTTCATTAATTCCTGACCACTGACAATCCCTTTCTTTATTATTTGCATCCTTTTTGATAATTCTTAACAAAGCATTTACATTATAGATGTAATAGCCCTATTCAGTCAGTAATGCTCAAATTAATTCCTGACCACTGACAATCCCTTTCTTCTGAATTTTCAATGTATTTCTATAGTAAAATCATTAGCAATACATTTATATTCTACATATAATAACACTGTTTTTAAAAGGATTTCTTAATCTGGCCTTAGTTCTTATTACTATAAACATTATTTTTAGTTGGTACACATGCTTGTATTGACATCTCTATATTTTATTTTCTCAAACAGTGAAATTAATGTCAGCCAACCTAGATCTTTAATAATTTCCTTTAGTAGATCTTCTCTGCCTAGGCTGGTGTGCATTAATCTGCTTAAGAAAATCAAAATAGGGATGTCAACTCAAACATGTGTACTCACTAAACATGATATTAATCGCAATAATAGCCATATTCTATCAGTAATGCTTACATTTATTTTTGCACCAATGACAATCTTTTTCTGCCTCATTTTCAATGCATTCCTGTAGTAAAATCATTACATTCTATATATAATAGCCTTATTTTATCAATGATGGTCGTATTTAAAATACCTAATCAGCTCTCCAATCTTTTTTGCCATATTGAAACTGTTTTAGCTTTTGACTAATTCTATTAAATATATGACTAGATTGATTGATTGAGTCACTGAATTGGTTAAGGTATCAGCCTTGAAAGACAAGCTCCCAGGGTGTGGAATGGAAATTGAATTTTCATCAAAAGCTACTACTTTATTCTTACTTCTTCTTACTGAATGGATAAGTTGAGATTATTGTTAGAAATAAGGGATTGGATGCTTATGATATCCATGAAAGATGAGTTTCCAGATTTACAATGTTGGTTCAAATCCTGTTGGGGGCCACAGCTTTATTCTTACTTCACAAAAGTTGTGACAAAAAACAAAAACACAAATCCAATTGACAATCAGATAAACTTAGGCAAAAATTAGTATTAAAAAAAAAAATGTTCATTTCAAATTCAAAACTACATTTTGAACCTTTATTTGTTATTGATTAGGATTTCTTTCATCTTCATTTTTTATCTTTTAATAATCTTTTTAGATAATCTTTTAATAAATCTTTTATACACTTTTTTCCACTTTGATTTACATAAGACAAGGATGAATGACATTGTGAATCTAGCATCAGTGCTTGTCATCCAATTCTAGAAATAAACAAGAAATAATAAATGCAGATTGATGAAGACTTTTTCTTTGGTAAATAATCACAATGACCTTTGCCTGTGTCTTAACAATACATTCACAACATTTCCAAAAAGTTGAAAGGAATATACAGGAGAAACTAAAATAAAGATGATTTTCTTACATATGCAGTCTATGTACGGATGATGAAAAGGTCAAGTTATTGACCTTTTTTTTTTTTTATTTCTCATTATTAGGAATAGTTTCTGGTACAGAACCCTTAACTGTTGATATTGCCAAGGCCTCCTCACCAATCTCATCTCTTTTTATGATTCCCTCTGTTTCTTTTACAGTCTTTCTCTCTCCTTTTCACTCATACCCCCATTTTCCCCTTGGTTTAAGATTTGTTCTTTGGAAATTCAGGTTAACTTATCCTAGAAATGGTTCACTATTTCACTTTCTTTTATTCCTTCTCCCTCAGCTGAAGTTTCTCTACTACACTTGTTAAAATGTCAAATCTTACCTGCTATAATGTTTGTGTGTATTTATATATATATATATATATATATATATATATACACACACACATTTCATTAAATAATATAGACAAGTTTTGTTTATTTTAAGTAAGTTCCTTTCATATTGTCTGATAAGCTTAATAACATTATCATTGAAAGACGAAAGGAAATCACCATATTGATACATGTTTAAATTCAATCTAAGCTTTTGGCTTACATAAGCCATTATCAAAGATGACAATTACATTTCAATATATCAAACAATACATGGATGAAACAAGAATGATAGTCTATTTTTGTTGCTTGAAAAATTTCAAAGCAACGACTAACTTGGCATAAACCAATGGCTTCTGTTATCAATTATAGACATTTAAGAATATTTGTGGAGATTTCGTAGTTTATTTTGTTCAGGTTAGGTTTCAACTGTTTTATGTATATAGCTTCAAGAATTTTTAGTTTTTGTTTATTGTTTTCATATTTAAGTATAGTTTTGTTTTCAACAAGGATTTTCCAGAATTGTGTACATGGCCAGGCATTTTGTTTTAAATGCCTAAAAATGTTAGTTATCATTCAAATGTAGAATCAAGTGTTGTGAAAGCAAGTTTGTGATGTAACCAACATAAATATTATTTAATTCGTTGGAGATAAAATCTCTCAAAGGGCACTTAAATTTGTAAATTATGTTGGTTTTTTGCAAAGGGGGGAAGAATCATTGCGAATAATTAAGTTGGATATACTAGATTTAGTGTAGTATATGATTAACCTAATTTTTTTTGCTAGGGTCTGTTGTAGATATATTAGTATTTACTAATTTTTTTAGTATATTTTCATCTTGTTTATAATTAGTATGCATTTGACTATGATATAAGAGATTAATATGTTTGGGATTAGTTAAAGCAGTATTATGTTCTATTTGCTTAGTATTAAGACTTCTAAGAAAGCATTTTATTTGTTCATCAACTATATAGTTTGGAAAGCTATTATTAATAAGTGTTTGTTTTATATTTAGTTCACTGTAAAAAATCTGTTTTGTAGATGAATTAGTTTCTGCACGATGTATTAGCTTTTTCAAGACAATCTTTTAAGAAATCTCCTTCACTCATGTGAATTTTCAGTTTCCTGTCTTAGTATGACAGTTGCCACAGTGTTTAAGCTACAAAGTTAACCATATACACAAGATCAAATCTCACCATTTAGCCTTCATTCTTCATGTACGATGAAAGAAATCCCAGTCAAAAAGTAATAATAATTTATAATACTTCATGTAAGAAAAATTCCAGATAATATTACTACTACTAATACTACTAATGGAAATAAAGCAGGTGAAATGAAAATGAAAGAAATCCCAATAAAAAATGAATAATCTCTGACAATGCTTCTTCTAATAAAAATTCAAGATTATATATTCCATATATACAATATATATATGCCCCCGAAAAAATAAATTTTGGTCAAGCACTTTAGAGGGAAAGCATGAATATGTAAACAGTGACTGCTAATACTGATGCAAAAGCTCTTCTGTGAATTGAGCACTCTGAGTTACTGGCGTGTTTATTCAAAATAAATACATAAAAATTCACCTTCCTCTCTGCCGAGAGCTGATAGCTTAGGGGAAAAATCTCCGACTGATACCAAGTCCATTAATTCTTTAAAAATTGATTTGTTTACGGTTCAAATATGAAACTGAGCAGATATGGATTTTCAAGAAAAATAAAAGAGAGAAGAGGATGTGCATTCCTTAAAAAGGGGAAATAGCACTTTGCTTAACTGTGACATTCTTCATGGCTGAGTGGTAAAGCACACTGGATCAAACAGTGGTTTCCTCCTGCAAAGAGGGGGACACATGTTCGATCCCTGCCAGAGAGCACCTTTTCTTTATTAACATTTATGGAATGGGCAGGCCACAGACTGATAGACATAATATACACTGTTTCAAATTAAAATGAGGAGTCTACTTCGGCTGTGTCCACTGTAATAATGTTTGAAATAATAAATATGTTTGTTTTTATATATATATATGCTCACACACATATATATGTGCACACACACACACACACACACAGAGAAAATACAAAGTTCTTTTTTTTTTTTTTTTTTTTTTTTTCAAAAAATGTATTTGAACCAATCTGCAAAATTTTCTTAGTTTGATACAAGGCCATCATTATAGGGGATGCAGTGAATTAATTTTGTCACCCTCACCTCTCTGATGACAAATAGTATAGTGGTGGGGGTGAATATGCAATTCAAGTTCCCATGATGAGCTGACTGCAAATTGGCTGCTTCCTTAAGCTATTCTGACAGACCCCCAGCCTGCCTTTCACTCTGTCTCTCTTCATGGAATGAAAAAGTGCTGCCTGGGGGATGGCAGTCCTGAATACTAAACTTAGATAATTATTTACTGTAATTAGCTTCAGATTTTCCTCACTTAATGATCTGCTCTGAAAGAACAAATTTAACTTTTAAGAAATGCATTTGAAATCTTTCAAATATTCCAGTTTTAATTGTAATTAGTTTCTCATTTACTCTCTCTCTCACTCCCTTTCTATTCACTTTTCTTTTAGTCTTCCTCCCTTTCTTTCACTCTCACTCTTTGTAGTATGTATTTGTTTCCTGTTTCTATCTTATCCTCACCCACTTTGCTTTTTCTCTATTTCTTTTCCTTGTAACTTTCTTTCTTTCCGTCTCAATTCCTTATCCTAGATTTAATCTAAAAAATATTCTTAGCCCTAACGGCTGCCCTACCTAATTTCTCTTTTTTTTACCATCCATTAATGTTTCACTATAGATAAAAATGCCTGTGTTTATACAGCAAATGTTTGGACACTGTCAACATCCTGTCTTGGAGTCTTGGAGAAACACTTGGCATACACACATTCATCAATGCTAAAAAAAAAAAAAAAAGGAAAGAAGCGATTTTCTTGGTGGGAGAAGATGAATAAATTTATCCCAGTTTTAGAATTTGGTGGAAGCAGGTGGACGATTTGGAGATTTGGAAATTGGTGGTTTGGGTGGAATATTTTTTATCTGCTTGGAAAAATCCATTTTTTTAACACTTGTCAGATTCAGATCAAATTTGCTATCTTCTACAGCAATTGTAGATTGTTACCATTCACTCATTCAAAGTAAGAGCCTTGATAATTGAACTGTCACCCACTATCACTTTCTGCTCTCTCCTCTATTTTTCTCTATCTCTCTCCTATCTCCCTCTCTCTCCTATCTCCCTCTCTCTCTCTCCTATCTCCCTCTCTCTCCTATCTCCCTCTCTCTCCTATCTCCCTCTTTCTCCTCTTTTCATTGTCTCTCTTTCTCCTCTTTTCATTGTCTCTCTTTCTCCTCTTTTCATTGTCTCTCTTTCTCCTCTTTTCATTGTCTCTCTTTCTCCTCTTTTCATTGTCTCTCTTTCTCCTCTTTTCATTCTCTCTCTTTCTCCTCTTTTCATTCTCTCTCTCCCATTTCTCTGCCTGGTTCTCCTCCCCTCTCTCCCATTTCTCTCTCTCTTGTATTTTGAATATTATTTTGAAAATATAAAAACATTAACCAATGTAAATGTCCCACCTCAAAGCCACCCAAGTCTGATTCTTCCTGAAATGCTTAAAATTTTCTCTTAATAAAGAGATATTTTTTTAATTAATTTTTAAGCCTGAAATGTTTCCATCTTTTTCACTTTTACTATTGATTTGCAAGAGAAATGGATTGTCAGTGGTCAGGAATTAATGCAAGTGTTCCTTACAGAATACAGCTATTATACACTTTATAGAAATATACAGCTAATTGTTTTACTGTAGAATTTCACTGTAAAACATTTTATTAAAATAGAATATCAGAAAGTGACTTTCAAGGCAAGCATTACTGACAAAATAAAGCTGTGCTTCTTGTTTTTGCAAGAAAATCTAATTTAGTTAGAAACCACAAGTTTTTCCTTCTTCAAACTAGATACAGATTTTACTGTAGAAATATGTTGTAAATGTCTTTACTATAGAAATACATAGAAATCATCAAGAAAGAGATTTTTCAGTGGTCAGGAATCAATACTATTGTTACTCAAAGAATAGAGGATTTTGGGGTGTAGATTGTGGGTGGGGTTAATATTTATTTCCATGACACCACCACCACAACCAGAAAAATGTTTTCTTTTTAAACTGAAAATTTGTTTTCTTCTGCTTTGTTTCCCAATGGTATAATGTTTTTCCTCTGACATTTTGTTTCAGTGCGTCGGCACAAACGCACAAAACTGAGCGACCTGGAGCCAATGGACACAATCTTTGTCAAGCATGTGAAAGATGACAGTCCTGCCCATAAGGCCGGCCTAAATCCAGGCGACAGAATTGTGTCCGTCAACGGAGAGTCAGTAACAGGCAAAACCTATTCTCAAGTTATTGCTCTTATTCAGTCCAGGTAAGTAGATTGTGTGTGTGTTTTTTTTTTTTTTGGTTTCTTTTATATATATATATATATTCACCACAGAACACAAGATAGGCCAACAGGAAGAGAAATATCATATGGTTCAACCCACCATACAGCAAAAATGTAAAAACAAACATAGGTAAAATATTCTTCAAACTTTTAAACAAAATATTTAATAAAAACACTGTAAAAATCAGCTACAGTTGCACCGAGAACACAACAACCAATCAAAAACCTGCAAACTTTGCCTGGAGGAAAAAATAACTATTATTACCTTCCCAGACCAAATTAATTTACTAAATAAATGATCTGAGCTCATCTCAAAGTGCAGAGACAAAAACAAATTTTTACTACGTTACTTAAAAATCGAAAAGTGAAATGAATAAATATAAACAAAATAATACAAAAAAAACAAGTAAAATAAATTAACCCAAATTAACAAACCACCCCCATTAGAATAGATAAAATAGAATAAATAAAAATAAAAAATAATAATCAACCCAAATAAATAAAGTAAATAATAACAGATCCCACCAAAATAACCATTAGAATAGACTACATCAACCAATCAAAATATTGGACGTAAAAATAGCTACAACTACTATATAATGATAAAAAAACATTAATACGTTACTCAAAAATCGAAAACCAAATAGAATAAATAAAAATATACAAAATAAAAAATAAGTAAATAAATAAAAAATGAAATTAATCCAAATAAATAAATAAATGAACAAATTAACAAACTGTCCCCGCTAAAATAACCATAAGAACTAATAAAAATAAGCATAAATAAGCAAAAACAAAGTAAAAATAATATATCCAAATAAATAAATTAAAAACTGTCCCCCAGCCAAAATAACAGAATAAGGCTATGGTAAGCAATCTAAACATTGAACGACTAAATAGCCTTAATTATCTTCCCAGACCAAGACTATTAAATAAGCGATCTAAGCAAATCCCTCCCCCAGTTTTTTACTACGTTAATAAAACATCAAAAACTGAAAAGAATAAATAATACAAAATGAAAAAACAAATAAACCCAAATAAATAAACAAGCCACTCCTGCAAAAATAAGCACCAGAATAGATTACCCTCAATGCACCACTGACCCATATATATATAAGTAAAAATCCAACATTCATGGCCTGACAATTGCGCCTAGCATGAAACAGCCTGTCGCCTCTGAGTGTTGACTTCAATGTTTACTGATATATATATATATGTGTGTGTATATATAAATGTTTGTTTGTGTGTGTGTGTATATATATATATATATAAATGTGTGTATATATATATATATATATATATATATATATATATATATATAAATGTGTGTGTATATATATATATATATATATAAATGTGTGTGTGTGTATATATATATATATATATATATATATATATATATATATATAAATGTGTGTGTATGTATATATATATAAATGTGTGTGTGTATATATATATATAAATGTGTGTATATATATATATATATGTATATATATATATAAATGTGTGTGTATATATATATATAAATGTGTGTATATATATAAATGTGTGTGTATATATATATATAAATGTGTGTATATATATAAATGTGTGTGTATATATATATATATATATAAATGTGTGTATATATATAAATGTGTGTGTATATATATATATATATATATAAATGTGTGTATATATATATATAAATGTGTGTGTGTATATATATATATATATATATATATATAAATGTGTGTGTGTATATATATATATATATATATATAAATGTGTGTGTATATATATATATATATAAATGTGTGTGTGTGTATATATATATATATATATATATATATATATATATATATATATATATATATATATATATATATTTCTTGTCATTTCTCCTAAGCATAGTCTAGCATAATGAGTATTAAAATGGGGAAGCTAATTGAAAGTCAGCATTTTAGATTCTGGCTTTCAACTAGGCTTCAACACCAATCTCTGGCACCAGTGTAAAAATATAGAACTTCAAGATAAGTTTAACACAAGATGAAAATTGGGAGTAAATGAAATTGGGAAGATTGTGTTGCTGCATTCTTCCAAATGGAAGCAATCTTCTCTTTTAAAAATTCCTGGTTTCACTTGGGTTTGAACTCTTATTTGAAATTCATAATTATCTCAGCTGCAAGGCAAAACTATTTTAGGGATGTTGAGTGGGTTCTAGAATTGGTAAATCTCTCTCAAAGATTTTCAAAGGTTCAAATCAGGTTTTCTCTCATTTCATTCTTTTTAATCAGACACACATCCTATCAGCTTTCTGTGAACTTATATGGATGATAAATAGTGAATATAAAAAAATAGTTAATATAAGGCCTAAAATACAATCTAGGTAAGGGTATTATTTACCGACATATCAAGCTTTCATGCTGAATTAAGTAGTTTTGGATGTGACTGATTTGTATTGGTAAATATTTTGTGCATGAGGAAGCTGGATATTTTGGATAGATCACCAAGAAGAATTGTGAAAAAGGATTCAAAGTAAAAAAAAAACATACAAAATTCAATGACAACAGATGCTCTCAAACAAGAAGGAAAATATGTTGTAGATGATGCAGCATGCTACAAACAAATTCTTTGATCAGATGAGTAGTTTTTCACTGTGTAAGTTTTGGCCAACTGCCAAAACAATAGGGTTTACATTCCCAAAGATGTTGGAACATATTTCAAGCAGCAAAACCAATTGGTGTCATGGTTAGGGCTTCTCTTGCTTCTAATTCGTCCTTATTGTTCATTGAAAAAGAAGTGAATGACAGTTCCCATCAAATGTCTGTGTGTCTGTATGAGATAGAGAGAGAGAGAGAAAGAGAGATGCTCTTCTGGTTGCCAGCCGTATTTGGATTATGTCTTTACTCAAGATGGAGTTCCCACATGCACATCCAGTTTGATGCAGAACTGGTGCCAGAGAGATTTCCATGGAGTTTTTGACAAGTCAATTTGGCTTCCATCAAGCTCTGACATTAATCCTATGGACTTTGCAATATGGCTTATATTGGAGAATGATATTTCATGCATCTCATACTCAACTGTGCTAGACCTGAAGGAAGCCCTTATGACATTGTGGTACAGTTTGTGCAAAGAAGCAGTGACGAGGTCATGGACTTCAGCTGAGAAGAGATTAAGAGCTATGGTAAAAGCAAAAGATGGACAATTTGAATTGACAATATATGTAAAATATTGTTAATAAATATGACAATCAGCCTGTAAACTTTCATTAACCAAAACCTAAAACTTTTTATTTTATGATAAAATGAATAATGGGTGAATATTTTAAAATTAAAATTATTATTAATAAATTAAAATTTAACTATGATTTATTATTTATAATTATGATTATTCAAATTTGTAACTGAGCTTATTCTTGAGTTTCCTAAATTTTCTCAGACAAACTCATCTTTTATTTTACTAAAGTTGTTTCTGCATGATTCCTATGGAATTAGAGAGTACCCTCCCTACCTTTCTGTATAAATTAAAATCACCTGTTATGGGGGTAGTGGCAAATAATAATGTCTGTGTGTCTTCCGTTTGCACTGGAAAAGTCTAGGATTATTACAGATAGCTTGTTTAAATTATGTCCCTTTGCTCTGATTTGCTTCCCTTGGACTGACTGTCAAAAAAAAATTCATGAAAAATGCTATTTCTTTTTGTACATATTTTGTACTTTTTTCTTTTGTACATATTTAAAATAAGAAAAGAACAATCATCAGTAAATTATAGCATTGTGTTTGTCTTTCTTATCAAAGTCAAGTAAATCTGAATTAATAAATGATTTAATAACTGAATACCAGACAGACAATATTTAAAAAAAAGAAAAAGATAATATAGAAGGAAATACAGAAATAAAAATTATGAATTTATGGGTTATCACTCCTCATTCTTCAGAAATCGGAGAAAAAAAAACCCATTAGGATTGATAACTCATTAATTCCTAAATTCTTTCTTTTTTCTTTTCATATTTTTGTCTATTTTATTTTCTCTTTAATGTCTGTCCTGAATGCAATTATAAAATTTTCCACCTCCAAGATTTCCAAATTAATGGTTTATTTTGCATCTGAAATAAAATATATTGCTTAAAAACTATCTTATGCAAATAATTAAACTATGAGAAGCACTCTTTGAAAACTAAAGTTGTTACAAGCTTATAGACAACCATGAAATCATAAGTAGAGCTGAAGGTGACTGCTTAGGAATGGACCTTCTTAAAGACTATATTCTTTGTCATATGTTTGTCACCTCTTCTCATGAAGAAACAATTCTGAAAACCTTGTCTTGAATTTGCACAAAATGGATGACAACAAATCTCAATAACAGTTGTTAATTTGTCAAATTTTGGCAGAACCAAAAGGCAAAAAACAAATCTTCATAAACATTTTTTAGCTTAAAACTTAATTTTATGTTATGATTTAGTGTAGCTACAAAAAAAATGGTTGATCAAATTGATGCCTTTGAATAATTGATTTTTGTTTCTAAAAGAGATGAAAATAATGAAAGCTGACAAATTTTAACCCAAGGTCATAAAGAGAACTTTGTTAATTTTCTGAATTTGTGTTTTTCCAGTGATTCATCGCTCAAGTTACTTGTTGTCCCCAAAGATGAAGACATTCTTCAAATGGTAAGTCAGATTCTATCCAACACCTTCATAATTATTCTGTGACATTCTCCAGAAATCATACTAGTATCCTCGTCTTGTTGTTTTTAACATTTCAGTCTTATGTTCTTCAGATAGATTCTGTAATTTTGAGAAGAAACATTATTGTATATGAGAGAAGTTGCTGATAATCAAACAGAATGGAAAATACATGAGACAATTTGGAAGTTTTTATTTTCTTAATATTTTCTGATGATGTTACTCCATTGGCAGAACATGAAAAAATAAAAATTCTCCCAATATCTATATTTATATATATCCAATGGTGGGTAATTGAATGACAAAATGTTACATGTTTCATCATTTGGAAGGACTTCTTCAGATTAAATTATGTTTTTATTGATAGAATCATATGGGTGGGGGTGTACAAAATACATTCAGTTACCCACTCTGTGTGTGTGTGTTTATAGCTATCATCTCACTACACCACAGAGGTTCTATCAGTAATCATGGCTTTTGCTGCAGTTTTTGGTTAACAACTACATTCCCTAGGTTTGACAACACCATATTCCCCAGATCTTGCTCTTTGCAATTACTTCTGCTTCAAAAATCAAATCCTACTTGAAAAGAACAAGATTTCAAAACATTGAGGAAATCCAAGAGAATGCAACATGGCAGCCGCTCGCTATGCTAAAAATGGAGTTCCTGAAATGCTTCCATCAATGGAAACGATGCTGGATAAAGTGTGTGGCTTCAGACAGGAACCAATTCAAAGGAGATTAAATGCTGAATTGATATGTGTTATAGGTTTCTTTGTATAACATCAACTCTGATACCTTTTGATCAGACTCTTTGTGTGTGTAATATATATATATATATATATATATATATATATATATATGTGTGTGTGTGAAAAGTGTGTGTATAGAAATATAAACACAAATGTATATATATATATATATATATATATATATATATATATATATATATATATATATATAAAAATAATATATTATATATATTATTATTTATATATTATATGCACAGTACTTATTAGAAAGCGCTCAATATCAGAGATAGTGCTAACATATTTGGTTGGACTGATGTGAGTTTGTGACCCTCGAGTTCACGCTTTTATGATCATCAAACAAACTGATTAATTTTTTAAAATTTTAGATTTATGTAGATTGCGTGTATTGTGTATACATACATATGTCAAGTCTCATACTGTCCACATATGTTTATGTCTGTATGAGCCTAAGTGGACGAGCGAGTGTGTATGTATGTCTCCGTACCTCAACGGGTATACAGACATGCATTTATGTTTGTGTTAGCATGAGTGGCATCACGACAACGATCCCCCCCACTTCCATAACAACACCAATACACGCAATCTACATAAATCCAAAATTTTTTTAAATTAATCAGTTTGTCTGATGATCACAAAAGTGTGAAACCCAGGGTCACAAACTCACATTGAGAGAAAACAGATAAAAAGACAGAATTTTGGCGTTTTTCAATTTTGTTTGGGTTGATTCTCAATAGTCAGACATTTATTATCTTGCATTAATTCTATAAGGTGTATGTAAGTTTGTAAAAATTTTAATATGTCCAAGTGAGCATCAGATGGTAATGTGTAGTAGGAGGAGCTCTAATGTTAGACAGACACACATACACACTTTACAAATATGCATTACCATATGATGCCCGCTTGGGCATATTAAAATTTTTACTAACCTACGTGCCATATGCTCTTTGGGATCATTATTTTCCCCAGGGTTTCTCAAGATTGTTACTGTTTACTTTTCAGTCAATTCAGTTTATCTTCAGGCAAATCTGAGCAACAAAATTTTGTGCTTACATGAAAATATTTTTTTTAATAAAAGGCTTATTCCAGTTTAAGCAAAAAAATTTCCTTATGATCAAAAAGCCTCATTACTCATGGTTTGTTGAAACAAGGGTTCCTGTACAATCACTAAAGTTAAGCAACATCAAGCTTGATCAGTACCTAGATGTGTGACTGCTTGGGAGAGTACTAGGTGCTGTAAGCTTGGATGTGCAGGTGGTGTAATGGATAATGGCTCAGAATTGTTAATTGGGAAGTCAAGTTCCAATTCCAGTTGTGTTCATTATATTCACTTATGTGCAAATACTCTTGGGAAAGGTATCAATCCACCTCTTCTCTCCCCAGTTGTGGGTTAATTAGTAAAAATTGTACCACTAGAACCATTATAATTTCTAAAAAAATAACTAAAATAAAATTACGTACAAAATATTTAGATTTCAGCTTTATATAACCTAGGCTGATATATCACTAAATGAAAACATCCAAGTAGCCTGTAGTTTTAGCTTCGTCTGATAAAACTGTAATGTCAAATCACTAAAAAGAATTACACAGCTTAACATGGAAATATAATAAGGCTATTCAGATGAGCAATGTTATACTGGCCATTTGCTTCCCTTCAATGATGATTGGTTCTTTTAAACAGGCATTTGTGAAATAGTGTAATTTTAACTGGTAATTTTGTCATAATTTCAGACAGAATGTAATGTAATAAGTTATTTCAGCAATCTCTGCTGCCTTCATCAGGACCACTTACTGGAATATTTTATTACTTATTAGAGTTACATGATAACTTCTTGTTTATTATTTTTGAAAGATTGCTAATAATAAAACATTGTTGATGTAATATTATCTTTTTATTTTCTAATTTTAGGCCTATCAGAACACAGCCTACAATCAGGCTGGACCCGAGATTTTCCCAGATCCTGTTTCAGGACTGAGTATTAAGCATATAAACCATCATAATCTTCCAAAAGAGCCACCAGTTTATATACCCGAGCGTGCCAAGGATCGTAAAGTGTCTTTTACCGTTGAAGAAACTCATTCCTTTGAACCCATTTTCACAACTACCACCACCATCCAGGAGATCACTCCTTGTCCACTGGTCACTTCAGCATCGTACACATCGGGAATTTGCCTTCAGAGAGAACCATTAAAAAACGACAACATGAACAAGTCTTCATTTTTAGATCGTAAACGTGAGTTTGAGCAACGGGCCTCGCAGGTGCCAGATGGTAAAATTGATTCTTATTCATTTGGCCTTTATTACCCACCGAAAAAAGACCAGCAAAAATCGAATAGCATCGATAATATTTACATAACGAGTAGCAGTCGACGGCGAACCTCACGAGAAAATGTATTACAGTCTCGTGAGTCATTAGAAAATGTGAGCCGATCAGAGTCGCAATTCCAAACTTCATACAATGGCAAAGAACGTCATGGATTCTCAACCGCACTGCGGACCATCTCATCAGAGAACAAGCAGTTCCCAAGATCAAGAACGACATCATCATTATCGTCTATTGCCAATAATACCACTCCAGTTTCCTCACGTATTGAACTGACCCCAAGTGACCATAGTAGTAACACTAGTACTGGGTCCAACAACAGTAATGTTTCTACTCATGAGAGTTCCACTTTAGGAAAAATGCATTATATACCTCTACTAGCCACGCAGACCCCATTGGCACCAAGGTCATTGCAAATTGCTTCATATAACAGGAGCAATCAATATTCATGCCAAACTTCAGAGAGCCATAATAAATGGCCACCAAGTGGCAAAAAGGAAAAACCGGAACTGACTAGTCCGACTCATGGCCAGTTTGTCTTCAAGGCAACCTATGGGACCTCTACTGGGAATCAAAATTCTTCCACATCAACCACCGTGCTTCCAAATACTTACTACAACCGTCCTCTTGTGGTTCAACGAAAGCAGCAGTTTGAAACAAACAGCAACAACAGCAGCAACAGCAGCAGTGGTGCTGCCACACCAAACAGTGGGTGCAGTGGTACAATGACATCAACGGTGTGCATTGTCACGCCAAAGATGCTGCCACAAACAAACAGATACAAAACAGAGATTGAAAAAATCACCTCTCGTGCCAAATTTGAAAGCGTAGCATCCCGGGCAGCCCAATTTGAAACTAGATCTTCCTTGGAGAGCATCAGGATTACTCCCCCTGTTTTTACGCCCCCAGCAAAAATACATCGTATCTCAACTGAACGGACTCCAGAACAGGGCAACAAATACCAGCAAGTTAGCGAACGGACATCCACTTACAAGGCATCTCTTACCAAAAGCCTCAGTACACCAACGTCTCCAAGTCAGGAAATGTTGCCAGTTCAGTCCGACAAATTACTGGATAGTTATTGTCGGTACGACTCGACTCCAACTGTCAGTAATTCACAGGAGTATTATGCAGATGATATCTCTGCTCCTCAATCTGATAAGGATTTTAAATCTATACCAAAGGCCAACTATATTACCACTATTAATGCTGATATAAATAATGGTAAGTATTCAATTTGCAATTTTATACTAGTTTACCTGTGTCTTCATAAAATACTGGCGATATTCAAGGTTTTTGATATTTTACAGGTACAACATGATTTTAAAATTGCAACCTATTTATGCAAGCTAAAAATAATCTGTGAGTTTAAATAATTTCAGACATAAATAAATTACAACATTTGTCAAGTTTAAAAATAAAAAAATTTTTTTACAAAAAAACTACAAAAAACTATTTCTTCATTACTAGATGAGACCATTACATCAAAAAATGGCAAACTGCCTATCATCATCATCATCATCATCATCATGTAGGGTTTTTTTTTTTTTTTTTGTAAAAATATGAAAATGTGTTGCATGTATAAAAAATATATATTGAGTCTATTTTGGCCACAACATTATGGAGGTTTTTTGTTTTGTTTTTTTTCAACAGTTTGGACCATAACTGAACTTACATGGCGTGTGTGTATGTATGTATGTATGTGTGTGTGTGTGTGTGTGTGTATATATATATATATATATATATATATATATATATATATATATATTTCTTTAAAAAAAATTTGGTAAACTTTGGCCTTCATACTTAGAAAAAAAACTGTGTCAAAAGGACAGTTTTTCCCTTGACACTGCCATTATTTTAACTACCTTTAATTTTCAGCAATGTTTGTTGTTTTAAAAACCAATGATTGTAATAAAACCTAAACATATGATGAAAATAAATTTATACATTTTCTGCTCTTGAGAATTTACAACAAAAATATTAAACACTATTTATTTATTAGATTGTTTATTTACAAGAATAATTTTATATTTACAACATTCTAAAAACTAATGCAATTAAATATTTATCATTTACCTATTTATAAAGAAATAAATCTGAAAACAATTTTTTTTATTATTAAATTTATAAACATTTACTAAATTATAAAAATATGTAGTAGAAGGAAAGCTTTATTATTTACCATTTTATAAAGTTTGAATCAATTGGTAATTAGCCAATGTTTTGCCTACCATTTCAATACATAATATAATAAATAGTGTTCAATTTTTTAATTGCCAATTCTGAAGAACAAAGAAAATGTATAATTTCATTTTCATATGTTTAGTTTTTATTCCAATTCTAATCATCGCTTTTAAAAATGATAAACATTGGCGAGGAGTGAAGGTAGTCAAAAATAGCAGTGTCAATGGAAAAACCATCCTTTTGACACTATTTTTTTGCAGACATGAAGGTTGAAGTTTGCCAAAAATTCTCTTCTGCCACCCTTTCTTCTTCTATGTACATTGTCCCTTCAGAATTTAAATGATTATGACTCTCCACAACTTCCTGCCCTTTATAGCTCTTAATAAGGTTTGTCTTTTTGCTTTCTCTCCCGATCTTTGTTCTGGGTCAGTTATTCACTGCTTTCTTGTCTTTCCCCTTCAATATGTCATGTGAGTGCCAAATTCTCCAAGCCTTCTTTCCTCTTGTTCCCTAGAAATTTCAATTTTCTCTTTCTGATTTTTTTGTTTTCATTTTCCTTAAAACTTCCTCATTACTCATATTTTCAGTCCATGGTATTTTACAGCATCCTTGTGTAGAACTATATTTCTCTTGCTTTAAGTTTCTTTCTTCATCCTCTATCCCAGTTGACAAATAATATTCTCTTCACCATTGAATAATATAGAGTTTGATTTATCAAGTGTAACATAGCATAAAATTCTGTTTTTACTATATCATCAGAAGAGTCCACTACACAAAGATGTAGATGAAACTAAGCTGTTGCAATGTTACAAATGCCAAGCCTCAAGTGAGAATTGAACTCACTACATAATTGTAATTTTCTAAGAGTAGCATGGTAATCATTGTTTCCTGATAAGGTTTTCATATTAACTGACAAGATTTAAATTTTAATATGAACAATATTGGTGAGGGAGGATTTAGTTTATGATGTGATGGAATAACCTGTCACCCAATAAGTAACTACTATATTGGTAGCAACTACCTATAAGTATCGGTAAGTCAGCAGACTATGGAGTCTAGCTGGGATCTGTTGAGTACGACTCAGACTTACGCAAGAACTACTGACCTTCCAATAGTAGTACTCACTACTGGATCGACTTGCGATGACCTTATGCATAACTGTTACCTTTACTTTTATTGTACTGGTTTTTTACAATAAACCTTTACTTTATCTACCGTGTTTGTGAAGTATGTTTTCCTATTAGCACAGAATATAACAGTTTATGATTGCAAAATTTGTTATATTTACAAAATGTTCCTTTTTAAAGTTCATTCGTCTTTGGATAAAGTATTATAAAACCGTTATTGTTTAGTATGATACAAGGCCTTAATTTTTTTAGCAATAAATGAGAATCATCCTAACTGCAGTAGTAAAGGTTTGAATGAAGAACTTGTTGACCATCGCTCCACATTGAGATAATCTTGTATTTACTTATATCAGCTTCATAACAAACACAAATCTATAAATACACCCAATATTCAGAATAGGTTTCAGATTTTTTTTTTTTTTTTTTTAGAAATTTTAGATTCTTAATAATAACCACCCAAGCAAAGTTGGCTGGAAATAAATTTATATTTACTAAGCTTACATTGGTATGGCACAAGGCTACCATTGTTGAGCACGAAATTTTTGCTTGTTCAAATTTTTGGTGTTTAAAATAAAAATTATATTGCAAATTTGTTTCAACAAGAAGACATTATCGAACATAAAATATTTTGGTAAATAGCACAAATTTTAAACTAGATGTTTTTAAACTTAATCAGAGAGATAGTTTCCAACAAAAAGAAGTTACTGCAGCTGGTGACATCGGAGATTGCGTTAAATGCTTCGGTCAAGTCTGACTTCTTTTTTTTTGCAATATTGTCTACCTGAAATAAGACATTTTTTAGGAGCGAATATAATTTGAATTATTTCCCTTGGCTAGCTGATCGTAAAAGTATTGATTGACAATTATTTTCCTTGGGCAAATTCACTTCTGATAAAAAAAAAATTGTTAGATGTAAAATATTGAAATAAAATCAAAATATGTCTGGAAAAAATTGCTGTAAAGTGTAAAATAATTAATTCAGGTTGAGTTTTTTTTTTTCTTAGATTTTGTATTATTGCCTCAATTATCTCCCTTGATATCTTACAACCGTTCAAACTGATTTTAATAACTAACCTTTCTGATACAATCAGTAATTCAAGTAAAGTTTTTGCTTGAATTTATCGTGAAAAATAATACAAAAAGAATTAAATAAATTACTTATTTCATTCTCTTTGCAAAATTTTTCACGATTTATAAATCCCAAGTTTAACTTTGATGACACTTTATTCCAAATTAAATTGAATTTACTGAAAGCTTATCTTTTTCTATGTGCCATTGCTCCCCATCCCACTCCAACACGTCTTGAAAAAAAATAATGTTGGTAATGAATGACATAAAAATAAAATAATAAATATTATTTCTTAAAATTTTTGGAAAATTTAAAGAAGTCAATTTTCTAGTCTTAATGTTACTTTTGTAAAATATTTCATTTCTATCATTATACTTTCACATAAAAAATACCAAATTATAAGCCAACATAAACGTTTCTCTTTATGTGCCCTCAGGATGTAGACGATCATGGCTCTCCACAACTTCCTGTCCCTTGTAGCACTTAATAAGTTAGCTTTTCCATATTCTATATGGAGAGTAAGGTTAGTTAGCCTTTACATATATTTGTGTAACCACTACAGTGTTTATATATATATATATATATATATATATATATATATATATATATATATAAATAATGGTATCTGGCCAAGTGGTTAGAACATTCACTTTTTGACTATGAGACCTGGGTTCAAATCTCACTGTGGTCAATTTGTAATGAAGGTGACTTCTTAATATTATCAGCAATCCTGGCATGCGGCACCTTTGGAAATTTCCTTGCCATTGAACCAAGGTTTGAGCAAAGCCTTGCCATTGAAATCCGTTAGACAGAACTATTTGGGGGCTGTCAATGGTTGTGCTGGCATAAAGCCACAAGTCAGATTGTTAATTACTCCAGATAATCTGCACTCTCTCCCAGAAACTCTAAGAGCTGCTCTGCATAGTTGCAATATAAGCCATGGGTCGGCTCTGTGTGTGTTGAACAAACACAAATGTGCCTGAACAGGCATCTGCAACAGGGATAGTAGACTAGCATACTAGGATATGTGCAACCAGCTATTATATTATATAAAAAGTTTTTTATCTGCCTTTTGTCAGTGTTAATTAGCTTCACAATTTTCAGTCTTGACAATTCTAGGTGCTCACAAGCAAAATTATATTTCCAATATTTTATCCAAGAACATTTTGGTATCAAAGGGAAATCTGCAACTACTTCAGCTACAGTGCATGACTTGCATCAAATTTCAAAGTTTAAAATAAAATTAATTTAGAATTTTTCTTCTTTTTTTTTTTTTTTAAATTTTATTTTTTGATGATGACAGATGAACATTTTACACTTTCACTCATTGCCACTTGAACAAAAACCTTCAAGCAATGTTTGACAGTTGAAAGAATTTCTCTGACATTGTATAATTAAAAATGTAGCCTTGAGATATTTTCTGTTTCAAGTCTCTTGATGTAACTTTTAGACATTAAAGCTTATATTTTCTAAAATTATATTCTTCATAGGACACTTGACAGTTTGAAATGCATTTATTATAAAAATTCTTTCCTAAATGTTTTATGATTTCTGTAATGTTACAGATATAATGCATTGCTTTCAGTTATAGCTTTATCTTCTCTTGTAATAGGGACACTACTCTCCCTGTCTTCCCCCAAATAATCACCCGAGATTTTAAATTCTTGTTTCCCAACAGTTTAGCATTATATTATCTCTGAAGAATTTAGTCAAGACAAAGATTAATAGATGAGGCTGAGAATTCTCATACTAATAATTTGTATTACAATATCATTTTTGTTTGCGTATTTCTTTTAGATGATTTTTCTAAATATTTTTATTACGATTTATTATTTTTATCTTTTTGTGGTTTTATCACCTTTACTTGGGGTGAAATGATTTTTTAAAAAAAACATTTTTTTTTATCCAGAATTTTTTTTTTTTTTCATCATTATCCATCAGATCAACTACTGTTAGAATCGTAGTCATTGTGAACTCCGTGACCTCATCAATTGCTGTATAGTATGCGCTCTATCAGGACTATATGCAGTTTTAAATTCAGAGTTGTCTGAAGGCAGCCTTCTTCTTTACTATTTAACCCATAGCTGGGTGGGAAAAGAAGCGTTTGATTCTTACCTTTTCCAAGGACATTTACACAAAAAGTGAATGTAATGAAAGCCAACTAGCATTCAAGTAGTTTTGCCAATTTCACATTCTGACCTACTATCCATTATGTCAACTGCACATCCAAATTTTTCTTTTTTTTATACATAAAATAAATGTGTGTATGATTACTTTATGCAAAAGTTATTTTTTTCATTTCTTTTATTAATATTTGCCTATTTTATTACAAAAAAAAATCAGTTTTCTAAATTCTAAACACATCTGTTAAAAAAAAAATAATGTAATACTAGACTCCTGTTTATGAGGAATTAAAATTACAAGTAAAACTAACTTTAAAATGGAGAATAGTTCCCCTTATTTGCAAATAATTATATTAATTCTGTAAATGAAGAGGTTGTAGTAGTAGTAGTAGTAGCGAAGATAATAATGGTAACAACAATGAGAATTAAAAGAAAACATTAAACTTCATTCAGTCAGGCACAAGGTCACAAGTTTTAAGCATCAATGAGGTTTGAATTTACTATACACTAATAATAGTCTATTAGACTTTCTTTTATCTTATGGTGAGGCACAAGGAGGTGAGGAGCAATGAACTAACATTATACTTATTACTAAGCAGTGATAGTCTGCAAGATGTATTTGCTAAGTATAACTCCTACAGCAAGGGACTCAGAGAAATTATGTTATAATTTTGTTATGATTTAAACATTGACAGTTTGATCCTGACAAACACAGAGATAAGTTCTCTAATTCCTTTTTACAGTAACTCCTTTGTATCAGGCTACATTTGGGATTTTTTTATCTAAGTTTATCTGCCAATTTAACTGCTTTGAACTCTTCATAATGAAACTACTGTATTCTACTGTCTTTTTATTTAAGCCAAGATAATCACCAGATTGTGGCTAAAGCTGTTAAGAGCAGCCCTTTTGGAATTTGCAATAGGCCATTGACAGTGAGGTTGTATGACTACTTGCACAAATAATCTAGGATGCAGTTTCTGCTCAACTCAAAATTCAAGGGCATAATGAATACTCCTTACACACCCTCAAATAATAATACTGTGTCTCAAATATCACCTCCACTGGGCAGGTCACATGTCCAAAATGCATTTCACTTCACTCCTATGTATCAACCTGTTTGGAAAACTCACTAGTGACAAGAGGCTATGCAGAGGCCCAAAATGATGCTTTGAGGATCGGTTGGAGATGTCCCTGACACAGGCCAACATCAACCTTGAGACCTGTGAAACTGTTGCTGCAAATCAGCCTTCCTGGCATAGGACCATCCAGGGTGGGGGACTGAGACTTTCGAGTCCATCAACATGAAGAGGGTCTGTGATGTGCAGTCAAGAGGGCCCAACTCCCAAAAGAGATTAAGGAGAGAGGATGACAAACTCGATTCTTGGATGCAAACAGGTGCCAACTATAAATGCATATTATTATATATGCCTGAAATGTTTGTACTGAAAAAAAATAAGATTTGATGTATATGTAAATATTGAGGTTGTATGTAGCTGTTAAAATGCATACCTGGCACAAGAGTTTTAGGCCATGCAAAATAATGTTTAATTCCAGGAGATCCTTTCTTTCAACTGGTACCTTCCCACTGCACTAAAATGGCTAATTCCTATAGCATGCCAAAAGGTAAGATTTGAAAGCATTATGCTGTGGCATGTAAGGTTGACATTGTAAAAAAAAACTTGTGCCACATTCAAGGCTGAGAGAAGGGAACAGTTTTATCCGCTTCTGCATGTACATGTAATGAATGGGGAGAAGGATAAATACAGATCCATTTGAAAGATCAGATGATTCTTGGTCATTCATAGCTGAGGATCTACAATTATATTGTTTAGTTCCAGGAGAGCCGTTCCCCTAAGAATTACTTCCCAATTGTAGATTTGTACATGCAGTCGAAACATGGATCAATACCTATTGAGTAAATGTAGATGAAAGAAATATTTTGCCACAAAAGTATCTTGGACTTTACAAGCAAATAAATGTATTGACTGCTTTAAGGCTATGAAGCCATGGAATATGTAGGACAAGTCTTGAAGGATGGAAGAAGTTTTTTTTTTTTTTTTTTAATTTGTCTGAATTTCTTAAGATGATGATGCTTAAGATGTTTTATGATTTATTGAATCTATGTTTAATGAAGTTCTCCTCCACTGAAAGATGAAGTGCCTAGAAACCAAGCTGGCTCGTCACTGACTTCAAATGGGAGAGATACCTTGCCTGAATGTCAGACATCTGCCTACAAATCCTCTTCTTGGAGCTTGCATCTGGAAAGAGAGCACAGTAAGCCCCACGTCATCAGCTCGAGAATCAGCTCAAAACCACTTTGCTGAGGACAAATCAATCCAGTCATTTAGGAGATGGAATCTGTAAAAAGAACCAATTGGAGAAGAGCAGCCCACACAAAAACCACACCCTTTGAAGACACCAGAAGACAAAAAAGAAGAGACAAAGAGCTTTCCATCCCCCATAACCCACATATCCTACCATGCAGTGGCTGCAGACGTCTCTTCAGATCCAATATAGGACTAATTTCACACAGAAGGAAATGTCTATAAGCACCACAATACTCAGCAACAAGTTCCAACAACAATGTTTAAAGTAAAATTGCTAAATTTAGAGTCAGTCCCTAATGGCCTCAAAGTGCAAGAGAAAATGCCAAAAAGAAGCCATAAAGTGCTTCCTTTCAGTGAAAAAATAACATTTCTTGAATTAATAAGGAATGAAAAAAAATCCTATTCTGGGTTTGCTAAGATCTATGATAAAAACAAATCTTTTATTTGACGAATAAATTTTATTCCAGTATATTGTTACCTTTGTTTTATTATGAGTTACTGTTTTTAATCTCTTCTTGTGGTTATTTCATAAATTAAACTTCATCGTATGTATGTATGTAATTAAATGAATCTTCCTGGGTATGTTGATACAGAGTTTTATCTAAAGTTTAATAAATGTGTTCACATCAAAATAGGACTCAGGCCTCAAAAATAATCAAAACTGCCACAGAGAGAAAAGTCATTCACTACACATTATATAGCATATCTACCTGCAGTGAGTATGGAAAAGAATGTGTCTCATTTGGTAGACATGAAAGTTTACCAAAATCTTACAGTAACACCTATGCTCAGCATTGCCACATCTGCTCAAGAGGATGTAAGACCCTAGCAAAACTAAAAAGCCACATCTGCACAGATGGTTATTCAAAGATAAATCAAGTGAATAGTATATATAGGTTTCGGTACTATGCACAAGTCAAGCATCTTCTAGAAGTCTTGAAGATAAAGAGACTGGGATTATTCAGGGAATTTGAATGACTTTGTTGCAACTGTTTGTGACTCCATGTAAATAACAATCAAAAGATGACTTTGAAGAAATATGGTGGAAAGTTAGGGTTGTTCTGGTCAAGAATCCCCAAACATCCAGGTAGTATCTAGGATTAACATTTTATTATGGCCTTATGACTGACTAAACCTGAAAAATACCAACTTTTGGAAGGCTAAAGCCATATTTGTGTTTAAAACTAGATTAAGGGAAGATAAAGAGATTTTTTTTCTTTTTTATTTTCTGTTTCTCATTCAGCACTCTAGTTTTCTTTTGATTACATTCCATTGTTTCACAGATTCACTTTGTCATTTGCTGTTTTTTTTTTCTCTCTCTCTCACCTTCTCCTCACTTGTTCTCTCTCTCACCTTCTCCTCACTTGTTCTCTCCCTTGCCTTCTCCTCACTTGTTCTCTCCCTTGCCTTCTCCTCACTTGTTCTCTCCCTTGCCTTCTCCTCACTTGTTCTCTCCCTTGCCTTCTCCTCACTGGTTCTCGTTCTCTCTCTCACTGGTTCTCGATCTCTATCTCTCTGTCTCTCTCTGTCTCTCTCTCTCATTCTCTCTCATGTTTACATAAACAGTTGGAATATTTCTTCCTGAGTATAGTGTGTAACTGTAACTGTAGTGTACTAATGTTATTTCTTTTTGTTGTTGTTTTGACTCCCCTCCTGCCGGGATGTAGGGCAAAGAAACTTCTTTCTGCGTTTGTGTTTGTGGTGGTTGGGGGTGATAGTGGAAGGCCACAAACTTCACTTCTCTTTGAGTTGAAGGGTGAAAGAAAGCCATATTGATGGTAAACTGCACCAAACCTTTTTGCAAAAATGGTGCCTTTATCCCAAGAATGTGTAAAACCAGAATAGGAGGAGGGTAAACGAAAAAGAAAAAAAAAATTAAAAATACAAGTCAATTTTTGTATATAATTCATTGGTTTCCAACTTCAGTCATGTTAGATTTTAACTCCCCCACCTCATCCTGACACGAAGGGAGAGTTAAAAAAAAAATGTTTTTTTTTTTGTTTTTTTTTTTTAGTTTTTCTTCAAGTCCAAACTGAAAGAGGATGAAAGAGATAAAGGTGATGGGTGGGGAGACATTCCATAATCGCTGACAACAGGAAACACCACAGACATTATGGAGGAGAGCTTACACTTTAAATAAAATAAAAAGTATTTGTGTCTGTGAGATGCTAAAATCTGATGAGAGAGAGAGAGACCTGTTTATTTGTTTTCACACACCATAATATATTTCAAAGGCCTGTAATTAAAATTAAATGTCTGTAATTGCTCGGCATCTGCTGAAAGTCGACATTTATAAAATAAATTATCAGTAAAAACCTGTAAGAAAAACAAAAAAAATTTTTTAAAGAAATTTATGTAAATAGTTTGATTGGGGGAGGGGGAGAAAAATGTACAAAATTTTCACTTGAATGTAAAAAGAAAAAAAAAAGGAAGCAGAAGTGAATACAGAATTTGTGATATTTTCTATTATTAAATGTGGCTTGTAGCAGTGTCCATGGTATGTGGAATAGATATTCGAATGGTTATTATATACAGGTACCGCCAAAAAAAAAGGAGGGGGATAAAAGGCTGTGGCAGACTTCACCACATTAATTTAACTTTAGATTAGGAAACATGGCTGACGCAGAAAAGGATAAGCCAAAGACATTGTTACACATAAAATATGTATTTAACAAGATGTACAATATCAAACAACGATGTGAAAGAAAGCATGCATTTAAGTAAGAAAAGGTTGAATAAAACAAGAGTTGTCTCTCTTTAACCGTTATTTTAGTGTTCTAAAGTTCATTGGAAGAATGTTCATGAAAATCTCTTGTAATGTTTGTTCTTGAAAGCTTTTGCTGTATAAGAAAAGATTATGTGAGTGCATACAAGGTATGTTCAGCATGTGAGTGGTGTGGTTGTGAGTGAGAAGGGTGGCACATGGTTTCAACTGTTGTGGATTCATTTGGCAGTTGGATTCTCATTAAAAAGGGTTAGAAAATTCTTGCTTAAATAAGTGACTGTAGGCTCCAGGTCACTCTACATGGGAAGAATTATTCTTCACATGCAGATGATCTGATTGGCTGGCATAGACCAATCAGCGAGCCAGATTTGCGGAGACTTAAGAAAGCTTCTGTGATCCGTTTCTCCGAAAAGTGCACAAAACTGACTACATAAAAATAGAGTGATTACAAAATTGTCGCATTGCTGCGATTTGTAAATTGTCTATAATAACGTAGTGGTGATTAATTAACCAATGAATGCTTGTCGTTGTATGTGATTTGTATTTTTGTATGTATGCATGTATGTTCATGCATAATAGATTTGCACAAGGCCATACCTAAGGTTTAAATTTAAATGTGTTTTATAAATGAAAAAGCTTCCTTGGTGATTTTATTTTTATGCTTTTCATTTTGGTGCTGTATTGGTGCCGACACGGACTTTATAAAAAAAAACATCCACAAAAAACACATTCTAAATAATTTAAATACCTTCTTTGAAGATAAATTTCAGCTTCAATTGAAATATAATGGCCTAAAACTAATCTGAATTAAAAGAAAAATTAATTTCTATATATAAATGAATTTTTTAGGTATTTTTAAAATATTGGCACATCTTTTTTTTTTTTTTTTTTTTGTCACTTATCAAACTGTTGTTGTAAATGAAAACAACAAATTTAAAATTCTCCTTTAAATCCAATATGTGTCCTATTAACAAAAAGACTGACATGTGTACACAGTTGAAATTTACATTAGATTAATGTGAATAGTAAATTTTAGAAAAATGACAGTGTTATATAGGAATAAAGTATCACTGGTGATACTGGATTTTGAGCACAGATCACCAGAGAGCAAACACAGGCAATCCCATTTTGAATAAGTACATCTTGTGATGGTAAAAGGAAAGTATATATGGGAATTAGCATGGTGTCTAAGTGATCACTATACAGATTACTATTTGGATCACTATACAGTGGTTACTTATCAAGTGAGTATTACTAAAACTATCTTTCAAAAATAAAATGTACTTTTCTTTGAGGAACGTTAAATTATTTAAAGTTTAATTAATCTGAATTAAGACAAATATTACTTACTTATAGTTAAAAATATTACAGAAAAGCATTTTTTTTAAGATGGTGTTTTGCTGAGGTGTTTGGTAAATTTAAGTCAGGGGGACATAATTAAAAAATATCTTGATAAATGTGGCATGGATGTCTCTTTTATATAATAAATGAGCAGTAAAGAACTAGATATGATATCCCTAAGCCTGGGTAGTGGAACAAGAACAGTTGATCCCCTCCTAGATTATACAATGGGTTCAGTTCAAATTTACCTGTAAGTTATGCAAATCAACATGCACTTGAAAAAAGTTGAAACATTGTGATAACAACAACAAAGATGAGGACAATATTCTACATGAAAATAATATAAATAATGCTTTCATGTGTATTGTAAGCATATCACTAAGTCTGTACCTTAATGTTGAGAAACATTTATATCTAATATATATATATATATATATTCTTTTTTTACAGTGGCTTGGTATATTCTGACTTTGCAGTCATTCTATTGAGAATATTTTGTTTCAATTTGTATACATAAGAGTAACAGAAATGATCTTGGGAACTGAAACCATGCACAAACTACACAACCCTTTCTAAACATATATGGAGAAATTAAAAAGAAAATACACCAAAAATATCATAGAAAATAAGAAATACAACATCAGCCTACAACAATAAATGCAAAGAGTGTAAAGTTTGTCTGGTGGAGAAAATATCCATAATCACCTTCCAAGGTCAACAGAAATGACTAAATAAGCAAATAAGATAACCAACCTTCTTGAAAAGGAAAAAATAAAATAATTAACAAACTGTATGAATGCCACATGCATAACCACAAAGGAAATTTAATAATAATTATCAACAACAATTAATTAATAAATGAATACAAAATAGCTTAAGTAATAAATGAGTTAAAAGTTAAACAACCTGATACAATAAAATAACTGCATTCTGGTCCATAATTATTTCTGCTCAATAACCTTTAGGATAATTTAAAATATAACCATTCCCACCTACCCAATAAACAATACCTGACTATATGCTACCCATAATGCTCCATTGGCTAGCATATATAAATAGTCCAGCCACTGAATGACCTGAAGATTACATTCAAGCATGAAAAAAACCATCATTATTCAGTGTTAACCTCAGTGTCCAATTTGATATTTATACATGCTCAATATCCTTGATATTGAGCACTTTTAGTTGTATACATTAATATAGCATGACTTAAAATTATTTTTTATTTTATATATTAGGTTGGTGCAAAACTAATGTTGGTTTTTGATGTTAAAAAATACGTCAAAAACCGACATTATTTTTGCACCAACCTAATTATATATATATATATATATATATATGTGTGTGTGTGTGTGTGTGTGTTTGTGTTTTGAACAATAAAAAAATATAAAAAAATTAAAAAATTCAGACACACTGGGTTTTATATTAATTTTTTTGTCATTTTATTATTTCAGTTAGATTCCTTGACTAGTTTCGGCCAGCACGGCCATCATCAGGAGAAAAATAATTTCTGCTTGTTAGTAGCAGTGAACTATAGGAATGAATCATTATATATATATATATATATATATTATATATATATATATGTGTGTGTGTGTTTCATTAAATAATATAGACAAGACTATCATTGTTGCTATGTCTGTATATTGTTTAATTTATTGTAATGTACTCTGATGATGGCTTATGTAAGCCGAAAGCTTAGATAGGATTAAAAAACATGTATCAATATGGTGATTTTCTTTCGTCTTTCAATGATAATGTTATTAAGCTTATCAGATGATATGAAAGGAATTTGCTTAAAATAAACAGACAAAACTTGTCTATATTATTTAATGAAATGTGCATTAATGAGATATATATATATATATATATATATATATATATATATATATATATATATATATGATATGATTGTCTTGTAGATTTTTTTTCTGTTAATTTTATTTTTTTTCCCTACTGATCCTTGTGACAAAGAAAATACATCCAAAGTTTATCAGATGTGGCATACATCTGTAGAAGGTAGGAGAACCAAGATGTAGAGATCAAAACAATAAAGATAAGGATATTAGCTTAATCCCTTGAACAGCACATCAGCTGAGAACATGAGATAATAGATGCAAGGTGAAAACCGTTGAATGAAAAGGATTTTACCAAGAAAAGTTAAGGAGACGAGTTTGTATGAGTTTTCAAATAACTGAAAGGCATTGAAAAGACATTTGATCTTGTGTGGCTCATGTGTACACATGTGAAATATTTACTCACTGACTTCAGATAATATATTACCATAAAAATAATAAAAAAAAAGGTAGCTTAAAATTCCACAGTGACTTGTGGGAAAGATGTACCCCCCCCCAATTTGAAAGGCCCCATAATTTTCCAGGAAAAAAAGAAAGAAAAAATGTCTGTTACGAATTACTCATGACTTAAGTGTGAAGGATGATCCTGAAATTGTGTGTGATAGGGGGGTGGGTGAATAGGAAGGATAGGTCTACTTAAATAGAAGCCTAGTCTTACCCCCACCCTTACTAAAAAGAGAAAAGTCAACAAGGGTTATATTCTGGAAGATAATGTTTCTATGAGAAGCTGTCTTTGTAACTAGTGCTCCATATCAAGAGATATAGCATTAGTAGTAATAAAATTGTAATAAAACTCCATGTACAGATAAGATAAGTGAACATTTAATTTTACATATTACTCTCTTTATGTGTGTATGTTTCACTATGTCAGGGAGGCAACTTCTTGATGTTATCAACAGCAATCCCAGTACATGTAGTACCTTTGAAAAAAACCATACCACTGGTTAACCCAAGCTTTGTGAGTGAAATAAGGTAGACTGGATTGTTCCAAGGCCATCCATAGTTGCACTAGCACAAACTCACAAGTCATTGTTTCCAAAGGTTTGAGTGTGATGTCACTAGATACTAGGCACTGTTGATCACACTAGATAATGCACACTCTCCCAGGAACTGTAACTAAGGTCTGCTCAGCATAGTTGCAGTATAAACTACAGGTTGGTTCTGTGGGTGTTGAACAAACACAAATGTGCCTGAGCAGGCATCTGCAACAAGGATTAGATAGCCACTCCACTCGACTGGCATTCTCAGATACCAGTGGCTAACCATATATATATATATATATATATATATATATATAATAGAATAATTATTCTAGCAGTTGATATACATGATATTAAATAATTTAACATATATGAAAGTGAGAAAACTTTTTGCCAAGTGATATTTGATTAGAGCAATAATTATTGAATTCAATGTTCAATACTTATTGATGTCAACTTACTTCTATAATATTTTCAATCATTACTCTTAAGTAGGTACCTCCTAAAATAGAGAGCATACCATGATGAAAAAAGGCCCCAAACTTGATGAAAATAGAATCTTATCATCAAAATGTTTATTATTAAGAGGAAAGATCAAAATATTTTTTGATTATTTTATTAAATGTTTTAATCCTTTCTTACCTGTTTGAAATTTTGGTTAGAAATTTTGTCTTTCATGGATCAACAGGTGAGCCAAGGATTACTGTGGGGAATTTTAAATAATTGTTGGATTTTAATTAAATTTTCAGGACTTATTCACAAATGAATTAAATTATTTTTGTAATTTTCTTTTTAGAAAATCTTGGTAAAAATATTTATTTTTTACATCTGTTACCCCTACTTAAATTTATGAAATTTTGAGAAATTAAAATTTCATCCACTTCATATACATATTAGTTAAAACAAGAGTCCTTGGAGAATTTAAATTTTTTTTTTTTTTGTCAAATGGAAACAGCATTTACAAAAAATCTACTCTGAATTCTAAAATAAAAAAATGCAATAAAACTATGACATTTAGTTAGAAAAGCTTTTAATTGCTTTTATAAATAAGATAAATCTAAGATACTATTATCTTAAGAAAAAATTTTTTTTTCAATGAATAATGAATTTTTACAAGAAGTGTTTTCATTTTATTTAAATTTTAATTAGAAAATTTTTTTAACTTTTAAATCTTTAAAAATTCTTTATTAATTTCAGCCTTTTATATATTATTAAGTGAAAACTATATTTATTAATCGTAAGTGGAAAAGCTTAATACAAATGATCAATATTTTTAAAAGAACTTGAAATTTTTTTGTATCTGTATAAATGTTTTTATTTTTTTTTTTTTTTTTTTTTTACTAATGGTATCAAAAAATAAGAACAATGACTATTGTAAATTTAAAGCCAACATTTCTAAAATTCAATAAAACATTAACTTATGGGAGAATATTTTCCTAAATTTTGAAGATTACTTAAAAATTATATAAATAGGCATTTGCGTCATTTCCTTTAATTACATTTACAGATAAAGTCTCTATAGAACATCAGGCTGTCAACACATTTCTACAATATTTGTTTCAAATAAGATTAATTATACTTTAAATCAGCTAATATTCCTCAAATAAAGTTTCAGAAAAATATATTTTATTTTTGAAAGATTTTTTTAATAAAGAGAATTACATTGCGATGATAGACATTTACAAAAAGGGTGCTAATCAGCTATTTTAGGAAAAAAAAACCTTTCAGTCAATTTAAATTAATTTTAAAATACAGCAAAGTAATTTGCTTCTTGGAAATATTACATTTAATCTATTAGCTTCAAATTAAAATAAAACCTTTGAGAAAGATTTTTCATTTTTAAAAATTCATTTTAAACTTCAGGTATTGCATTTTTTTTTTTTTTGTGCAGTGAGCACAAGATTTACAATTAGAATTTTACGAAGGCAATGACTAAAAAAAAATGAAACTCTGAGTCAACATTGACAAGTATTGAACTTTATAGTTTTAAGGTATGCTATATTTATGGGATAAATTATACACACACATGCATACACAGCCTAACAATACCAAATAGCAGGAAGGTTAGTTTTTTAAATGTTTTATCTTTTCTAAAATATATATATAATTCTATTAACAAAACAAAATAAAGACAAAAGGAAAACTTTTCTTTACTGACTTGTTTTGTCCTCTGATTTACTTTATCGAGACAAATATAAGGATTTTATTTTGAAACAAGTAATTCTAAACAGAAATAAAAATATTGTTTTCAAAATTTTTTAATTAAAGAATGCTCATAAATATTCTTGAGGCTAACCATGAAAGTCAAGGTAAACTACGGATGAAGCTAAATGATGTGATTTCCTACCTCTCATAAATGCCTAAATTTGTTGTCAGTTCTGTCCTGCCATTAGCTTATCAGGTAGGTTGCTCACTGCTTTCCTCAGGGTTTTTCTTCTGCCTCTGCAGGATGTTTCCTGTTAGTGTCAGATTCTACAAGCCTTCTTTCCTCATCATGTCCTAGATATTTCAACTGTCTCTTTCTGATTCAAAATAAAAGTGTCTTAGATAAAATGGAATACACAAAAACCAGTTGAAGGTTTAAATTTTTCTTTTTTTTTTTTACAATAGCTACAAATAACCATATTCAGATCCACAATTATTTTTCCTCAATATCCTTTAGAATAATTTGAAATATAACCATCAGTGTCAACTTATATGGATGTGCAAGTGGAACAATAATTATCAACACAAAAATGGAATTGTGGCGCCAAGTTCAAATTATAGCTGTTGTGCTTCCATTGCCCTAATAACCTTGGACATCTATCCATTTCCTCCTCCCTCATCTAAGTATGTGGGTGTCATTTTTATGTGTGTGTCTATGTGTATGTATTTATGAATGTGTGTGCATATTTATATGTACCAATGAGTGTGCATGTGAGTGTATGCACTTGTATAAAAAACTAGTTACCATTGCTGATTAGTCAAATAAGAAGCACAAAGAAGATGTGACCGTCATTTGATATCACAAAGACGCCACAAAATACTTCAACTACTAATAAATTGGAGACATTTTTTGATACTTTATTATTGGGGTCAAGTTCAGTGCAAGCTTAGGGTCAGAGTTGAAGGCCATTTCTGACATGGTGAGAGTAGTTCCTTCTCTCTTTCTCTCTCTCTTGCACACATCAAAAAGTCAACCTGCCCCTCTTGACATAATCTATTCCCCTGCCCCCATCCCTTTGATATGCATTTTTTAAACTCTTTTTTATTTTTTTCATGCACTTTTGCGTCTCCTGCTTCTGCCTCCCCCACTCGCTATTTTTTTTTGCTCTAGATTTTTAGCATCTTTCCTTTCAGTCTATTTTAGCACTAACTCCCACCCCTCTGGAATTCTGTCTCAGTTGAGCTTTTATTCCGCACTCACTCTTAGTCAATTATTTTTAAATTCTTTCTCACATATACTGTTCCCCCCACCTCTGCATTTTGCATGTTTTCTTATCTCTCTAGTAGGGTTGTTAGATTTTACAGTGTTTCAACTATTGTTATTTAATGTTGTATTTTTGTATGGGGCACACGGTTTGTATCAAACTCACTAATTTGTTGTAACGATCAACCAGACTAGCCTTGTTAATCATTACCTTAGGCTGAGATGTCTGGAAAGGATTTTTCCGTGAAAATTCCTTACAAATGATTTTCGTTAGATCAGTTAATTTTTAACATTAAATCTTCTTGGATTATTTAATGTCAAATTTAGTAATAGTCAATTAGATTATCCTTGTTAACCATTCTCCTACACCAGTGGTTCCCAAATTTTTTTCTATGGGCTGCATTTTTGGAATGAGAATATGCTTGTGCCTTGCTAAATTTTATATGATAAAAAGTACATTTAAAAATAAAAAAAAACAGACGGATTGAGTGAGAGTTAAAGGGAGATAACCGCGATTTGAAGTCAGAATATTATCATTGATAACTCTCTGATTCAATTTGTGGACCCTAGTAAACTATATTCATAATATTTGATATAATGCAAAAATATCACTATGATAAAATCAGTCAATAATTATTTATAACTATTTATACTGGGACTCATGCATGCAATTACAAGTAATCCATAATAATATTTTAAATTTTGAAATCATATTTATTTTTGACATATGAATTTCTTGAAGCCATTTCTAAATCTTTGATTGTCTTTCAGTCATTCCGCCTCACCTGCTATCCTCATCCGTCTCACCTGCAATCCTCTTCCAACACACTGTCT
The DNA here is from genome assembly GCA_963932145.1 of Acanthosepion lycidas. Taxonomy (NCBI): domain Eukaryota; kingdom Metazoa; phylum Mollusca; class Cephalopoda; order Sepiida; family Sepiidae; genus Acanthosepion; species Acanthosepion lycidas. Next base: position 70,234,068 of record OZ010613.1, on the reverse strand, counting down.
GGGAACCACTGCCCTTTCACTCACACGTTCTGTTTGTCCTTTTCTTCTCTCTTATGTATTCTTTTTGCTTCTCCCTCTCTCATGAATTTTGTTTGTTCTCTCCCTCTTTCTTATTCTATGTTCCCATTCTCTCTCACACATTCCACTTCTCTCTCTCTCTCTCTCTCTCTATAGCTTTCTGTTTGTCCTTCTTACTCCTCTCTTATGAATTATATCACTCTTTATAGATATATATAGATATATATATATATATATATATATATATATAATCACACACACTCTGTTCCCTTCTTTCATATTTTTCTCTCTTTGTCTCTCATTTTTATCTCTCATATTTGTCAGTTTATATTCTGAAGTCACAATTCACTAACTCATTAACGCCTACATACATGATGTACCGTTAATACCTACATACATACTATTAACACCTACATACATAATATATACACATGAGCAGTATGTGTAAAGAATTGGGGGTAGGTACGTAAAAGGAAATTACTTCCAACCACAAATAAGTTTTTCATTTGTTTTTTGGGTTTATTTTTTTTACTGGTTTTAAAATGTAAATGTCTGGGTGACAGATGCAATTTACTACCTGGAAAGAAAATGCAAATTAGTTGAGGTTGTTCATATTTATTTCAAACTTCTGCCTTTGAGTTAAACATTGCATCGATTTTTGCCAGTGCTCTTTCTCTCTAGCTAAATATCTTCATAAAAGGGTTTGTTTGCTCAAAGTCAAATTTGACATGACTTGAGGACTACCAACAGCAGCAACAACTAAAATGGATACCACATGTAACTGGAAGAGAAAATAATGAAATAATCAAGATGTTGACATTCCACATAACTTCAAATAAAAGGTTAGGAAGGAAAACCACCACCAATACTGGAAAGAGCGACAACAGTGGAAATCAGTTTCCCTGAAAAATTGTTTTAATAGAAAAATTTTATAAATTTCCACTGAAAGTAGCACTGGCTGCTCAGTCAATGAATGTTGAATCTTTCTGTGCCATCAAAAATGATGGCAATTAGAAAGTTTTAATAGTAAAATGCAATGAAACAAATGTCTTGAGATTCAATGAAGCAGAGATTAAAAAACTCGCAACTAAAATAGAGGCCAATGAACTGTTAAATTAATCTGTTCCCTTTATATTTTTTAGATATTCAATGATTCACTGATTATTCTTGGTATTATATAAGATTGTTTTTAGCTTAATATTTTTCATGTTAAAAATTTTGTTTAATATAACAGTTAGATGGAAGAATCTCTTGGAAGAAAAAGATTAGCCACAGAACAACAAAGACAATTTCAAGACAGTTGAAACAAGAAGATAACTTACTAAACAGAGATATTTGAATGCCTCACATGAAAGATATGAAAAGCTAAGACTGTAAGTAAAGAAATGAAAGAGTAAAGGAACTGATTAATTAAATGTTTCATTTTGTTTGAGAACCAATTTTGTTTAAATGCAGATATTTTATTCATATAGATTATTAAAACAACTAAAGAAAGTAATTATTTATAAATTTATTAACTTTAAGTACCTGATAACTAGTGTGTATTCATAATTTTTAATTTGTGTTCGTCTTTGGCTGGGAAGTTCCTTAAAACACTGCCAAGTTGATCCATTTCTCAAATCATTTGCAGACTCTTCATGTAACAAACAGGTTCATCTAATTGAGTAGTTATGTTTTATCTCTCGTGATTAGCTGTCAGCCATGTACAATATGATTGGTGATTTTCACCAACTAAATTTATATGGTTAGTCACTAAAAGATTATAGAGAGAGAGAGAGAGAGAGAGAGACAGCTGGTGCTAATATCAGACCTAAAATTAATAAATATACGTTTTTTTCCTCACTGGTAGCCCAACTCCGAGTTTCACGCATGATGTAATCATTGGGTGCTAATTGAAAACTGATTATTGCAGAAATGATTTGTAAAAATTTTACAAATCACGTCACTATGAAACTCAGTCTACCAACAAGATAAATGAATATTTGATTTATAACTATTGATGTTGCATCTATTGATATTATGTACTATAATTACAAAGACTACTTGTCTTAAAAACATTATCTTCCACAAATGCCCTGGTCAAATATTCATGCTTTCCAGCCAACTTTAATCTCTAAAAATTTCAATGCAATATCAATCGCTATTTACTGTCCTCCTGATAACTCTCTTCTCTTCCCATTGGTAATGTTTCTGTTCCTAATTCTTCCACTCCCAGTAACCTCTTCTATCTTAATGGCTTTACTACCTTACTTGGGGTGAAATATATATATATATATGTGTGTGTGTGCGTAATTAATTTCACCCCAAGTCTGATGAAGTCCTGAAGGATGAAATGTTTCACAAGTAAACTTTTTCCACTTTGTCATATATATTTAATTTCAATATTAAACCTTAACTGTTGGATGATGTTCCATCCTCAAGCAATGTTTCGGATAACTAAGCAACAAAATGTTTTACTCATACTTTTGAAATGTAGGTGTAATCTGGGGTTAGTTTTCCATTATCAAGGGGTCTCTGCTTTGATGAAAGTAGCGGTGTTTGTTATATGTCAAGTTTTTGGAGTCGTGTAAGGTTGAGTTGGGATTTTTTTTTTGTCTGACTACAATGGGTAATTTTATCAGGCTTCATTTTTTTATTACTATCTGCTAAAACTCTGACTGACTGTAGTTAGTCCTTTTTGGTCTTTGTTTTGGGTTTTTTTTGTTGATAATTTCTTAAAGGGGTGTTAAGATGATGATTGGGTCATATTTTTAAACCTATTGTTTAAATTGAATTTGCTAATGGATTTTATATGGTATTTTGTAATTTTTATATGGTATTGTGGAAATTTTAATTATTTTTTTTAATCCATTTATAAAATGCCAATTATTTAAGGTGAATATTTGGTGGTGTCTGCAAAAACTGTTATTTCATTTCCTTGATTTAATAAATTTTTATTTTTTAGAAACTTGATAATGTGTAGTTTTTCATGTAGGCATAAAGGTCATGGGACATCACAGGTTCTACAAGTTCTTGTTCTATTTATTATTTTCCATTTTACTGTTGGTATTTTATTTGTTTCTTTTAAATGCCAAAAATATTTAGGTAGCAATGTTTGATTTCTGTTTCTAATGTTATTGAAGGAGCATTTGTGTAGTCTCCACCTTGTTTTAAATTCATTTTTTTGTGGATCCTATATATATCTGTTCAATATTTAGATTCTCAATGGATGAGATTGTGCATTGGTATACCACAGATTCTATGTGGCATTTATTATCCAACGGGAAATTTTCAGGGTTTCTACAATTATATAATTTTTCATTATTTTTGTCTAATTTTAATTTAGGATCTTTATTTATTTGATTTTGGCATGCGTGTTTTTTCAGGATTTTATTATGTTTTTTGTTTTTTTTGTTTTGTTTTTTTATAATCCTTCCTAGATTTCTACAGCTATAACTTAATTTTAGGGTGTTTTTATTAAAGATCTTGCTAAGTTTGCTGTTAGTAGGAAAATGTTTTTTGATTAAAGCTAGGAATTTTTATCCTAGCTTAATACTATCCATTTGGTTGAACGATTGGGTTTGGTAACCCCCCTTCAACCAACACCAATTCAGATGCCAGTACTTATCAAAATATTGCTAACAATGTAAAAGCACTTATATTGGAAGAACATCTTAAAATCTAAAAGCCCGTATCTACGAACATAAAAGATTTACATTTAGACAATGATTCAAACTCACACAGGAACAAAACTGTTCATAACTTAGATTTTACAAATGACACTCTAATCAAAAAAGAACATAATTCTTTACATCAAAAGTACTTTGTGGGATTACTAATATACTACCAATTATAAAACACATCAAAAAAATGACATCACCAACATTTATTGAATCCATTCTTAAAGAATGTATGTTTATCTAAAACAAACAGTAGGTATGCAAAAACATTCCCAAATCAACATGTGAAAAAACAACAAATATGATGTCTATTAGACATACACATATATGCACTTACAAATAGACGTTATCATGTGAATCCCACATAGACAAACTGGAATTATGATACACTTATCTACATACAGCAAAATTTACACCTTCTTGGGACTTCAAAGGGTCACATTATCTTGAATTCAAAATGCCACAGATTATACTAATGTTTGCTTAACAAGTCAAATGCATATGAAACATGATTAACCAATGAAAATCAAACAACACAAAAGTAAAAATACTAGAACTTCTTTCTTCTTTTTCTCCATGTTTCATTCTCTGATGAAGCTTTCATAAAAGTGGAACATGTTAGATTAGATTTTCAACGGATTTGCACCAAAATTTACATACACATGCTCCAAGTTAGCGGGAAAGCCAAGACCTTTGCATTTCCCAACACCCATTGATAGTGGAAATAATCAATTTTTTTCATGCTTCTACGGCACTTTTCATGTAGTTCGCGGCCATTTTGTACTGGCCAGAGTGAGAGCCTAAAACTGACTGCCACAAATAGGCAGGAAGATTCTATTGGCCAGCATGAGAGCCAACAGCTGACTGACACGAATGTTAACTAGCATGCTAGCATGCAAAAAAAAATCGATAGCTGCATTTGTCACAAGTGGGAAAAATTTAAATCTGCATGGCACTTTATTCCAATTGGCTCATTCGCTTGCTTAAACTCAACGTTGATTCTGATTCTGCAGAACTGGGTTGGGTGTGAAAAAGTATTTGTTGTTAACATTCTTTTTCATTTGGTTTTTCCAGTTACGAGTCCTTTTTTAAAGCTGATTGTTTTGTGTTCATTTTGTTTAGTTCTTTTTTTGTAACAGATTTAATGTTTAGTATAGAGCTTAGAAAAAAATTCACAGTGTGAGATAGGCAAGAAGTAGGGCATGTAGCAACATCAGTATGGCAAAGGGTACTCCTTCAAAGGCAAGGAAGGGCAAAAATATTTTAAGTCAAGTGATAGCAATTGCTGTATGAGTTGTATGATTTTTGAATCAAGCATGGGCAATGCCGGACCATGCTGCTAGTATATATATATATATATATATATATACACACAAACACACACAGTGAGATTTCTAAAAAGTTATTGGCCAGACTGACTTCCCCAAAACAAAATACTGATTTTGGAAAGTGAGTCAGGCTGAAAACTTTTCAACACACTTTCATGTATAAGTGTGTATGATATTGATACCATATGGCATTGTTCAAACGCAGATGAAAGTTGGAATTTTAAATACTGATGTTTTATATATACATATATATATATATATATATATATATATATATATATATATATATATATATGCAGGCCCTTCCCAGCTGGAAGATTGGCAAACACAATTTTCCTTTTCTTTGGCATTGTGCCCTATTAAGTAAAGGTAATAAATTCTGTGTGTATGTAATTGTATCCAAACATGTCCATATGTTAATATGTATGTAACACACCTGTCTATAAAATCTCTTGTGTTCACAGTGTAGACAGTAATGTGCATGAATAACAACTCATATTGTAGAAATTCAGGAAAAAATTTATAAGTCCATTTGCCAAGTTTCTGCCTTTTCATTTGTTATTTTCAAATCCATAATTAAAAAAAAAAATCACCCAGTAAGACCTGAACTCACGAGCAAACACATTTGGTACATTGCTCTCCTCTGTGTCTCTTGAACATTTTTAGGGACTTTTTTTTGATTATCTTCTAGTTTAGCGTCCTTAACAAAGTTTGTATTCCAAATACTGAATAACATCCCACAGATTGCTTTAGTGAGCCTCATGTTCTCATCACACGTCCTACTTCTTGTGGAAAAGTCATGCAACAAAATTAAAAACAACACATTACCACCCCAACCAAAAATGTAAAATATACTTAATGCATGTGAAGAAAAAATATAAATAAAAATAATACTTCACAGATTTGGGTTTTCTAGAAGTCTAATAATGGAGAACATTTTCTTACCGTATATATACTCGAGTATAAAGCGGGTTTTACTTTTTAATAATCAGTCTTTTACGCAAAAATTAGTGGAGGGGCGCATTATACAAAAGTAATTTAAAAAAAAAAGGTTAAAAATCGTGCATGTATGATGACCGGTTGTATTCTAAAAAGGTAAAAAAATTTTCTGGCGGTGTTAAAATTCATGCACAAAAATTTATGTTGCACAACTACATGAAGTTAGCAGCTTATACACGACGAGTATGTCCTTTCTTTGAGGTAAATTGCTTGAAAAAAATACTATCTAATAGAGATTTATAGTTGAAATATAAATTATATTTTTCTTCTCATTTTGTTTTTTATGCGAAACTTCTCATGTTCGTAGGAGGTCGATCTGATTTTTTTTTTTTTAATTATTAGTTTTGGGGTTACAAAATGTGTATCTGTACTATCAATATCTATGAGAGGTAATTTGGTATAAATAAATACTCCAAGTGTTTTTTTTAACTCAATTAAGTGAACTGTTAATACAATATGAATACCACAACCGCACACGAGCCTAGAGTCCCTGTGAAAGAAGATTATTCAATTCATGCACGCATTTTGTTTACTAAATTTTTTATTAATTCTTAGGCAAATATATGTATGCATATACACAAAAATTGCACGTTTCTATGCCTTCCTTGTATAGCTAGCTATAATGTACGTGAAACTCGTTAGTGCACCAATACTTGTGGGTATGGGTCAGTGATATTTCGGTCTCAAGGTGCACCAGTCATTCCGGAACGGAAGAAGTGGTGGTGGGGAGGAAGTAGCTATCATCACCATTTTTGTGCATAGTTTACATATTCAGGGGTCACAGCTATGCACGAAACAAAAAAGACAAGGTTGTGTGTGTATTTTTTCCCATCAATATAACCAAAAAAAAAAAAAAAAAAGCATCTGATATACATCCGCAAATGATACACTTCAGTGTGAAACTCCCTAAAAAAAGAAAAAAACAGCAAATTCTTTTCCACTCGCTTATCTCCCTTGTTTTGTACACGCACATGCCATTTGCTCTACCGTCCCTCCTTCTTTCTTTTTTTTAGTGCATCGAGTTTTAACTAAGTGTAGATTAAAAAAAAAAGGAAAAATATATGATGATGGACCATGTTTTTTTAGCAATGGAATTATGCCTTGAGAAAGAAAGAAAAAAGGCTGATGGATTTGTTATTTATCAGTACAAACGGCAGTATTTAGTCCTTGAATGAAATAAGTTTGTTCCGTCTTTTGAACTGACAAGTTCTTAAGAGGAAAAGTTAAAAAAAAAATAAAAAAGACACCTAAAAAAAAAAAAAAAAAAATTTGCTATTCTGATTGCATCGTTGTTTCTTTCTGGAAAACAAGATCCCAAAACGAAGATAGTTTGTTTTTTTTGTTTTTTGTTTTTTATACACATCTTGACCGTAAAGGACTTTAAAAGACTCTTCTTCGGAAAACAAGACCGTGTTTATTTTTTTATTTATTTATTTTTTAATCTTTGCAACTTCTTTTTTGACGTAAACCAAAGTTTTTCTTTTCTTTTTTAATTATTTCTTTTAATGTTTTTAACCACAAATAATAATAATAATAATAATAATAATAATCGAAATATTCGAAACTAACGAAGATCTCCCGCTCCTCTCGACTAAAAAGTTATTAACACATGAAACTTTTTAAAAACTTTAAATTTAATTCAACCCGAGCAGGAACTTGAATATACATCGTCATAGTGGTGATGAATTGTTGTGAATTCTGAAGTTGCAAATGGTTTTGTTGTTATTGCTGACCATGAGAAGAAGAAGAAGAGGAGGAGGAGGAACAAATCAAATGTTTTAAAGAAACGGATTTTATTTTTTTTCCATCCTCATGAAGATTTCGCCAGATTTTGATCTGATGTTCCCTGAGATTGAAAAATTTGAATTTACCACTTACATCACTGGTTATTGGGGACTTTTTCAAGCAGGTAGAGTTTTAAAACCTTTAATTAATAAACCCTATTTGTTTAATTTTAATCTTTCTTTACATACCCAACAAAACAATCATGACTTAAACAAAAAACAAAAAAAAAACAACTTTTGACATAATCACGCAGATTTTCTGTCACGTAATATTAAAAACTGTTTTTAATTATTTGAAAAGAAAATTATTTTTTTAAGATTTAAAAGTTGAAACTTAAACTGGAGAAAATACTGTTTGTCTTTTATACGTTTTTTACTTTTTACAAGATTCTTGTAAATCAAGTCAAGTTTGATAACTAAGCTATTTCGTAAAAAGAATGCATTCAATTTCTCAACGTGGATATGACCTAACAACATGATTGATAATTAAGTAAAAAAACGATTTATTTTATGAATAAAATAAGTTTAGAATCCCTTTCTAACTATCCGTTCTGAAAGCAATAGAAGTAGAAATAAAGTTGGTCACATTTTTTACATTCTTCCTAAATTAAATCTTAGACAAAAAAAAAAAAAAACTTTTTTTAAAAAGTTTTAAAACTAATTTGAAATTTCATCTATCATTATTCATTGACAATCAGATTTTTCAATAATTCTACATAAGTTTTAATTAATTAATGCATGTTAGTTTTAAAGGATCTAAAAATATGAAAATAATATAAAAAATAAACAAAATCGTGATTTTTTTTCTCATTATAAAAATAATTCTTATATAAAATTATAAAATATTTCACTCCCATAATTGCTGCAAATTAGCTTTCTTTAAAAAACAAAACAAAAAATTATTCAATGTTATCTTTTTACATCTGTTGCATTATTAAAAAAATATTATTATTGAAAATCAAATAAATCGCCATTTTAAAAAAAAAAAAAAAATTCCCCTGTTAGTGTTAAATTGAAGATTTTCTTTTTTATCTATTTTAGGAAATTTTAAAATTTGTTAGTTTACAACTGTTTAATTAAAATATTCATCATAATATTTTTTTTACCTAGTGTCTAAAAAACTAAAAGGATCTTGGACACTAAGATGAGTAATTTAAAGTTACAAAGAAGTTGTATTTTCTGCGTGAGTAAAGTAGGGTTGTACTGATTTTTTTTTTTTTTTTTTTTTTTTAGTCATTAAAAATAAAACCTATTTCCCCCCCTTTCTTTTGGCACCGATTTGAATGTGAGTAAAGAAAAGAATGTTTAAATAATCATGGACAACTTATCATTGGGACACGTGCATCCATCATTTTGTCTTCAGCAGATGTTTGATTGATCTTATTCTTAGACATTTAATTTCTTTCACTTTTTAAAATGTATTATTCATCTCGCATAAGCGAAATTAAAGGTTGAACTTGAAACTTGAAAGTTAGCCTAGGTAGGGATCTCTCTGAAAGTATTTCATCTTATTCTATTAATAGAATAAAGTTTAAGGTGAATCAACAAAAAATAACTTTTTTACACGCACGTTAAGAATTTTTTAAGATAAATTAACACTAAAGTAAAATGTTATTTAAAAAATGGGGACGGATTTTTGTGGATAAAACGAAAAAAAAACATAAGTTAATGTGTGCCACAACCAAATTGTTTTGACTGGAGGTACAAATCAAGTTCTGTGGTCCTTGATGAAGAAATGTCTGATATTACTACAGAAACATGCTAAGAATTCTTGAGTACCTTTTTAAAAACCCTCCCTCTTCGCATTTGATTAATAATTGTTTAAGTTTTTGTTACTGCCCAAATTTATTTAAATGTCATTGACTTTAAAATTTTCTTCGTTGTTTCCCAGTTTGAGATTTAATGATGAATTATTCGTTTGTCCATTGTGTCAGCAGACGCATTTCAGCACGGACCACAGAATTTGTATCTCTTTGGAATGGGAGTAAATTTATTGAAAAAAAAAAAAAAAAAAAAAAAAAATGATATTTTTTTCGATCACTGTACTTTTTCTAGTCAGTTGGCAGATGGATCTGGTTGGTCTTCGTTTTGTTTTCTTTTTTTTAAATACCGCGTGTGGGTGTACTGTTGTTTCAAGAAAAATTGGATTTTGAAAATATCAGAAAAAATCGATAATAAAGATTAAAGAATAACTAACCTTTACAAAGACTGTGTGGGTAGTGTGACACAGTGACAGGCAAATTCCAGCCAAGTCTGTTGCACCGATGCCCTTCTTGCAGCTATTGATGAAATCGTAGGGTAGACTAGGCTCTCTGTCCTTGGGTGGTAGCCATTCTTGGAGAGCAACTATGAATTCAAAACCGTAGAGAAAACAAACCACTTTCACAAGAATAATGCCAATGGCAATTCGCAAAAGCTTTATTATTTGTGAATTTAAATCAAGAGAGCCATGATCGTCTGCGTCATGGTTAATTAATTAAAAATGCCAAAATGGTGGAAGCTTTTTTTTGTATCTGTATTTTCTTATTTGTTTATCTTGTAAATTATTTCTTAATAATTAGCTATATTTCCGACGTGGAATTAATAAGGTATCCATATCCGCCTCGTTTTAAATAGTGTGTGTGTGTGTGTGTTACGAGTCAACTTGGAAATTGGTCATTAAAAAAAAATCTTCCGGTCATCTGCTTGAGATAGCACAGTGGTTCCAGTAGTATCCACTAACAAAAAAAAAAAAAATGAGTGTTTGGGTAGGGGGGTTTCACTCGGAGTAAACAAGTGTGATAGTCTTTTTAATTCAGATCTTGCACACCGTTCCTCAAAGTCTCATGGCTCATCCAAAAAATTGCCGAATTCTTTCGGCTCTTATTATCGCAGACATCAGGTAATGTTCTTGATACTCTTTGACTCGTGCAATGAATGAGGATGTGCTACTTGAAGGATTGATTTTCAGGCACCAGAGAAAAATCCTTCAAAGTTTTTAGTATATTTTTCTCCTAATTTTAGAAATAAATGATAATTAACGAAAATGACGTTTTTTGTAAGATTATTTTTGAGTTAAAATTTTATTTACTTTTTTTTTTTTCCGTATCTTTTGTGGTGTAAGAAGTTCCAATTAAGTTTGCCATTTGATCGTTTTTTTTTCATTCTGATCATTAAACAAAAAAATAAATAAGTGTAAAAAAAAAACTCTTTCATGTCTCTCTAAATATTTTTTTTCTAAACTTTTGAATTTCTAAAGTATGACATTTTTTTAAATATTGATTTAATCAATTAATTATTATTGATATTATTTGTAAAGTGCTCTGTGATGAGACATGGTTGAGCGTGAGATAATTGTGTGAACCTTTCTTTATGGGAATTAATCAACCGAGGAAGGTGGAAAAACACGTTTCGACAAAAATCTAAGTAGGCATCCCCATTTTGTCACTGAGAAAACAACATACCATAATGAAAAAAAAACCCCCCAAAAAACAAACTTAATAAAAACAAAGTTCTATCGTCAAAATGTTTCTTTATTATTAAGAGGAAAGACCAAAGTATTTTTTATTACTTTTTGAAATTTTGAATCCTTTCTAACTTCTAACACGTTCGAAATTTTGGTTGAAAATCTTTTTTTTTTTTTTTTTTTTTTGCGTTAGCGATCGACGATCGATTTATTAGTGTTTTTTTTCTATCGCCTTTTTTTAGATGAAAAATACATTGATTTGGAAATTCCTATGAAATTAAATAATTGACGAATTTTAATGAAACTTTCAAGACTTATTCAAAAATGGATTAAATTATTTTTTTTTTTTTTTTTAAAAAAAACAAACTTTTTTAATGTTACCCCCCACTTACTTAATTTTGAAATTTCAAGAAATTATATATTTTTCCTAGAAAATTTTAGGACTCCCTAGAGAATGGAAATCATCATCATATTTTTTTCTCAAACTACTATTCATTTCCCGAAAATCAGCTCCGAATCGTAAAATAAAAACTGCAATATAAAACTAAGGACACTTCAATACATATTCTCAAGAAAAAAATCTTTTTCGATGAATAATGAATTTTTACAAGAATTTTTTTCTTTTTTAATTTGGATTATAATAATTTATAATGTAAGGAGAAGGTTGATAGATGTTTCATTGTTTCATGTTTCAATAAGCCACAATAAACTTACTATCAATGGCTTGGTAACTACAAACCACTTATTGCGGCTTTGATGACGGAAGAGACCATGTTTTTGTCTTGTTGAAAAACGTCATTTTATTCTCGCAGACTGCAAAATTGAACTTTTCCTTTTTGTGTGGAATAAGAAGTGTGTCATTGTAACGACCATAAAGAGACGTTTAAGAAAGTTTACTTTATTTTTTTTGTTGTTTTAAAATAGCAATTGGCCTCTTAAATTGTATATATTAAAACTTTATCGCTTCTCTCAATGACATGATGTGTTAGTGTTTGTCTCTCGGTTCGTTTTTCGTTTCTGACTCACAGCTTCGAAGAAAAAATTCAGAAAATACTGTCATTTTCTTTCCCCTCCCGAGTATATTTTATTATTATTTATTTCAGTAAAGTACCCTCTCCCTTATAAAGTCTTTATGAAGGGATGGCGGACGAGGGGTACTTTAATTTCTTCTTCACTTTCACTTTTTTGAAATTCTAAGAAAGGAAGGAATAAAATTATAAAAAGCTTTTATGAAACATTCTGACTACGAGAAAAATACGTTTCTATTTCATTTTGTCAAAGACAAAATAATTCCATTTGTAAAATATTGAGTCAAAAAAAGTTTCAAATTAGTCGTCGTATGATTTTTTTTTACACCTTCTCATTTCAATGAAAAGCTTGAATATAATTTTTATTTTCGCTTATGTTCTTTTTCTATATCACCAAAGATAAATATACCCACTATTTTTTTAAGTGTTTGAAGATTTTTGTATAGCACCCGATTTAATAACAGATTTAATAATTTCCTCTCCTTTGATCATGTCATTTTTATCCCTCACTGTCCGTAATTCTTCAGGATCCTAAAAATCATTCATTTTTTAATTTTCATGTTTTCAAAATACAGTGTAACCCGGATATAAGAGAAATTTTATCTGGTCCCAAATTTGAGCCTTTGTTAATGTATAAATTAGATCAAACCCGGATACAAACTGTATCGAACTTTGTAAGAATTGAATAAGGAGTGGGAACCACGTTTACTTTTTTTGTAGCTGTTAGAATAATTCAAATTTTAAAATTAATAATGGATACCTCCTAATTCGGAATGTTTTTTTACTTTTAATTTTTAAAAATGAAAAAGCTTTCTTGAAGTTTTATTTTATTTTTAGCTTTAATTGAAAACTAAAGGATTTTAAAATTTACTATTTCCAGTCAGCAAAATACTCTGTGGTGCATTTCAAACAGAAATTATATTGATCGGAATCAATTTTTTTTTTTTTTTTCACTAAAATCGATAAAAATCGGCCATTTTGACACATCGGTTTTTAAAAATCTTACTAAAATAAAATATATATTTCTGAAACGTTATTTGGGAAAATTAGCAAATTTAAATTAATCTGATTTGAAACAAATATTACTTAAAAATATTGTATACAAATACAAGCATTTCTTTAACCACATGGTCTTATTTTTTCTGACGTGTTTTTTTTTTTTTTTCTTTAATGAGTTAACTTGATAGTGAACTAGTGTAGCCCACCCCATTCCTTTAACCATACAGGCTAATATGTTCCAAACTTCCCAAAAGATAGTTTCTTGCCCTATGACAAGGATGGCCAAACTTGCTTAGTTTAAAAGCCACATACCATAAAGTTCAGTTGTTTGAGAGCTGCAAGACATAAAAATTTACACGTTTTTGTTAGATGAACATTAACATTAAACTTGCATTTTAATCCAATGTAGTCTCAATTCATACCTATTTAAATAAATTAAAAATTTTTCTTATTTATAAGAACTTTAAGAATTTTATATTAACTGTGATGAAAAAAGGAGCTCAAACAACAGATTCCTATGAGCCACATATCAAAGGTCATGTGGCTTTCAATGCATTCTGTTTTCAACATAATCACCTTTGTCAATGCACTTAATTCAGTACTAATAATATGATACAAATTTGCTATTGATTACATATTAGATTATAGACTTACTGAACAATGCATGTTTGTGTGTATGTGTGCATATATATATATATATATATATATCTAATGGTTGGTTGGTTTATTTTATATATATATATATATGTGTGTGTGTGTGTGCGTTTTGGAGGGTGCAATGCTGCAACGTTAGAGTTCTTGTTCAAATTGATTGAGTTTCAAAATCCAAACAAAATTCTCCCTTGATTAAGAACTCTAGCATTGCAGCATCATATGCTCCCAAACATATATTCAACTGTCAATAAATAGCATAATTTTTAAAAAAACATCTTTCAACGCACACATTTTATCTTAGTGTTTACTTATGTATGATAAAATTGCACCAATTTTAAATTGTCAAAAGTACTTGACAAGTGTCTTCCATCTGACAACAATGTGAATATAAGGATCTTATTATTCAAGGAATTGATAGTAAGTTACTGTCTCATTAATTCTTGTTAGCAAAGTGATTTCACCATTAATTACATTAACATTGCTATTTAATTCTTTGTATAAATTGTTTCTTTGAGATATATACACACACACACACACACACACACAAGGTAAAGTACAAAATAAAACCTTATCATTAAAACTTCAACAAAAGAAGCAGACTCTTACCTTAATAAAAAAATATCTAATGTTCAATGTCAGTAGAATAAAGAAACCTGAAATGGAAAACTCAACCAAGACATATCAATAAGACCAAAACTTGGAATCCGTTTCAAGGCACCAATCTATAAACATTACCCTGAGGTGTAATTGTCTGATGATCACTGCAGTAACTACTTGCAAATTGGTGTCTCTCAATATTTTAGTTTCCCAACATTAGGACTGAAATTATGAAAGGAATTTAATCAACAGGAATGAATCGTGGACACTTCCTTTGTAATACTAATCATAATATACAGAAATTAGTCTATCAATGAGAAATATTTTAAACTCAAAGCAGCAGAATTTGTCTTTTTGATTTAATTAAAAAAAAAAAAAAAGCTTTGATTTATGAAAGGGAAAGGGACTGAAAATGCATCCATGAACTGAAAAATTATAAAATGCATTCACTTTTATATACAGGGTGCAACCTCCACTGAAAAGAAAATTAACATGTAAAAGATAAAATTAACTTTTTTAGTTTGAATACAACATCTAACATTTGTGTTTTTGTTCTGTTTTAAGCTACTAAATTTCTATCCTTTGCTTTTGTTTCAAAGAACTGTAACAAAAATTCCAACAATTAAATAAGCTGTACCAAATTTCCTGATTTTCCTTTTTTTTTGTTGTGGGGAACACTGTATATTAGATAGATATAGTAACTTAAATTCTGGAATATTTTCATTCTTAAAATAAACACTAAATTGGTTTATCAATTGAAAGAAAAAAAAAACATTGTTCAGTATACATAATTAAATAATATTAGTTAATTACTATTTATTTAATGGCAAAAAAATGAACTGGTATTCACAGGCAGATGAAACCTGCATTAGAACAGAGTCATCAACCTCAAATAAATAAATGATTATAATTCTGAAATCTCCTAAATGGATTAATCTCAAATTGAGATTCTCTCTCTCTCTCTCTCTCTATATATATATATATATAATATATATATATATATACACACACACACACATAGAGCACCTTGGCATGGTGTAATGGTTAGGAAACTTGGCTTGCCTTGCTAAAACAGTTATGACTGAATAGTGAGTTCGATCCTCACTGGGTGCCCCGTACTTTCAGGCTTGTGCCATATCTAAGCTATGCTTAGAAAATTATATATATAGTTTAATTAAAAATACCTGACAAGTTAATTTTTTTTTTTTTTAATTTTTCATGTGTTCTTAAAATTTTCTTTTTTCTGGATGTAAATTAAATGGAAATTGTCCAAATGTTTTGTATGTGCAATCCCTTTTGGCTATACTTTGAGCCATTATCAAGGATAATTATCAATATAATTTATGTCCAGAAAAAAATAAATTTATAAGAGCACATGAAAAATTAAATAAAAACTTAACCACAGTCATTTTTAATGAAACTTGTATAAAAGATGGATTGGTGCCCAAATTCAAACACATGCACACACACACACACACACACACACACACACATATATATATATATATATATCTCCATCCTCTTGGTCAGGGAGCCAGTCACCAATTCAGTGCGTAACGAGGGATTTTTTTTTTTTTTTTTTTTTTTTGTCCCCTTCCCTAGTCCTTAGGTATATTTTAATACTAGTTGTTGAAAATAATTTTTCTTTTCAACCACTTAGTTTTATTTTTCTGAAGATGTGTCATCCAAAAGGTATCTAAAATTTTAACTGCTGTGATATTTTTGCCTCTTTTTTTTTCTTTTATGAATAAAGTATGATTCTTTTTAAAGATCATTTTATCCTGGTGTGACAATAATAATCTGTATTTATATATATATATATATATATATATATATATATATATATATATATATATATATATATATAATGTCTCTTTGAATTCTCCATCAATTAGCTTCTCAATACATCATTGATGTATTGAGAGGCTAATTGTTCAGTTTTATAACTGAACCATTAGCTTACACACAAAGATGATTTCATTAAAGTGATGAAGGCTTTTTGTTGAACCAGCCACATTTTTCTGAAGAATTGCTAGCAGATAATTTTAGGGGGACAAAATTGAGATTTCAAGTTGAAAAGTCACAAGTTAAATGAATAATTTATTGTTCTGAGGAGCTTTCCCCTTCAGTTGCTCAATTTCACAAATTTAAGTATAATACTAAATTGGCTGTTAAGTCTCATCATTTTATCATTGAAATTGCTAGATGTAAGCATAAGTTCTATTTTAACGATTTCTTTCTTCATATTTCTCACTTGTCAAATTCTCTTCTGGTTTCTTGCTTTCCTGTCAACTACGATTTTCAAAAATTTAAATGTGATATGAATCGTCATCTTGTCTCCTTAAGTCCTGTTCTTTTTATTTTCGTTTCTCTGCAATAACTTCTCAATTTCTATCACTCTCAGTAATCCCTTGCATCTTAGTGGCTTTATTGCCTTGCTTGGTGTGAAATGATAAAAAAATGGAGTGGGGATTAAATACATATCCTTGAAAATTTTCATTCTTAAAATCCGACTAAAATAAAAACAATTCCCACAAGTCATTTATTAATTGAAAGCAAAAACATTGTTTAATGTGTGTAATTAAATAATATTAGTCAATTACTATTCATGTTATTGCATACAAATGAACCACATATGTGACACATATTTCAATAGTGTCATCAACATGGCTTTTGACCATTTGATTGTCAAAACTTTGCAACTCTTTTCAAAAATACCTATGCTATGATTTAATCCATTTAGAAATATATAATTAAGGGAAAATATTTATAAAACAATTCTTTTTTTCATTCAAAAGAAATTGACTTTCATTCATACAACAAAACAGGCAGAAAATCAATTTTCATTTAAAATTTATTTTGTTTTCATGACAATAACATTCATCTGAAAAGAAAACCATTTGCAATTGTCTTGCACGAACTGAAAAGGATTTCCTGAGTTCCTAGAAGAATAACTTGTTTTTCTAGAATGAGTGTATTTTCATTACTCAATATATTTTTCAGACTGTTATCTTCATCTTTGTTGTTTTTGATGATGTTTTGGCTGATGTACTATCTGGCCTTCATAAGGTGTATGTGGCTTTTATAAATTGCATGGTGTGTGTGTGTATATATATATATATATATATATATATATATATATATATATATATATATATATATAAACCTTAACCAGAATACTAGTAAGTTATTCTTCTAGGAACTCAGGAAATCCTTTTCAGTTCATGCAAGACAATTGCAAATGTTTTTCTTTTCAGATGAACATTATTGTCATGAAAACAGAATAACTGTGTGTGTATATATATATATATATATATATATATATATATATATATAAAATAGCTCTGCAAGTCTGGTCTTCCAACTTGATATTGAGCACTTTTATGTGTATGATCTTAACAAATATCTTACTGTTTGTACTCTGGCATATATATATATATATATATATATATATATATATATATATATATATACACACACACACACACACACCCATATGGATAGCCATTTCTTCTCATAAGAAAAAAATAAATTTACCAGGGTTTATCAATACCAAATGGTTTCCACAAAGAGAGCTCAATGTATTTATCACAGAGCAATATATAAATAAATTACATATAAATGAAATTGAATATCCCATATGGATAGCCATTTTTCTCTAAAAGAAAAAAAAATTTCTACTAGAGTTTATCAATAAACATTTTAATATTTATATATCAGTTTTAATATTTATATTATTAGGATTCACTTGAATTATTTACCCATGGATTTTTACCTATATATATATATATATATATATATATATATATATATTAAATAAAAACAGACCACTTTAAGGTTCCATGTAATGAATTATTTCACCACAGCCCTTACATTGAGCTCTGGATTATATCCTCCTTAGGTTTACCCATACAGATTACATAGTTTCTCATAAACTATATATATATATATATATATAGTTTTAAGGTGTGCTATATTTATGGGACAAAGTGATCAATATCAGATAGAGCATATGTAGATATAAATATAAAAGTGAACATTGAAGTCAACACTCAGAGGCAACAGGCTGTTTCATACGGGACACTATCATCATGCTGCTTGATGATTGCATCCAGCATGAAACAGCCTGTCACCTCTGAGTGTTGACTTCAATGGCTTTATATATATATAAAATCATTGCAAGCTTGTGAAGAAAATTTTTTTTTAACTTTCTAACAACCATAAAAATTTGATGTAGCTTTAAAATAGCTAAAATCTCAACCTTGGTTGTTATTAATCTGCCAAAATTGTTGCTGCCAGGCATAAGTAGTTCAGCTTTATTTGTGATCTAAAATGCTGGAGGATACCCAGATATAGCCAAAATCAAAAGTTGTACTATGAGTTTCCTGTTGATGTTCTGAAAAAAGAATTAAATATCAAATCTGCCTCAACTTAAAATATTTAGTGAAGAAAAACACGTTTGATAGAAATTCACAAGAAATAATTTTATTTTATTGTGTATTATTTAATGTTTTATGCTTCCATTAAATCTGGGAAAAAAAAATAAAACCCAGGTCTTGTATTCTTGTATGTTTTAATTTGTGTGCAAAATTTATCATAATGAAAAATTTTATAAAAACAACATTTGTAATCAGTTTTTCTTCTCATCATCCAAAGTTATTGGATCTATCATTATGTAAGAAACAAAGACTTACTTAACTTTGACCTTTACTCAAACCTGGATATATAGAGGGACATCAGGAAGTTCAGAGATGATAACAAAATATTTTAAACAACCAATATTTATTTTTCAATATAATATTCCTTGTTAAATGCACTTAATCTAACTTTTCTCTGTTAATCACATTGACTAAACATTATACAGTGAAGATTTCAGATCAAAATTCAGGTAATTGCTTTATCAGGCTGCAGACTTAATGAACCACCTTTGTCTGGAAGGCATAAGGTAGATTTATGTGAAGTTTTTGCTCCTGTCCTATAAATACCAGAAACTTGTTTGAATGGCTGAGAGATTAAAGGTTTCCTTCTCTGGGACTATAGTTGGTTTGGTTCCACACCTCATTCAGTTTATTTTCTTTTTACTAAACAAACATTTGATGTTATTCCAATGTTAATTGTCCTCTTCATTCTGATAATGATGTTTTTTTCTTTTTCTGCAGACATCAGGGAATTTGTTGTATATGACTAATGTTAATGCAGTAGAAAGGACCAACTGAAAGATAGTTCTTACTAGCTAAGCCTTATTGGAACTATAGTTGATTATGATTCTTATTTGCATGCTCATATCAGTTGTCCGGTGATTATCTCGGGGGTGGGTGGGGAGTTCATGTGACAGCAAAATTCTTCAAATTCTCGCCATTTACCTCAGTATCATTACTGAACCTGGGCGAGATTTGGAGAATGAAATCCAAATTCCATTAGAGTTTGTTACATTCAATTATGTGCAAATGGTCTTCAGAAAGGTATAAATCCACCTCTTCTCCCTCAGCTATGGATTAAATAGTAGGAGTTTACCTGGAAAAATAATTAACACCAAAAATTTAATTCAATATTCACTTGCAAAAAAAAGATTTATTCTTACAATCCAAAAAATGTTTGGATTTTAAATGATCAACAAAATTGATTTTTTTTTTTTTTTTTTTTTTTTTTTTTTTTTTAATGATTTGATCTATCAAAAGAGAATCTCACCCAAGCCCCCCCCCCCCAAAAAAGATTAAATTTTCAATTTGTAAATTTTGCCTTATAATGAACGTTGCGTTCATTATAAGGCAAGAATACAGATATTGGTAATATGGATATTTTAAAGGAAAGCCATATTTCTAAGGAAAAAAAGCTTCTGGATTTCAGAAGAAAAGAAAAATCATATGCTGAGGCAGTGGCATAGCTAGAGTGTGTGCCACCCAGGGCAGCCCTTCAGTTTGCTGTTCCCTGCAAAAAATACATTTTGCACAGTGACTCACTCTAAAAGTTATAAAACTAGTTTATGTACCATTATAATATTACTTTCGCATAGTCAAATATAGAATGCTTTAAATACACACCAAATATATTTAAACTTTATCAGTAACAGTTAGAATTCAAAAATGACATATAAGGAAACAAAAGTGTCAAAAATTCAAGGAATCCTTATTTCTGAAATGAAAATTATAACTTCCTACAAAGTAACTTTTTTTTTTTTTTTCTGTTGGCAAATTCATCAATGACATTGTCAAAAACTATTTCATCTGTCAATTGTCACAGGCCAACATACCATAGTTTAAGTTACTTGAAATTGCAAAGATCCTTCAACTGTGAGTACTGTTCCAAAATTAAAACCACTTTTATTTCAATACAGCCTATACAAGCTTATAGCCTACAGTGGACACAAAAGTGCTGTCCTGGGAGGAGTGCTCCCCTCTAATTAAACTACAGTATTGTCAAATTTGGTTCTTCTCTATATTCTTGATTTATTGTTTATTCGTATTTTAAGGATTGAGATATTTGGTGGTTATCGTTGCATGTATCAGCCAATTTGTTGCGATATTATTCCTGAATTTTCTTATTGACTCTAGATACATTGTACATGTTGCTAGGGATCAAGTGGCAGTAGTTCCAGCTCTCTGGCAGAATTTTCAGTATTCTTACCAATCTTCAGCTTTCTTTGAATCTCAAATTCTTCTCGACTTACCTGTTAATGTTTTTATGGCATGGTTCCAAGAGCAATATGGGAATGATTTTCATGCTTCTCAGTTTTCTTGGACAAAGTCCTGTTTCTTCTTCTTTTCGCCCAATGGTCTGCTGGCACAGGCAAGTCTATGACGTCAAACTCTCTTTTGACTGCTGATAGTAATCTGATCTTGTCTACTTCCTTGAATAGTTCCAGATATCAAATCCCTTGAGAATTTGGTAGAACTGATTCTGGGATGTCCTTGTACCAGTTGCACATTTCCTAGTACTTTACTGGTCATATAATGCCACACCTCTGGATATGTCTCCCCATCGATCCAGGTACATTTGTTCCCAAAATTCTGTAAAGTGTTTGTTTCTCGTTTACTATGTCCTTTGCTCAAGCAAAGTTTTCACCCAATACAAGACTCAAGCCACTAGTAGTCGAGTGTTACTGCTAAAGTGGTTATGAGGTACGTGATATGAACAAAAAAGAATGGTGTTAAAAGTGAAGATTACAAATACAAGGAGGACAGATAACAGTTGACCCTTGACTTGAAGAGGTTAAGAGTGTGTTTAAGAAAGCATTCATGCAGGAGTCTCTTTCATAAAGAAGCAATTCTTAGAGAAAAAGCTTAGTGGAACTTTCTCCTTATATATTTAGAATATGGAGGAAATGAAGGTGATTCAACTCTGTGGATGTAGTGTGGCATATGCTAACTGTAAAGGTTGTACATCCATTTTGGTATTGAATGACCCATTGAATGAGTTGATATGCCACTAAACAAACAAACAAGCATTGTCATAAACTTTCTCCTCTGATTATCCAACTTAGTTCTTGGCATTTTTTCTCATCAATCTTGTTTCTAAAATCTTTCTTTTTCTGATATTCTTCTATGTGTCGTGTACCTTCAGGACATGGGCAATCATGGCTCTTCACAACTTCTTTTGTAGCTCTTAGTAAGATTTGTCTTTTCGTTATCTCTCCCAATACCTGTTCTGCCATCCATTTACACAAGCTCATTAGGTAAGTTACTTGTTACTTTCCTTTCTTCCTCAGTATGTCCTGTGAGTATCAAGCTCTCCAAGCCCTCTTTCCTCATTATGTATCCTAGAAATTTCAACTATCTCTGATTCAAAGTATGTTTCCTTTCTGTCTCCATTTCCTTAAAAACTTCCTCATTATTCACATGTTCCATCCATAGTATCCTTCTGTAGAACCACATTTCTGTTACCTCATCTCTTCTTTCATCTGTGAGGAGATTGTCCAGCATTCACTGCCATATAGAAAGATCGATATAACAGTTTAGTAGTCTTTTCTTTGTTTCTAATGAAATTTTCCTGTTTCTTAATACCTTGCCTAAGGCCTAAGTGGAAGCAGTTCCACTCTCCTCAAAACTTCCTGAAGTTTTGAGGAGAGTGGAACTGCTTCTTAATTGCCAGTGTTCCCAGGTCCACCCTGACACGGGGTGGTAGCACCTGTTAGGGTCCCACCTATGGGCAAATAGTTAACACCCAAACTTGGGTCAAAATACTATGAAAGTGTAAAAATAGGTTTTAATACCAGAAATACTTTTATAAAAAAAAAAAATGATTACTAGCAACAGATTTTTTAATAAATATATTCCCAGCAATACATTAATTTTGGAAAAAAAAAATTACCAGCAATAAAAATTTTGTCAACATGAAATAACCCATTGAGGTTGATATGCCGTAACCAAAGTAATACCTTGTCCACCTTTTGTGCCTTTAAATTTACATGTCACATTTCCTGTCCTATGTTAAAACACTCCCCAAATATTTAAATTTTTATACATACTTGATTTCAACATTGCCAAATTGTAGTTTGCTTTTTGTGCTGTTCCCTTTGCTGTCAACTATATATTCTGCCTTCTTACAATGATAGTTCTTTCTTATCACTTTCCTTTACTTTCTGTCATAGTTCTTGTAGTTTTCTTTCTGTGTCTGTTATCAACACTGTCTCATTTGCATTATTGCAAGCCTCTGTTGCCATGACAATTATTTTGACAAGCTACATTCCTTGGTTCCACCAGGTTTGACCTTTCTAGCTGTGGACCTACCATGCCACGTACACTACAATGAACCATCCTCATTTCCTCTGTATTCTATTTTCCACATGGAAATCAAGAACTGCTATTTTGTGAAATAGACTCCTGGCAGGAAGCTTACTCAACACTACAATCTTAAATTCTTCAAATCTAGGAGATTAACTATTATTTTTCCTACATAAACTGCACTTCTTGCCTCCTCTTTTTACGCTCATGCAACACCATAAAGTAACCCTCCACCTTGAGTGGTTCTTGGGCATTGTACTGGGTGAACAATAGTATTAAAAAAAATCTTATGCTGTTAAGATTGTGGCCACCAATTATATTGAATCCTGGTGGGACTTGTAGTTCTCAGTTCTCTCAGACCAGCAGGTGGGGTGTGGCAAGCCTCTCACTGCTCTATCACTACTTCCACAGAAACTGCTTGGACAAACTGCATTCCCTGGTGCTGCCAATTAAAACCTTCACTGCAAGTACACCATGCCACTTACATAGTAGCAAACCACCTACATTCCCTCCATATTTCATCAGTGAGAAGTAAGTTCCACTTTAATAACTTCTTCCCATGAACCACTGCTCTGTGGAACCGAGGATGTTTCCCCGATCACTATAATCTTAACCTGTTCAAGGCTAGAGTTAACCGTTATCTTCCACTCTTAACTGCACAAATTGCCTCCTAATGTAACCCTCTACCTTGAGTGACCCTCAAACTTTGTAACGGGTAAACCTTACTGTTTAAAAAAATGGCTAAATATGTCCAATAAGAATACATATCCTTGTCTTACACACCTTTCTATTTTTGTATATTTACTGAATTCATTTTCTCTTCGCATACAGGCAGTTTGCTGCCAGTATAAGTTCTTGATTATATATTTATCAAGCTTACCTAACCATTGAAACAATTCTTTGTGATGGATTTTATCAAATTCTTTTGCATGATCTATAAAACATAGGTATACAGCCTTCTGTATTTGTATTACACTTTATCATTTGGAGAATAAATATTGCATTTTTAGTTTCTGTTTTCTTATAATTGATAATTAGTCTTTCCTTCTCATAGCTTACAGCCATATCATGTTGAAACACGGGTTTCTGTACAATCACCAAAGTTAAGCAACATTGAGTAGTATGTCGATGGGTGATCAATTGGGAAAACCAGGTGCTGTAATCTTGGGCTTGTGGGTGGCGTAATGGATAATGGCTCAGAAGTGTTAATCAGAAAACTGAGTACCAATTCCAGTTGGGTATGTTACATGAAAATACCCTTTCCAAGGGTATTTTCATGTAACATACAGAGTGATGAAGTTTAACCCATCGCTATTTTCCCCCCAGCTTTATCACTCAATATGTGACTTCATTTACTGTGCCAAAAGTTTATTCTGCCACTTAAGGTGATTCTGATCCTTTAATTTAAATTTTTTTGAATTTCATAGTTGTGGTGTTGTATCCTGCTATGGCAACAGAAAACACCTTTAAGTGAAATTACAATAAGGTTACTCCAATTGAGAGGCCTTGAAAAAGAATGCAGTGGAAAGGGAAGAAATATTAAAATGCAGAATGCTTAAAGGTTAATTAGTAAAACTTGTATCACTAAACCATTATTAATCCCCCCCCGAAATAAAATTGCTTGCAAAATATTTAGATTTCGACATTAAATAATCCATAGAGGTGTTGATATGACGCTAAACAAAAACAACCAATCAACTAACTTTCTGTGTCTGCATTCCATACGATGTCAGCTGCATGTCTTTTGCTGTTAAAATAGTGGCCACCAATAATAAATCCTGGAAGGACACCTAATTCTCTGAAGAGCGTTTCACTGAAAGTTAAATGGCCAATAAAAAGACACATCTGCGTTTTCTGATTTTTTTCTATTTTTGTATATTTACTGAATTCATTTTCTGAATTAGTTTTTGTAGTATTATAATTTTTAGTAGTATTAGTACTGGAAAAATTGGTTACTTAATGAATTGTTTTGTCCTCTGTTGTTATTGACTTATTTTCTTACCCAATGTTAGTGTCAGTAAAAATATAAACAAATGTAAAAGAAAAGAATGCATGTGCCAATTATCTGTGAGGCATTCATGGTAGGTTTAGCTCAAGTGTTAGATGAGTAGATGAAGGTCTGGGGTTTCAGTGTAACTGGTTAGTATGGCTCAAGTGTTAACAAGAAAAACCCAATGATTTTAGGTTCACTTAAATTGCTAGGCTGGTGAGCATTTTCCCAAATTATAGCTGGTGGTTTGATATTTTCTTCTGTTGCCAGGAAGATTTTGAACACTGATTTTATTGGCTGGTAAGCCATCTTTACTTGGGTAACTTAATAGGTTTAGTAAGTTACTTTCTCATTAAATAAGTGTTACTTAACAGGAAAATTCTTGTGAGTGTGTCTATCAATTCTTACCAAAATATAAATCTGAACCCTGGATTTTTCAAATATCTCTCTCCCTGAAAGAATTACAGACAAAGCTTTCATCAACAGACTAATACAAGGAAGGCGTTGTCTGTTAAAGCCGATTATCCATAGATGGGAAGAGATTATTTTTGAGTTATAAAACCACTATAGTAACTACCTGTAGTTATGAGCATAATGTAAATACTATGATGAGGGTAGAACAATTAATATACTAATCAAAATAACAAAAATAATACATTTCTTACAGCTAGTATCTCACACCTGCATTAATGTATCATACTTTGTATACTGTACTCAACTGGAAGGCCCACCACCGCCGACTACTGGTCACTTTGAGAACTAATACAAATTGTTCCACTATGTCCACAAATTTTGAAATATGTTGCAGTTGATTTGGAAGTTTTTGGGGGTTTTTTTTCCTGCAGATTTTTTTTTTATTTAGCCTGCAGATTTTTTCCACTACATCTGAAGTCCATTGATGAAAGGATGACGGTGGTCCATAGATAAAATCTTTTTTTTGTGCTTCTTTTCCAAGCAAACATGACCATAAAAAAATTTTAAAAGAAAACAGTTAAATTCAGAACCTGTTATTTAAAATATATAAATATGTAAATTTATCTGAAACTAAAATAAGTAATTACATTATAAAAAAAAAATTCAGAAACATTTACTCAATTTTGTTTATTAGAAATTAAATTACATCACTTAGCATCTTCCATAGTTTACCTTCATTTTCATTTGGCCTGATGTGTATTTATTAGCATTCTTAAATTGAAAAATTCTAAAAAAAAAACTAACAATATTTTTACTTCTGTTCATAAATATTTGCCACAAAATAAAATCCTTACGTTTGTCTGGATAAAGTCAATCAGATGAAACATGTCAACTAAGTTTTCCTTTTGTTTTTATACATTCATTTATATATTTATACACACACACACACACACTCTTCTGTGAAATCCACAACTATCTCAGCCACTAATTAAACCCAAAGTGATAACAAAAAAGTAAAAAGATGAAAATAAGGGAAAGAGATCAATAAATCTCAATCAATGTGTAGAATTTTTGATTAATTAAATGTCATAGTCATAAAGGAAATCTTTGTTTATCTTTTTTTTTGTGTTTCTCCAAGTAACACAAGACAAAATTGGGTTATATGGTACCAAGAACAAAGACATGCTAGTAACAAGATCTTTATCACGATCAAATTTACTGGTGAATCTTTTCCTATGTAATAAATAATATTCTGAAGAAACAGGAATAATAAACATTTCACATTAATCTAAATATTTACTGTTTCCAAAAATAGGTTATTGGACACCAGCACTTTTGGGCCTCTTTTTAATTCTTTATTTAGAAATTTTTTTTTCCTCATGTTTACCCAATGCCAGAATCAAGAGCCACTCAAAGTAGAGGGTTACTAAATGAGTTGAGTGAAAGAGGAGGAAGTAGGAAATGAAGATAATAAGGATATTTAAAAAGTTTTGATGGTGGCAATTAAAAATAGAACAAAAAGAGGTCAAATATCGCTTTATTAATCTTCCACACTCTTTATTATTAATATTTCCCTTTGCACTGCATTCTTTTTCAAGGTCTCTCAATTGCAGTATCCTTATTGTTAATTTAATTCAAAATTATTTTCTGTTGCCATAGCAGGATATGACAACACAACACATCGTGCAGGGATCAGAGTCACTTTTCAGTAGCAGGATAAACTTTTTGTACAGCAAATGAAATCACAAACAGGGATAATGGTGAACTGTCAATATACTGCATAGTAAATATTGATGAGAGATCAAACATTATATAGTGAAAATTGAGTGCTGACTTATTAAGCCACCCTCTTAAGTTTTAAGGTATGTTATATATGGGTAAAGGTACTCAATACCTGGGATGGAGCTTATGACACTGAAGTCAACACCAAGTGGCCACAGTCTGTTTCATGCTTGAATGCAATCCTCGGGCGCCATGAGTGTTGTGTTTAAACTTGTCTATTTATGTATGCTGGTCAATAATGCATTATGGGTAGCCAGGTCTATTGTATTATCCTAATGGTTATTGGGTTGGTAGTAGAGATGGGCGGTTTAACTGAAAAACCAACTTTTCTTGGTTTCATCTTCACACCATGAAACCACATCAAAGTTTTTTATGAAACCGAAATCATTCGTTTTTTTTGTTTTGTTTTGTTTTTTTTTTTTAAGTGCTATCATTACAGAGTGACCATATCCAAAGAAATACTATTGAAAAAGACGTTCAGATATTAGAATTAAATTTTATCAACATTTACTATATTGTAAGAGAAAAAGGTTGAGCAAAAATATGTTAAAAACATTTTTAATTGACTAGTTTTAGGAAATAAATGTGGAATCTATTTGTTTACAAAAGAAATGAAGAAGAAAATGCAAAAATACAACAGATATGACACTTGGAAATTTCAAACAGGAAAAAAAAAAGTAAACATGATGTGTGAAATCTATTTGTTTCACTTTTCAAAAGAAAAAAAAAATTGTAGTAAATTAAGTTAACAACGAAACAGCAAGTAAAAATAAAAAAAAAAATAGTTGCCGGTTACGTCTTGATGTTAAATTTTAATTTATGAAGTCGGATTTTAATTGTAAGGGTTGTGTACTTAATTGTTCTCTTGTAAGAAGCCAGTGTACGCCAAGCACAAAATAAAGTTGCTTTTTTGAACAAAAAAAAAATGAATGAAGATTTTTTTTTTTAATAATAAATTTGTTTTTTATCTAGGAAATGCACATAAATTATATGTCAAAAATAATCAGAATAGTTCTTAATTTCACTTTTAAAATGTGTATATTTCAAAATATGTGAGTCTCTCTAGTGTAAGTAAAATTATTTTCTACAAATAAAATTATGTTTCTATCTAGTGAATAATATGCCACATGATAAACAAACTTCTGAAGAGCTGTACCATTTTCTCTCTCAAAAATATGTTATCCAGTGACACCAATGGATATTTTATGCAACAATTTTTTTTCATATTTTACAAATTTGTTAATAAATATAGTAGTTATTTATAGTTGACAGTTTAATTAATAAATAAACTTCCATTGAAGTCATGAATTCTATGACTAAATTACCTTTAAAGCTTAAAAACTGACTTTTAGTGAACAATCCCTATTCTATTACCCACCCCGATTTGTGGTTTTCGGGTTTTCAATTCCAGTGGTCATTTGACGCATAACATATAAATTTTTATTACTCTTGAAAACCAAATATTCACCCCCTCCCTTAAGCACCAGTTAACAGACTTTCACAATGACAGACATTTAAAAAAAAAACAACACTCAAAAGTCAAAAAGTATATGAGGTGTGTTTATTTTATGTGACAAGACAGTAAATTTGAATAATCTAAAAGTTCTTTTACCACACATCAGTTAATCTTTTATTTCTTTTTGCTGCTTACTTTATAATTATATAATTTTTGAAGTAATTCACTTCCATGGGTCAGAGAAGAAATGAACATCTTCCTTATTGTAGTTTAAGGTGCCTTCTGATTTGAGTGTACAATTAAATATATCTACCAGTAAATTTGATCTTGATTAAGATCTTGTTACTAGCATGTCTTTGTTCTTGGTACCATATAACCCAATTTTGTCTTGTGTTACTTGGAGCGATATTGATTGGTCACTTTGATTTTGCGAAACAAAGTAACATGTAAAGTTTAGTGTCGAAAAAAAATCATATTTCATACTGTTCAAAGCAAAATACTGTTTTAACTCACTGTAAAAAAAATAATGAATAAAAGCACATAGAAATTACATATTTAGAAAGATTATTTTATCTTTCCAACTATATGAACATTTTTAAGATTGAACCAGAAATACACAAGAATTTGCAAGTTGAATGGACTAAGTTGCAAATTTATCAACCACAAATGAAATCCAATATTGACTGGAAATGCTATGATTATCAAGAAAATGAATGGCTTCATAGAAAGTAAAAATACTAAATTAAAAACTGAATCGAAAACTGTGGTAACAAGGGAAACAAAACCGATACCGAAACATAAATTGCCAAACCGACCAACTCTGGTTGGTAGTAACATTTATAATTCAAATTCTTCTAGAGGCTAGTGAGTAGAAATAATTGAATCCTAATGTGGATATTTGTAGCTATTTTATGGAGTTTCATCTTTTGACTCATTATTTATGATTGATTACTTAATTATTTGTTGATTATTATTATTATTAATATTATTGTGTTTCTGTGTGCATTCGTAGTTAATTTGTTTATTGAGGGTATTTTCTTTTTCAGGGGTTGGTTATTTGTTTAAGCAATGGCTTTTTATAAAAACGTATGTTAGTCAATATATATTCATTTTTTATTGTGATATTTTACAAAGTGTATGTATGTATTTGTGTGTGTGTGTATGTATGTATGTATATATATATATATATATATATATATAATAAAAATATACATATATGCACATATACTTACTTGCATGTACATATATTTCTTCCTCAGGAAGATTAATATAATATGCAACAACTATTAATATTCTAAGAACCCATCACTAGTAACTTTTCTTACATACATATCCCATTTTACTGTACTTGATTAATTTCTGATGTGTGTGTGTGTGTGTGTATGTATATATATATATATATATATATATATATATATATTTCACCTATGTAAGTATAAGGCATGCTTCCAAACACATTAGATATAAAGTCCCAACCTATTATTATATTTACACCATGAT
The DNA here is from genome assembly GCA_963932145.1 of Acanthosepion lycidas. NCBI lineage: Eukaryota > Metazoa > Mollusca > Cephalopoda > Sepiida > Sepiidae > Acanthosepion > Acanthosepion lycidas. Next base: position 70,203,695 of record OZ010613.1, on the reverse strand, counting down.
TACTAGTTTAATTGTTATAAATATGGTATTTTGTGTAGAAAAAAATAATTATCTCCCTTGTTACCTAACTTGTTTACTTATTCCAAATTTAAGTAATTGCTTTAGTTTTTTTTTTTTTATCTCTGTCTTTCGAGCTCATGAATTTGAATGATATAAATTATAAATCATTATATTTTAGGCAACAATAATTAAATAAACTAGTCTTAATACACAATTTTAAAGAGAATGCGAACTCTAGAACAGTCAGAATATACTCAGAACCTGAAGATTACAAGACTTCATGAAACTCTGAGTCATGCTACTGACATTGAATATTATTTATATTCAGTAATATATATATATATATAGTGCTGTTCGATAAAAGTGACTCACCTGATTTTTTTTACTAAATGTTCTCTTCTCTGATGAGACGAAAGTTGACCTAAATTCAAAGGATAAGCAATCTAAAATCCGAAGAAGAAGCTTTGAAAGCTCTTTGAATTTAGCAGTAAGTACTGTCAGGCATCTGTTCAGTATAATGTTCTGGGGATGCTTTTCTTTTCATGGAACTGGTTTCTTAAAACCTATTGAAAAGACCCTCAGGAGCAAGCAGTACAAGAGAATTTTAGAGTCTTGTTTGCTCTCTTCTGCTGAAAGGGTGCAAATCGACCCCACCAAGCTCATTTTTATGCAGAATAATGCTCCTTGTCACAAATCAAAATTGATGAAGGAATACTTTGATGAGAAGCAGGTGAGTGTCATGACATGGCCGCCCCAATGTCCTGACCTCAACCCCATAGAAAACTTATGGAGCATTATAAAGTACAGGCTCTCGAGAAAGCAGAAGGTTTGATTGTGAATTTCATGGAATTCAACGCTTGCAGATTAGATTTGCCAGAACCTAATCAAGTCAATGCCAAAAAGGGTTGAAAAGGTTATTCAAAATAAAAGAAGACGCATAGATTATTAAATATTTTGAACTATATTACCTATTATAAATATATTATACCTCTATTATTCGTTATTTAAAGCTGTTTGATTATGTTTCTATTGATTACTAGTTGCAGGAAATAAGTGAGTCACTTTTTTTGGACAGAGTTTTTCCCTAAATCTCATTTATATCCAAAATTATAATTATCAATAGAATACCTTAGGGTGAGTAAATTTTTTTACTAGGTGGTCGGGAAGGGGTCTTTATATTAGTAAGATTAAAAATTAGTTTGACCCCAAAAACAAGAGGTCAAAAATATTTTAAGTAAAAAATATCAGGTGAGTCACTTTTATCGAACAGCATTGTGTGTGTGTGTGTGTATATATAATATATATATATATATATATATATATATATATATATATATATATATATATATATATATTTATTTATTTATTTGAAAATTATAATATAAATATGTTATAAAATCACTACAAAAATAGCCATTTGTTTCAACACTTCTGGTGTCTTATCAAGTAATGGTGTTGGAATACACCAATCCTATACTTGGATGGAGATATATATATGCAGTAGATTCTGCTTAAGCAGAATACAATGTAACCACAAATTTTGGACCCTATAACTATTTGTTTCTTGAAAAGTCTTCAGCCATTATAAACTCTTTTAAATTGACAACTTTTAAGTGGATGTTTACAATGTGTTTTCTGAACTTTTCTGTTTTAAAAACACCTTTGCTAATTTGGTCTTTGTGAAGTGCCTGTAAAATTATGGATGACTATTTTAGGGTTTGTTGTGCATCTTCTCTGCTCATTTAGAATGCCTGCTATAAAATATGGTCATTAGTTATGGAAATGAATTAAGTTGAATGTTTCATTTGTAGAAAACATGATAGGGAAACATCCACTTATATAAGCTGGCAATCATTTAGAAATTTACAATAGTTCTAAAGTGTGGCCAAAAACCTTTGTCTGGTGCTCTGTGTGTGTGTGTGTATATATATATATATATATATATATAATATATATATAAAAAATTTGTGTGTGTGTAATTCTTTTCTGTTTTTTTTTTTTTTTTTTTTTTTTTTTTCTTGCTGTTCTCTTAGTTTTTTCTTTCTTTCTCCTTATAACCCTTCCTCACATTTCCTTTGTACTCTCACATTTTTCTCTTCCATTTTCCTTCCATCCTGTTGTAATCTGCAGGAATTTCGCTTTGGTTATCTCTGTAAGAAGATATTTTACCAAATACCAGTCTCCACAGATACTGTCCGTATGGATAGATTTGCAATAATGGTTGTAGATGCATAGATTTATGCTATTACTTCGAATCCCCCCCCCACCCGCCAAAAGATGTAGAAATAAAAAATATTTAAGAAGCTGTTTACAAAGAGGAAGAAATAGAAAAAGAGAAGTTGAAACATTAGTGACGGGTTGTAGGGAAGAGATTCACTGATGGTCTCACAGTATGTACAGCTGTAGTTTCCAGTCTATAGATTTGTGTTTATGTATTAACAGTTACAAGAGGGGCTGAAAAGTTCTCGGCCCTAACCGAGAAACAATCCCAAAATGAATTCGGATATTTGATCAGATTTTGGAACTTTTCAAATAGACATTTTAAAAATAAAAAATGACTAATGACCAAGTCTGTTATGTGTCCCATAACTTGACACTGTGTCAAGAGCAAGACATTAAGAAACTTAAAAAAACATAAGGCACCTTTTAAAATGTAATTCCCTATTATGAAAGACATTGTTTAATCTGGACTTTTTCTCTTGCATAAAAATTGTATCAAATATGTTGTCTTTCTTTACAATTAATACTATATAATATTTTAGTATTAATAATATTTAAATCTCTATTGTATTTTAGTATATTTCTTTTAATCATCTCACTCAAAATAAGGTAATAAAGCCACCAAGAGGCAAAGTGGGGTACTGAGTGTAAGAGAATGATAAAAAGTAAACATTATTATGGAAAGATATCAATAAAAGAGCAAGAATTAAGACATAATATAATGATTAGCATTGTATTAAATTTTTGAAGATCAAGGTTGACTCGAAAGCAAGAAGCCAGAGGAGAGTTCCACAAGCAAGAAGTGCTAGAGGAGAAACCATTTCCATAGAACTTATGGTTACATTTCTTGACATTTCAACTGTAAAATCATGAGACATTACCAACAATCTAGTAGTACTAGTATTATCTAGGAAAGTTTAACTGTCTATAGTATTTTAGTATTATCTACTGATATTTTCCTAATATTAAGTTATGTTGTGATTTTTTGTGATAAGTTGATCAATATGAAATGTACGTAAATTGATAATGTCCATTATAAGTTGATTTTTTTTTTTTAATATCTTAAGAAATTAGGTTGGTGCAAAAATAATGACGTAATAATGTCGTTTTTTGACGTTAAAAAATACGTCAAAAACAACATTATTACGTCATTATTTTTGCACCAACCTAATAATATCATGAGGGAAATGAATATATATGTGTTGCATGTATGCACGTACTTCCATCTATACTGAATTGATGGGAGTTTATGTAGACATAATGCTAGCTAACAATTTAAGTGAATTTGACCATAAAAAATAACCTTAAGACATAGTTTCCACTGTGCCCATCAAAGTAGTCCCATTATGCTTGTCACACAGTAATTTTGTATCCAACAATTGGCTTGTGCGTACTGAATAGATTCCCCAAACACTGGAGTAGCACTTTGTGTAAAGACTTTATGTAGGAGTGGGATTTACTGCTCCGCAAACAAAAAGTGATCAATAACAAACAAAACAAGATAAAGCCTGGTTTCAAATGTAAAAAGAGTGAGTTGCTTACTCACTACTATAGTTATACCAATTTGGCTCATCAAGCTGTCAGCACTTAAAAACAATTTTACTTTATAATCCAATTGATGTAATTTTATAGATCATGGAATCTCTCAAAATGGTCAACTCATTAATGAATTTTAGGCACTAAAAATATTGAACACACTTGGAGCATAATTATTGATTGTTCTGGGATCTTCCACGATATATAAAGATATATAAAATACATTAGATAGGTAAATGATCATTCAGTGCTTACAACCTCATGCGCCAAGTTTCCAGGCTTACACTACCATGCTAGTTAATAATATATTAACAGGGGCTTTTGAATACAGAATTGTTGTTATCCTGGACTGATTGCTCTATCAAGGCTATACTGCTCTGTCTACCCTATAGTTCAAGGGGAAGAAATGAATTTATGCTTTTATTTAGAGGTGTGAGTGTGAAATAACAGCTCCTGCCAGTTCCATGTTCTATGCCAGTTACCATTGTACCCCCCACACACACGTGCACACACAATCTTATATAGACTCTTTTCTTCAATTTTGCATCCCTCTAAAGTGAGTCTGAATCGATGAAAGTAGAGAAAATTAAAACAGGAAGTTAGGTAAAGGTGGGAAGAAGACAAAAAGAAAAAAAAAAGATGCAAAACATGTATTTAATCATTGAACAACAATTTCTAATTTCAAGATTTGAACTCTTTTAGCAGTCTCATAAAAATGTTGGTGCAATAACATATTTTGCACTTACTGTCTGCCTGCCACAGCTGATAAAATTTCCCTCCCTTAAAGTTGCTTGGATAAGTTCTCCCATACCAGGCAGTATCTTCGTTTTAAATATAGGATAGATAAAATGTAAGACACTGGGATCATTTTTCCAATACATTTCAAATTTCAAACTTTTTTTTTCAAGTTTTATGTCTAAATTTTAATTGATGCCAAACATAAATTTGGTTTGTTGTTTTTATTTAGCCATATATCAACCTCATTTGGCGCATATATATATATATATATACGCACACACACACACACACACACACACACACACACACACATGGATAATAGTTTGTTACTCTGTGTTTCATGCTTTTGCAATCATCAAACAAATTGGTATATTTTTTCAAAAGTGCATCTATTAACACAAAAATAGAGAGTCCTATTACACACAGGTAATTTATGTTGAAGAGGTTATAAATAATGTATTTTTGGTGACTGGTTGCACTATACACAGGTAAATTTTTCCTGATACCTTTTGGCTAAATTTAACAGCACATATGAGCTCCTTTAGCCTGCCTCCTGTAGCCTAAATTGTTTTTTTCTGTTACTTCATGAAAAGCAGAATGGACCCAGAGAAAATGAGCTATCCTAGTCAGGCATGAAAGAAAAAGTATGATATCTAAATTTTTGTGATAGACATTTTAAAGTAAGTGGTTTTTCTCACCATTTTGGGCTTAGCTTTGTACAAAAAAAAAGAACGAAGACCATATATGTCTAAGGATGATGCCTAGTACTGCATTATTTGACTATGGTAGGCCTACTAGCATTGGTCAGAATTTAGGGTTGCATTATGAACTATATGAAAAAAATCAGATTTTTTTTCAAAATGGTTCCAGGGTTGCACTATACATGAATTAGGCTTATGCACAAGTATATACTCTGTGTGTATAATATATATATATATATATATATATATATATATAAAACAGTTGAAACCTAACCTGAACAAAATAAACTATGAAATCTCCACAAACATTCTTAAATGCCTATAACCTATAACAGAAGCCATTGATTTATACTTCTCATTTTTCACTCACGTTTTCACTTCCTTGTCTCGTAAATACGAGATTGTCGTTACTTTGAGCTTACTCAAGCAGCAAAAAGGACTATTTTTGTAGTTCCGTCTGTGTGTCATCTTTGGTAATGGCTTATGTAAGCCGAAAGCTTAGATTAGATATAAACATATATCAGTATGGTGTTTTCATTTCATCTTTCAACGATAATGTGATTAAGCTTATCAGACAATATGAAAGGAACTTACTTAAAATAAATAGACAAAACTTGTCTATATTATTTAATGAAACATGCAATAATATATATATATATATAACAAATATGGCAAGGTTACAATACAGTATAGTGCTCAATGGAAAATGAAAATTATGAACAGAATAATATATAGATATTAAAGGTACTTATCTAACACCAATACACAGTAAGTACCTTTAATATCTCTCTCTCTCTCATATATAGTTTTAAGGTATGCTATATTTATAGGTGAAAGTGCTCAATATCAGTGATAGAACATATGTAAATATGACAAATGGCCAGAAGATTGCATTGAAGCATCAAACAGACTGTCACCATTTGGCGTTGACCTCGGTATCCAATTTTACACACACACACACACACACGTGTGTGATGGTTTCTCTTATATTTGACCTATGGGAGTCCAATAGTTTGGCTCTTATAATTGAACTGCCAGACTACTCCCTTTCTGTGCTACACATATGATTTGATTATAGTGGTAAATGCTTGTGCAAAACCTTCCGCAATTTTCAGAAGTGAATACAGAGAGCTGGTGTACATTTTATGCCACAAGTTTCCCATATCTGTCCTGCTATTTAACCCATATCTTGGGGGAGAAGAGATGGATTCATACCTTTCCCAAAAGTATTTTTGCATAAGTGAATGCAGTGAATTTGACTGGAATTCCCTCTTAGCCTTCCAAATTCCCATTCTGAGCCTTTACCAATTGCAACACACACACACACACACACACACACACACATCTAATGCATTAAGTATAGTTTAGTCTGGTATAAGGCTACTAGTTTTGGGCACATAGAAAGAATTTTACAAATATTTTATTCAACTTAGTTTAATATGACACAAAGCCACAATGAAATGAGTTTCTTCACAATCATTCCATTATGAATCTTCTGATAATAATAATAGATATTTGTTACATACCTCACACAGGTACACAGTGAGGATCAAACTTACTAAAATATTAATAAACTGTGAAACAAGTTCATTAACCACTACTCCAAGGAAAGGTGCCCCCGTATAAATACAAGGAGCTGTTGAAAAGTTCTTAGCCTGGATGAATGATCTTGAGTCTTGGAAACCAACTTGCACAAGTTTGTTCCAGATTTCAGTATTTTTCAATACACTTGGCTCATTTCTGGAGTTTCTTTAAAATATCCAGATATTTAGTCACTGAAACATTGATTTTGTCAAGTGGGCAGTGGCAGGTTGAAAATCCTTTTCAGAACCCTCTCTCATATATCAGCTAAATTAAAAAAAAACAAAAAAAAAAACTAAATTAACAGAATAGGAAGAAAATACAATGATGTCACCTGCAATTACTTTTGGTTTTGCAATTGACTGACACATAGTCGAAGACTGGAGTTACAGTACAAGTGATTAAGTATTTGGTTAAAGTGTCAATCAGATATAAACAACTTTATGTTACTATTAGGTTGGTGCAAAAATAATGACATAATAATGTCGTTTTTTGACGTATTTTTAACCTCAAAAAACGACATTATTACGTCATTATTTTTGCACCAACCTAATATTTACGTTGTTTGGAATGTTGTCCTCATCTTTGTCATATTCATGATGTTTTGGCCATTGTACGCTCGAGCCTTCTTCAAGTAATTGAAATTGTGAACTGAACCCTTTATTTCATCCACCAGGGTAAATTGTACTAGTTCCACGTGCCATGCCTCTTCTGGATGTTTCAGTATCAGTTATTTCCCTTTGACTCAACTCTCCAAATTTTTGTTCACCTTAGCTGTAGCCAGGTATTGAACTCATAAGTTTTGGGGTCAAGTCACTGGATTCATCCAACACTTCCGAAGAAGGCTGGAGCGTACAATGGCCAAAACATAAGTATGACAACTAAGATGAGGACAACAATTTGAACAATGTAAATAGTGTAAATAATTACACTACCTCATCTCAGAAATATCGACAGGTATCTTTATGGCAATTAAGTAATTCACCTGAATTGTCAGTTTCTTCAACACTTTTTTTCAGATAACAAGCCTGATTGGGATTTGTGGTTTATTCCCCCACTGAATTCTTAAATATAATAGGGGGTGCTGAAAAGTTCTGTCAGATCCACTTTCCCCAAATCTGACCAAATGAACAAACATTAGATGTCTTTTTTAAAGTCTGTTTGAGTCGAGAATTTCTCAGCGCCTCTCTGTATTTTGATATGACTAACACATAAATAGGAGATATCAAAAGAAGTATGAAAGAAAACACAAAAGTCTCCATCTTTTGTACATTTCAAAATAATGAAAAGGAAACTTATCCTGAGAAAAAGAGTTAATCAGAATCTTAATGCAATAACTCGTACATAAAGTTATCTTGTGTGTTCATCAAAAAACCATATCTCTTGTAATCGGAGCTGCTTTGATCATCGATAAAGTTATTCATTCTTCAGTTGAGATGTTCCAAGTGCTTCTAACAATTGAAGTGTAAAAGCACCTTTTTTTTTTCTTTGTTGGCCTGCCAACTTTAATTTACGATCTATCCCAAACATCTTGACACTCTCTCTAGCTTGTTTAGCAGTACATCAACACCTTATGGGTCATTTAATGCCAAAATTTCATTTTCTTTGGAGCATTAGTAATTTCTTATGTTAAAAAATAATGTATTTTTATACATTCATAGTATTTTGACCCCAGTTTGAGGTTAACTATTTACCCATAGCTGGGACCCAGTTCAGAGTGGACCTGGGAACAACAGCAATTATATATGGTTCCACATTCCTCAAAAACCTTCCAATCAGAGGCCTTGCTGCCAGATGTAATTTATCATCATACCCAGGATACCCTATCTCTAGCATTATTTCTCCTAATCTTGCTCTCTCCTCTCTTTCATATTAACAATGCTTGAGTTTCTAAAATATAAGTTAGTAACACATTGTCCATTTTGCAATGAATTGATGGCAATATCATCAATCCAAACATTTCTTCTCTCAAAGAATCTAGCATCAAAAATTTCTCTTACAATTAACCTTTCAGGTGATTGTGGATATTTTGTTATTTTATCCAACCTTATAGCTTGCCAACAGATTAGTCCCACGTTCTTGTCTTGAATAAAAAAAATAATAATACCACAATCTTGAGAAAACCAGAGTCTATGAGGTTTGCTTATCAAGCATCAGAATGGATCAGGATTCTCATGTTTCAAGGATTATCCAAATTGGGAAATTTTAATGCAACTTTCTTGGATTTCAGTTTAGATGATACTTGATTAAATTTATCAGTCAGTCATTTAACATACAAATGGATAATTCCCAGACACATTGTAAAAAATCATTTTCAAGAATTTAGTATTGTAAAAAATCTTTTTTTGGGTGGGGGGGATACATGAGAAAATTATGAATTTAACTTCAATACTTACATTTTTAGAATAGATGTGTATCATACCACAGAAACTCTGAAATCACTTTGGTTATTGTTATGAATGCGTGTGGGGGTTGCAGTCTCATAACTATCGAATGAAATGTCTAGAATGAGTTTTGATTCACGGCCCGAGGATGAATATTTGTGTGTGTGTGGCACATGGAGATACGGGTGATGCGATATGAAAAGAGTGGTTTACTACTCACGTTTGGCTTGAAATACCATTTATTGACAGGAGAACAATAATACATATATTGGGGTATGTAAAAATAAGGGTCCCAAGTTACTGGGTTGTGTGTCACAACTCGTTGGGACAGGAGAAAATATATCGTCTGGTAGCCATGTTCCAAAACTGCCCCGCTTTTTTGGTGTCACGTCCCGACTCGCAAAAGTCGCGTTGGTCCCGTGACTTGCGTGGCCTTTGACAGGGGCAAAAGGGAGGTACTCTCTTAGAAACAGGAAAAAGTTGTTTCCCTTGGAACGTAATTTTTTTATCTGTTCTAACAGTTATTAAGTAACATATTTGGCAGAGGACAAATGTTATTTAAAACAACATCTGCTTTCTTTACAAAGACCGTTACTCAACGAGAAGTGGCATATCATTATTTATGATATAAGACTTAATCAAATTTTTTTTTCTTTCAATCATGGCTGAAAATTTAACTTTCCTACTTGCAACAACTTCTACTCAATTGACTTAAATCTTTTTTTAGTTCTCTTAAAAGACAAATATTTAACTAGAAAATTGTTCTTTGTTCTTTAAGGTCTCAACAAAAGCATTTCTTGCCTGTTGGGATTCTATTACAGGTACTGGCTTGTGTGTCCATCCCAAATGATGCTTTAATTAAAATGGACACCAAAAATTCTGTATTCAATCCTGTTATGTTAATCTCTTGTACTTTTTTGTTTTCCTGATGATGATTGCAGCCTTTCTCGAGAAGTGTTTTCCAGAATCACAATTAAAACTTCTAGATAATAATCTTTCCAGTTGTGTCAATTAAGTTATATTTTCAAAATCTCCCACACCTTCTACACTTCTGCCAATATCTGGAAATGTCATCTCATAATTTCCCACACACAAAATATTTATTTCTCAAGCTTAGTGTTAATAATTGATTACAATGCTACAGAAGTAGGCCACTCAGTGAGACTCAGGTTCATTCCTTTAACAAATTTTTACAACATGTGATTACCAACAAAGCACAGAGATTGGCATCATAAAATATTTAAATTGATTTGGCACACAGACACAACATTACTTTATGCAGTGAGGATTAAATTATTCTTGTAAATTGTTTTCATAGTTCGGTTTGCTTAGGCATCTACCTGTGTTATTTATTTATATGTGTGTGTGCACGAGCGCCTGCCTTGTGTGCCAATTTGTCAAATGGCAGGTGCATTAAAGCATCATTTTAAATGACATAACTCCCATACAGAACAGGGTTTCAACGGTGGAATTCATTGTGTGGTGTGTAGGTCACTAGCTGGATTGAAAAGTCATCCACCCAAGAGACCATTTGTGATTATATATGAGAATTTCTTGTGTGTGTGTATAGTTTTAAGGTGTGCCATATTTATGGGATTGGATTTTCTAAAAAGAATTGGTCTCTTATCAAAGATGTAGACTGATGAATAAACAACATATCCTACCTTTTACCATTTTGCAAATAAATTGTCCTTATCAAATGGACTTAAACAAAAATACCTAGGATTATTTTGCAGTGTGCAAGCAAATAAGTTCTAGCTTGCTAAAAATGTTCCATACAAAATAGACATTTAAAATTCATATATTTGGCATATATATATAAACTGGATTTGGCATTAAATAACCCACAGTGGTTGATATGCCATAAAACCCAAACAAACAAATATATTTATGGGATAAAGTGCTCAATATCAGAGATAGAGCATATGTAAATATAAAAGTGAACATGGAAGTGTGTGTATGTATATATATATATATATATATATATATATATATGGTGCTATATATAAATAAATTTATGAATAAAAATGACAATCGGAAAACTAGAACTAGTAATAGCTGATGCGTTTCATCCAATGTGAACTTTATCAAAGAAAAATATGAAAAATTTTTTTTTTTTTTTTTTTTTTCATATTTTTCTTTGATAAAGTCCACATTGGACGAAACGCGTCAGCAATTACTAGTTCTAGTTTTCCAATTGTCATTTTTATTCATAAATATTATCTTCTCTACTGGTTAAATCGGAGAAATTTTCATATAAATATATATATATATATATATATATATATATATATAGGAGGCCATGGGTAAATTGCCACCATTTCTTTGTAGTTTTAATTTTGTACATGCACATTCTTTCTTTTCGATTTTGTTGGCTGCACAGTACAGTTGGGCACTCTGTGAGAAAGATAGCAATCCACCAGAAATTTGGAAACAGTATGCTGTACTGCTTGGAATTTGCACCAGAAACTCCAATACAGACATTTCAGACTGTTTGGGTGTCAATCTAAGGACAATGCAGAGGGATTCAAAAAGAGCTGGATGAGTCTAATGGTGGTTATGAAGTTACACCAGCTCAGAAAACTTACTCTGATCATTCTGATAAGAAAAGACCTCACAAATTTGTTGGTGAGGACTTCAAACTTAATACAGCAGCCTACATGAAGTGTCTTGAAGAAGTCAAGAGCGTGGCTGCTGGAAGACCCTATATCTGGCAACAGGACTCTGCTGCATGTCACACAAGCAGGAGAACTCAATCATGGCTATCAGGCAAGTTCTGAAAATATATCACTTCTTACATCTGTCCACCTAACTCCCCAGACTGCAACCCCCTTGATTATTATGTGTGGTGCACAGTTGAGCAAGAGACCAACAAAACTCCTTGTAACACCAAAAATGGACTGAAGTCAAGGATTATGGCATCATTCACCAACTTAAACAAGGAGAACATCCAGAAGAGTTGCAGGATATTCTGAAGTCATCTAGAGGTCATGATTGAAGCCAGTAGCCAGTTTAATTTTGGTAAATATATCTGTTAAAATGAGATGTTGGTGTTATTTTCATTTTTGCATAATTTAGATGACAATTTATCCATTGTACACACACACACACACATATGACCATATATGAACTTGTGATAAAAGTATAGTTTTAAGGTATGCTATATTTATGGATAAAAGTGTTCAATATCAAGGATAGAGCATGTGTAAATATAAAAGTGGACACTGAGGTCAACATCAAGCACCGACATTCTTTTATCCATGAATGCAATATTCAGGTCATATACACACACATTCTTTTTAGGTAGTCTGGACATTGAGCACTTTATTGCATAGGTAGATGTTTGCCTTTTAACATTTCTTCATATTTTTTCCCTTGTATAAGGTGTTATGCTACCTGGCAAGTAGTTTGTTGGTCATCCCAACATCGTTGGTTTATATATATATATATATATATATATATATATTTGTGAGCAGTGTAATAGAACTTTTAAAAGCTCTCTTGGTTTTAAGCCATTGTTGCTGAGTCTGAGTGATTTTCATTTATTTTTTTATGGCTATTCATTTATCAATTTATTATAGTTTAAGATGGCTTTTGATTTCTATATATCGGTATTACTAGTTATATCAGATAACTATTAAGGACTATACCATACCATACAAAAGTCAACACTGCCTGTAAACTGTTATAAATTTTTAATAAATTATCTACTTGTATATGTTTTGTACCTTTTTTTTTCCCCACAGATGATATGTTGACTCTATGAGTGTCTTTTATCAAGTCTGTTGCAAGGTTTTAAAATTTAAAGAAAAATATATTCACTAACCTACAAAAATAACTTTGTCTAAGTGATGAGGAGAGGTGTATAGCTCCTAAAAAAAAAACAAAAAACAAACCCAGTGTTGAACCCTAAAGGTTTGAAGGTCAGACTAGAATAGTCAAAGATGCATGACATGTGGGACACATTGAATTGTAGAAAAATTGCATTGCATTATAACAAGAGAGAATTTGTTAAAAGACCAAATGGCAAATGAAATGACCCCTCGCCATGGTATACTACAAAAATAGTAAAGTCACCTACTCCATTTATTCTTTTGTTTTTATGTATTGAACATTTGTTTTTTTTTTGGGGGGGGGATTCTATCATCTCTCTCCCTTCTCTATTTTTCTTTTGTGTCTTCACCCCCCCCCCTTTTTTTTTCCTTTTTCTGGACTAATTATTAGAAAACATTGACAAAATGTTATGAAATACAATCAAGGAAGTCAGATCTGTCAGGCCCAGTTCCAAAATCTTGATAAGTTCCTCCTGACACAACTAGCACTCCACCTCATAAAACCCCACCCACAATTGTAGCCACTTGAAACATTGGTGGGGGGAATACATTATCCTACAGATAACTCTGAGGCTTATCAGTAGTTCACTTTACCCAGGGTCAGATCTATTTACTGGTCAATGGCAAGAAAGTCTGTGCATGTATGAACCCATATATGTGGTATGTCTACAGTAGTTAGTTTTTATAGAACTCTTAGTTACAACTATTGTGAATCCATCTCCTGAAACTCTTTCCAATTGAGAGAGAAAGAAAATTGATTCAGATCTTTAAATGATTTTCTGATAAAGATTCCTGATTTGGTCAAGAATTGAACTTGTCATTGTCCTTCATGTTTTGACTCTCTTTTTGGCAAATTTATTTGAAAAGATGTTTGTTAAAATGTTGACCTCTACAGTATAAAGGTGACAAACATAAAATCAAAGGGGAGAATCTTTTTCTCTTTTCTTACCTTTAATTCTGAGAGAGAAGAATCTTTACCATTCAAGAAATATTTGTATTATTGTTCCTTTTCTAAACCAAATGTACACAGATCTACATGATTTTTTTCTGTTTCACATCTTGACATTCACATAATTGAGGCAAAAAAATTATTTTCCATTAGATTGTACACCTGAAGAAGGCTGTAGAATGGATTGGCTGAAATGTTTTACAATGAAATAAAGAGTGAGATCAGTAGCTGATCAATTTTTTAAATCTCTTGTTTTTAAGCTGTTAAAATGAAGAGTTACAAAGGGTAACTTAGTCTGGCACAAGGCCACAGATTTTGGTTACTCACTGAAGATAAAACTCACTCGTATCAGTTTTTATAACTTTTATAAATTTTGCACACACCTAATATTGTTAACTTCTGAAAGTAAAAAAAAATTTGCATGATTATTTATAATACCTCATCTGTTATAAGGCTGAAAATATTGGCCACTCAGTGTGGATCAATATTTACGTGGCTTAGCCTTGTACAGCAACTGGGTCACCCAGTAAGGATCAAACTCAACACAATAACCTGTAAGTTTTACCTTCTAATCATTAAGTGCAGCCAGGCACAGGAGTAAATGTTTGCTCCATTTAGTCTCACACAAGTTCACCAGTACAGAGCACTTGGTGAGAATTCACTGCAAGACAAATTAACTAGCCAGTAACCAATGCCAACCATCATTACCATCAGTGGTTGGTAGACTGACACATTCAGAGTTTATCTAAAACAGGTCATCAAAATAAGCATGCATGTGTCAGGAGGGCATGGCTTTCTGTTGAACCTCTTTTAATTAGTAAATGTTTCACTGCTTTATCTCCTTACCTGCAAAAGACTCACTACAGTAGTAAGAGTTTGAATATCAAGCACCTTAACCATGATGTAACACCTTGTCAGGTATGGAGGGAAATCATTGTTTACTCTTGAAACTATTTTACAAATCTAAACTAAAACTAAATTGGTGCTGGTTAGTCTTCATTAGTTCCTCCTCCTTCTCCTTCTATTGCACAGTGAACTAATCACTAAACTGAACTTAGTAAGACAGAAAGTCAAATGGCAAGAGAAGGGTGGGTGGTAAATTGTTGAAAGATGTTCTTGCATTAATCTTCCAAGCCAACCACCTGGTATGAAAATCAATAATGCTATTATTTTATTTGACCCACAAAGCAACTCCCCACCCTACCACTACTCAAAAAGACAAAAATTGACAATATTCAGCAAGAATAGCTTAATGAAACATAAGGTCAAATTGGTACTAAAAGTATGTATGTATGTATGTGTGTGTGGATTGTGCTGTACCAACATTGTAAATAGGAAGAACACTTGCTTGCCTTGAGAATCAGCATTTGAAATTCTGCCTTTTTCATTGGTGCTGACAAAATACTTTTAAAAATGTGTGTGTGTGTATATATATATATATATATATATATATATATATATATATATAAACTTCAAATGTTATTATAGTGGATATTGTATATGAAATTGAAGCCACCTTTTTTTAACTTTAAACTGTGTATTACAGCTGTCTATCAGCCTGCTCACTCTACTCACTTTCAAGAGAATATTCTCTCACACATACACGACAATATGGTGGTTTTCTAAGCATAACTTAGATGTGGCACAAGGCTGAAAGCATGGAACACCCAGTGAGGATCAAACTCCCTGAACAGTCATAAATGATGTAGTGAGACAAGCTTGCTAACCAATACACCACATCGAGATGCCTAAACACATACAACAATATGGAAACAAATAAGTTGTTGGTTAATGATTTATGCTTTAAAATAAGTTGTTGGTTAATGATTTGTAATTCACAAGATTAGAGTAAAATACTGAATCTTTCATAGCATCTTCATTGTAAGATGAGACAGCTAGTATTAGGTTACAGTGTACCAGTAGGTGTATATTGATTTTGCAATGGTCTGTACCTAACTCCAAAAATAAATCTATAAAAGTTAATTTTCATCTTTACATGAGCAATTAAATAAGCTTGTACTATAAGTGTGTGCAAAAGTTTCTAGCAATTTTGATTTGAAATATTTGTTTCAGTATCTAGATTTAAAAAAAACATGAGAATGTAAGGGAACTTTTGCTGCAAACATCTAATAATGTTAGATTGAGCGTATGAATGAAATTTATCAAGAAAAGATTTTGATATGTTGTTCTTAGATACACCCACAACAATTCTTTTGCTTGTGTTTGATAAAATATGATTCATATGATGACTCTCACCCACCCTACAAATTGGGTCAAAAAGATGAAAGTAAAAACTTAAATGAAGGCAGCAACAAGAATAATTAAGTAAATAGGAGAGAGTTTTTCTTGCAGCCTATGTCAGGCATCTTTGTTTTTGATGTCTTTTAATACGATGAAGCTGTAAAAATATTATATGGTGTTATTTATAATTCTTTCCCAGTTTGATTTCTCACTTCTCTGTTAACTCTCATCCTCTCAGTCTCTTGCCGCCTTCTACTTCTCTCTCTCAGTCTCTTGCCGCCTTCTCCTACTTCTCTCTCGCTGCCTTCTCCTACTTCTCTCTCGCTGCCTTCTCCTACTTCTCTCTCGCTGCCTTCTCCTACTTCTCTCTCTCTCTCTTGCTGCCTTCTCCTACTTCTCTCGCCGCCTTCTCCTACTTATCTCTCTCTCTTGCCGCCTTCTCCTACTTCTCTCTCTCTCTTGCCGCCTTCTCCTACTTCTCTCTCTCTCTTGCCGCCTTCTCCTACTTCTCTCTCTCTCTTGCCGCCTTCTCCTACTTCTCTCTCTCTCTTGCCGCCTTCTCCTACTTCTCTCTCTCTCTTGCCGCCTTCTCCTACTTCTCTCTCTCTCTTGCCGCCTTCTCCTACTTCTCTCTCTCTCTCTCTCTCGCCGCCTTCTCCTACTTCTCTCTCTCTCTCTCTCTCGCCGCCTTCTCCTACTTCTCTCTCTCTCTCTCTCTCTCTCTTGCCGCCTTCTCCTACTTCTCTCTCTCTCTCTCTCTTGCCGCCTTCTCCTACTTCTCTCTCTCTCTCTCTTGCCGCCTTCTCCTACTTCTCTCTCTCTCTCTCTTGCCGCCTTCTCCTACTTCTCTCTCTCTCTCTTGCCTCCTTCTTCCTCTCTTTCGCCTTCTTCTTCCTCTTCTCCCGTCACCTTTTCCCTCCCCTGCACAAAAATCCTTAGAAAAAGTATGAATCCATCTCCCCCCAGCTATGGTTAAATAATAGGACTCATCTGGTAAAATCATTGTCATTCTTTAAAAAATTAATGTAATATGAAATGTCATAAAATACAAATCACTCAATTTCTCAACCTTTAACTCCTTCCAACTCTTTCTCCTTTTTTCTTCTTCTCTTTCTCACACTCCTTTTCTCTTTCTAATTTTGTAGACTATCTCTCCCACTCCCTTTCTCTCTCTCTCTATTTCTCTCTGCAGCTTTTTTCTCCCACTTCCTTTCTCTTTCTCCCCCCACGTTTTTTTCCTGTTTCTCCCCTTTTCTTATCCTTGCTATTTTATTTACAATTTCTATGTGTGAGTAAGTAAGTAGTAATTTTGTTGTGCAATTCTTTGAAAGGAGGTCAGGGGTAGAGGTGGGGGTAGAAGGTACCAATTGCTCACTGACATTTTGATGAGATAACTGCCAACCATTCTATTATTGCAACTTAAATGACTCGTCTTTCAGTGACTCTGATCAGTCACTTCCTTGCAGGTGGCAGGGTAAGGTTCCTTTTATTTTTATCCCCACCCTCAACCTTTTTACTTGCTCAGTCCATTTGGTCAATGTTCTTACCTTGTTGCCGTCAGTTGGTTTGGAAGGAGTCCAGTGCAGTTGTTGGAAGTCCACCATAACCACAACATTTGTCTCATGTCTTTATCGTTGTCATCGTCTCCTTGTAAGATTGGTATGAACAATAAGACCTGCTATTTGGTAGACTGTGTTGCTTGTCCAACAGTCAGTCGGCTGCTTCTGACGGAAATTAGAACTGACTTGAAAATAAAACGAGACTCACTGACACTTTATTTATTTATTTTACTGGCTGATCCATGTTTGTGATTTGTTGGTCAAAAGGCAGCCGGAGTTTCTTTCTTCTCATCATTCTGTAATTTCTTACCAGCTAACAATATTTACGGAGACAATTCAGCTCAGCCATCTAATATTAATTTCTCTCTGCATATTTTTTTTCCTTTCTATTCTAAATTATCATATTTCCTAATTAACATTCTCAAATTGAAAAAGTCAAAAAACAAAAAATAAAGTGATAAATGAAGAAAAATCTTTGAATTGTCCAAACAACATGTCACCACCACCTTCTATCGAAGACAATCTATTTTAAATTTCTTTTAAAAAAGAAAATTCTGGAACAATGGCTGTAACCATTCCACTTCTTCTCCTTCCAAACAATCATGGACGTAATCAGTATCTTCCTCAAGACAAATTACCAAAGACTCGCAAAGGTACTTAACATTTTTGTATTCTTTATTGTTTACTTTCCAATACATTTATTTTTTTTGAGTACCAAGTTTTATTGGTAACAGTGAGTTACTGTAGCAAAACAAATTACCCATAAAATAACACATATATATATATATATATATATATATATATATATATATATAATATTTATTTCAGATTTTTTTTTTTTTTTTTTTTTTTTTTGAATTTGTAGGTCTGATGAATAAGATCATGATTACGATTCCAATGTAATAAATTATAAGCATGGAATATTAGTGTTTGAGCCTTTTATATTATATTCTTACTCTGTCCTGGACATTGAGTTCTACCTGGATTCTATCCACTTGGGAATTTGTGTGTGTGTGTGTGTATATATATATATTACAAATAATAATGGGGAAGGGTGAATTAATAAGTCTGCTGAGACACAATTATTAGCTGAATTTTGAACTGCAATTTTCAATGTATAATGCTCCATCCATATCAAGAATGTGAATGAAGAAACAATAGGTTAAGTGCATGGACAGTGAAAGAGATTATGTTGAAAATGTGTAATTTTCTCTGTTTTTTGATCTTTGTTATAGAGTAGTGCCAGTCGACTATGTTCAATGAAGAATGGTCTTTGCCAAGACTTTCAGATGGCTTCATCTGCTCAAAGCCATTTTTAACCATTGATCTTAGAAAGCTGTTGTATACAGTTGACAGTTTAGATATTTCTGAACGGGTTTGGCACATACATAATGTTCATATGAAAGTTTTGATCTGACAAGGCTATTTAAGAACATGACTTGAGTTTTTATATTAATCTTTTAATTTTGTAGCAATTGGCAGTATTGGGCGAAACTACCTCTAGGACCACCCATTCTATGTTCAGTATCCTTTTCTCCTATATTAAATCTGTTTTAACAAAACATGCTTACTAATCATTACCCCATAGTAAGTTACTATGCCCTATTGTGTGTATGGTGGGGGTAATCATTTGTGAATACATTAACTTATTCAGATATTAATAACTGAATGAAACTCTCAAAATTCAAATATATGCAGAACTTAAATATATTTCCTGTAAAAGAAAAATATAGAATATGCTGAACAAGAAGTAGTTTTGCCCAACATTGAAAATTGCTACAGATGTCAATATGAAAATTCGAGTTATGTTCTTAAATAGCCTCATTCATGGTGCCAAATCTGTTCAGAAATATCTAAACTGTCAGCTTTATGGAACTGCTTTCTAAGATCAATGGTTAAAAATGTCTTGGAGCAAATGAAGCCTGTATGTCTCAGAAAGGACCATAAGCCTAATGCTAATTGATATTAATTAATATTAATGTATTTGCTGATTCTTTATTCTTATTCTTTTTATTTGCCTTGAAACATTCATATGGATGTCATGCATAGCGCCAAACAACTTCAGAAATATCTTAACTGTCAGATGTATAGAACTGCTTTGTAAGCTCAATGGTGAAGAAGGGCTTTGAGTAAAAACTAAAGGTCTTGGCAAAGATCATCCTTCTTCAAACCTTGCGGACAGGTGCTACAGAATCACAAACCAAATAACTATATCAAATATACAGAAACCACACCACCTGAGGACTATCAACAGCAGCAACAACTAAAACGGATAACACATGTAAATCAAAGTGAAAAAATAATGACATAATTTAAAATGTTGACATTCCACACAACTTCAAATAAAAGGTTAGGAAGGAAAATCCCATCAATACTGGAAAGAGCAATAACTGCTACTGGACTTCAGAAACACATTTTCCTGAAAAATTGTTTTATAAGATTTTGTGAATTTCAACCAAAAATAATAATGGCTGTTTGGTCAATGAATGCTAAATGTTTCCTTATAAGGAAATGGCTAATATTACCATAGATATACGCTCACCAGCCAGAGGATCCTTGAAAATAAACCAACCAATTCCCAAAACAAAAGCAAAACTCATGATACTAGTTCGCATAATTCACTGTAGAGTCTCAATGTTTTTTCTTGTTTTCTTATCCTACTCCCCACCACCTTATAAAGAAATGTTTTTTGTGTTTGTTGAATTGCTACATCTGTCCCATAATAATTATTAGATTAAGTGTATGAAATACATATGCAAATGTAACAATTATTATGGGATAGAATTGTTAGGTTTTTTTTTTTTTTTTTTTGTTTT
Organism: Acanthosepion lycidas; assembly: GCA_963932145.1. Taxonomy (NCBI): domain Eukaryota; kingdom Metazoa; phylum Mollusca; class Cephalopoda; order Sepiida; family Sepiidae; genus Acanthosepion; species Acanthosepion lycidas. The sequence continues at coordinate 70,183,137 of OZ010613.1, read as the reverse complement.
GTTTTTTGTTTTTTTTTTCCGAAAGTTTTGGCATCTGTGAGTGAGTGCCATTGGGTTGTTCACTTTAAATGTTACTTAACATGTGACCTGTTGGATACAATTGGTTTGTCTGCACACTTGAACAACACTAGAATATCTTCAACATGCAGATGCTTTTTTCTCAACAAAACCTGAGTTTACTTTATACTGACTCATGCACATTTCTTTCTGTTTTTTGTTTCCCACCAGGTGGCCACACTTTCAGTCGACAGCTCCTATGATTTTCACATAAGCCAATTTGGCAAATAACCCAATAGACATGTTTTTTATTTTTACCTTATTCTAATAATATTTTATTTTTTTTATAAGTGTGTGTTATATTATTGCTATTATTTGAACCTTTCAAGGTTGACAATAGATGTAACAGTTTTTAGCTGTTATTACTTCCTAAACAGTATGGTAGAGTTTTTTGTCATTGTGACAGGGATGAGAAAAAGGGGTTCATGCCTTTTCCAAAGTGATTAGCACTATGAGAACATAAATAATTTCAGCTCAAATCCAAAATTAGTTTACTAATTCTAATTTCTATACTATTAATCATTATACTAAATTCAGTAGAAACACACATGAGTCTTCATGGACATTCCTTTCAACCTGTTTCAAGTACACAAATCTGTTGAATAAAAACTGCACATTCCCCAGCTGGCAGTATCATATCTCCCCGTGCATGGTAAAGGATGGTGCGCTGAGTCTCCTTTTCACAGAGATAGAATGTGGCTTCTTTTAGTGTGTATCACCATGCAGATGGGGACTAGTTAAAAAAATAAAAATACATGCCACAAACATCACACATTTATTCCTATATTAGTGCAATGGATAGATGGGTGCTGTTTAGGAAAATCTACCTCCTGAATATAGATGCTGCAAGTGTAGATCTTTGCCTACCAATGTCAATGGACAAAATTCAAAGAATCCGACAACTGGTCATATAAGCAATCACCCAATGTAGCATTCAACACAATTCAATGTGAATCTCTTAAATGAAACTCACTCAGATCTCCTTAAATTTGTGCATCTCACAAATCTTTTTCTTGATTGGAATACAACCAAATATTTTTCAGTTGGATTCAAAAAAAAAAAAAAAAAAAGTACATCTTAATGCCAAATTTGATATTGATATATATAAGTGATATCTACATATCAATGATATCGATATATATCATAATGCTAAATTTGATAATCAGTCAGTTATGTGACATGCATGATACATGCTTAGGTGATCTTTGATACATGACTGACAAGGCATGTTTTTTCCATCAGTAGGTTGCCATTTTTTTCTGCGGTAGATCAGTTGCCATCCAAGGCTATAGAACTCTGTTTGTCCTGCTATTTATCCATAGCTGGGGGGAGAAGAAAAGGATTCATATCTTTCCCAAGGGTATTAGCACATAAATGAATGTAATGGATTCAACTGGAATTCAAACTCAGCTCTCTGATTCCTCATTCCAAGTTGCTATCCATTACTCCACCGTAATGCCAATTTAAAAACTAAATTGGTTAAAATAAAGTCAAATATTTCCATTTGATTGAGGATGGTCAGAAAAATTCATTCTTGCATTCAGCCAATTTATTTCTTTGATTTTTAAGAAGTCATTTTTCATTCTGACTCCTTACTGCAGCTTGCTGGAAAATTTCTGATGTCTACCAATAGTGACAAGAATTACCAATATGAGAAGCCTTGTTCCTGCCAATTCAGATAAGTACTGAAAGAAAATATCGCCTGGGATGTAAAGATAAAACTGTCAACATTGATAATGTAATATTCTGATTCACAACAATGGCATAAGCCTGTTAAATCCCAATGCAAATTTAGAAGATATTATACAAGATGTGATGAATAAATTGTCATCTAAATAACACAAAATTTGAAAATAACACTGACGTCTCATTTTAACAAATATATTTACCAAAATTACACAAAAATAACTTAAAATACTAAAGAGCAAATTTAAAAAAAATAAAATTACCATTGGCTTTAACCACAACCTTCAAACGACTTAGGAATCTCCTGCAACTCTTCTGCACATTCTTCTTGTTTAAGTTGGTGAATGCTGCAATCATCCTTGCCTTCAGTTCATCTTTGGTGTTACAAGGAGTTTTGTTGGTCTCTAACACAACTGCATTCCACACATAATAATCAAGGGGGTTGCGGTCTTGGGAATTAGTTGGCCAGATGTAAGAGGTGATGTGGTTGCAGAAATTGTTTAACAGCCACGACTGGTTTCTCCTGTTCGTGGGCATGGGGCAGAGTCCTGTTCCCAGAAATAGGATCTTTCAGCAGTCCCCCTCTTGATCTAGGGCAGCACTACCTCCTCAAGGTACTTGATGTAGGCCTCTCTGTTGAGTCTGAAGCCATTGCCAACAAATTTGGGAGTTCTTTTCTTATAAAAACAATCAGAGTGTGTTTCTTGAGGTGCTGTACCTTCATAATCACCATTAATCTTATGTTTATATACAGGGTGCAATGGATAAATTACAGAAAAATGAAAATAACACTGACATCTCATTTTAACATACATTTACCTAAATTATGCAGAAATATCTTGAAATACTAAAGAGTAAATTTATTCGATAAAATCACTTGTGTAGCATGGTGCAGAATCCTTTTGTCCAGCAGTAACCCTCTTGACCCAGGACAGCACTACCTCCTCAAGCCACTTGATATAGTTTGAGGACCTGTGGAAAAATGAATGGGGGTATAATGTTGCCATCACTAGTGATCACTTCAAACACCTTTGTAATCACCCCCAACTCTTTCCTAATCCTCTGCACTGTCCTCAAATTGGTACATAAACAGTCTGAAATGTTCATATTGGATCTTCTGGAATAAATGCCAAGCCGTACATCATGCCGCTTCCAAATTTCTAGCAGAGGGAATTGCATCATGGTGCTCTTTTTCTCACAGATGGTGCCCAACTGACTCTACTATACTGTACAGATGACAAAATCAAAAACAATGCACATGCACAAAATGAAAAATATAAAATGGTGACAATTTACCCATCACGCCCTGTTTATTTATATATATATATATATATATATATATATATATATAGTTTATTAATTTTTATAATAATCCTTTCTAGTTCTCTAATTAGGTTCTTGATGTTAAGATGAAAGTCATCAAAGAAGGCACTGTAGTTTTTTCCTACCCAAGTACTTTGGATCCTCTCTGAAATCACCCTCAGGGGAAAATTATAAAGACAAACCTATTATAACTGTGATCATTGTGATGGTGATTTTTTTAAAAAACATGTGTGAATGCAACTCTGTTATAATTATTTTAAAATTTATCTATTGTAGCTATGGAATATTTGGCAAAGCAAGCATCCCAATGTAACTCGAAAGGACTAATTATAAAAATAAATAGACATAATATGTCTATATTATTCAGGGAAGCATGTTTGAATGGAAATATACTGCCTTATATATATATATATATATATATATATATATATATAATGAAACAAGACCTTTAATATATAATATTGTCCAATATTAAATTATAATAAAGATGTAATATGTGGGGTGCTGAAAATCATGTGGCTAAGTGAATATTGCATTAACAATAGTTTGGAGATAATGATTTTTCCAGATACAAGTCTTACTATTTAACCCATAACATGGAGGAGAAAAGATGGATTCTTACCTTTTACCAAGGATATTTGCACATAAGTGAATATTGGTGTTTTCAGAAACAGGATACAAAGAGAAAATAAATTGCAGAACTGTGGAGAGAGAGAGAGCGCTTTTCTTTTCTTTTTTTTTCTTACCAACTTCCTGAGATACTTAACCTGATTCTATAAACTTGCTCTGTTATTAATTTCAAAGAATCATAGAATAATGTCCTCTCTACTCAATTCTGTTCATTATCTGAGATTGTATTCTTTGACTTTCTTAAAGCAGTAAGCAGGAAAAAAAATTCAGTATTGTAGTTGAAAGAGACATTTAAGGTTTGCTTTATCTCCTATCAACTTCTCTTTCCTAACTACTTAACCTAATTCTGTAAAGTTATCGCTTATGAATTTTAAGGAATCGTTTTTCTTCCTGATTGCAAGGGGATGCTCGGTTAAGTAATCTCAATATTTGCCTCTTAGACTTGTTTATCATGATTTGACATCAGATCTGTTGAGAGTTGTACATGTGAAAATAATTCTATCATTAAAATATTGGATTGCCTACAACATAAAAATGGACCAGGAGGTGAGGGACTTAGACTTCTTTTTATTTTTGGATACCCATTCTAACTCTAACTGCTGATTTTAATGGTAATATTAGCCAATTTCTTATAAGGAAACATTCTGCATTCATTGACCAAGCGGTTTGTACTACTTTTGGTTGAAATTTATAAAATCTTTTTCATAAAACATTTACACAGAAAAATAGGTTTCACAAGTGCCATAACTAATCACTCTTTTCAGTATTGATGAGAGGTTTCCTTCCTAACCTTTTATTTGAAGTCATGTGGAAGGTCAACATTTTTATGTCATTATTTTCACTTTAAGTTACATGTACATTCCATTTTAGCTGATGCTGAAAGACTTTGTACCCTGATTAAATAATCTTGTGGCATATTTATGACTGGATGTTTTTTTTGGGTTTTTTTTTTTTACATTAATATTCACTGTGTACAAAGCCCAAGAGCCACTCTAGATAGAGGGTTACAGAGTAAGAGATGCAGTTTATGGGGATATGTGGAGAAGATAAAAGTTGACCATAGAGTTGAACAAGTTAAGATTGTAGCATTTGTGGGAAGAAGCTGCTCAAGTAGAACTTACACCTCACCAATGAAATACAAATGAGGATCGTTTGCTACAATGTGTATATTGGTATGATTGTTCTTAGCTGTGAAGATTAGTACTAATGGAACTAACGAATGTAGAGCAGCAAGAAAGTGTAACATAGAATCCATGTGGCAGTATTGTCTTCTCTTACTAAAGAACTATTTCTTATAATAGTACTTAGATTAGTGACCGCTTGGGAATACCAGGTGTTTGGATGTGCGAGTGGTGTAAGAGATAACAGCTCAGAATTGGAAACATGAGAGCCATGATCCAATATTGGTAAATCATCATTATCTCAAAAAAAATTCTTGCAATCTAAAAATATTTTTTTCTGGCTTAAAATAATTTGCAAAAGGTTGATAAGCTATAAAAAAAAAAAAACCAATGTGCAAATGTTCCTAGTAGAGCCAAAATATCTCCACTTTATTAATAATTTGTATACAGATATTGGGAAAAAACTGGCACTTTTATAACTTCTGGGTAAATGGTAAATCAATGATTCAAAAAAACAATTTCCTCATGATGATGATGATGGTCAAAGTAATGATTTCCCAGGAGCAACTGACACATTATTTTCTAAGAAATGTCTTTTACTTTTTCTTTTTTTTCTTTTTTTTTTTTTTCTTTTTTTTTTTTTTTTAAGATCCTTCCTCTGTTTAAGAGATTTCAAGTGGTATTAAGATTATTGAAGTCAATTTTTGGTTAAGGCTTTAAAATGGTCATTTTAATATATATATATATATATATATATATATATATATATATATATATATATATATATATATATTCCACTTGTAAGAAATTTAACTTTCAGATAACACAACAGTTTTGTCTCTGGCAATAATAAACAATACACTGATGATAGCATTCCTATGTCAAAAGTACTTGGAAATAAAATAAATATGTATCAACACAGTGATTTTCTCTCATCCTTCAATAATGACACCTAAAATCTTATCCACAAATATGAAAGGATCCTATTGAAAATAAAGAGGAAACAACATGTCTAAATTATTCAATAAAACATGCTTATATATATATATATATATATATATATATATATATATATATATATATATATATATATATATATATATATATATATATATACACACACACAGCAAAGCGGGAGGAAGAGCAAATATTTAAAAATAACATGACAAAAAAATTAAACTTTTTAAAATATTTCAAGGACTGGTTGTGTGGTTTTTTGTTTTATATTTTTTTGGTATATATTTATAAATGCTTTCAAAATATATGTTTTTAAAGTTCTGATTAAATTTTGGCAAATAGGATAAACGTGCCCACAGTAAGATGGAGTATCAAGTTTTTTTTTCCCCCCACCCCTGACACTGCTTTTTTAACTACCTTCACTCTTTGGCAATGTTTATTGTTTTAAAAAGTGAGGATTAGAATTGGAATAAAACCTAAACATATGAAAGTAAGTTTATACATTTTATTTGTTGTTGAGAATTGACAACATAAATAATAAACTATTTACATTATTTACATTGTTCGGACTGTTAACCTCCTCTTTACTGCCATATTCACTGGGATAAATTGTTCTAGTTCCACGTGCCATGCCTCTTCCAGATGTCTTAATTATCTCCCTTTTATCTCGACTCTACAAGTTTTTAAACCAGTGGACGAAATAAAGGGTTCAGTTCAAAATTCCAACCACCTGAAGAAGGCTGGAGTGTACAATGTCCAGAACATTGTGAATATGGCAATAAAGATGAGTCCAAACAATGTAAATAATTACAATACCTCATCTCAGAAATATAGACAGATAAACAGTATTTATTTATTAGATTTACACTATTTAATATATTATTTATTGGAATAGTTGGCAAAATATCGGCTAATTGCCAACTGAATGAAACTTTATAAAATGACAAATAAGGGATTTCCTTATAACTGGTTCACATATTTTAACAATTTAATGTTTACAAATTTATGTATAAAAAATTGTTTTCACAGTTATCTCCTTATAAATTGGAAAATGATAAATATTGCATTGCATTAGTTTTTAGAAAGTTGTAAATATAAAATTATTCTTGTAAATAAACAATCAAATGAATAAATAGTGTTTAGTATTTATGTTGTCAATTCTCAAGAACAAAAGAAATAAAAATGTCTAAATTCCCTTTCATCATATGTCTAGGTTTTATTCCAATTTTAATCAATACTTTTTAAAAGAATAAATATTGCCGAAGACTGAAGATAATTAAAAATGTAGCATCGGGGGGGGGGGGGAAACATCCTTATCCCTGTTTGTCAAAATTTATCCCTCACCAATCCCCAGATTATTCAAGATTCAGTGGTGTTTTTGTTATCACAATATTTCCGCAAACCCATTACACAGTTGTCGTTGAGTGATAATATTCTTCTAAAAATTCTAGAGAACATCTTTAATGATAAATGCTTTGGAATGTGTGGCATGCTCACTGCTTTTGGTCTGAAGTCTATTCTTAATTCCTTGAAAGAAGTTGATGAGAAACATTGCAAAAAATTATTTCTTCTGGAGCAGCTGACAAGATATTTGACATAAATAGCATCACCTGTTGACAAATTCTGTAAATACTTACATTGTACTGAGTATAATGTCATTTAATTTTTCCACTTTGGTAAAGGACTCTACTTGTATAGACTTACGGGCATACAGTGTTTTAACACAGGTTCCCGTATTACCACTGAAGTTAAGCAATGTTGAGCCTGTTCAATACTTAGATGGGTGATTGCTTGGTAAAACCAGGTGCTGTAAACTTGGATGTGCAGGTGGTGGGATGGATAAAAGCTCAGAATTGTTAATTGAAGAGCTGAGTTTTAATTTAAGTTCGATTCATTATATTTACTTATGCACAAATACGCTTGGGAAAAGTATGAATCCTCCCCTCATCTATGGATTAATTAGTAAGACTTGTATCGCTAAATTATTATTATTGCCAAAACAATTCTTACAATCTAAAAATATTTTCTGGCTTTAAGTAACCTGCAAAGGGTTGATAAGCCATCAAAAATGAATGAATCGATGAAATACTGATTAGCTACACAAGCATGTCTTTTAGATTTATTCACATTCTCTGGACCATAAATGTTTAGAAACTACCCTGACCACAAAGTGAGGATTCAGTTTAGGTATTGATTGTAATATAGAATTAATTTCCCCTTTTATGTCCACATTATCATTTCTTGTTTGTTTGTCAAATTTTGATTAGGTATGAACCCACCTCTTTCTCCTCCAGCTATGGATTAATTAGTAAAACATATCACTAAACTATTATCTGAAAAAAAAAAATCTTTGAATCTAAAAATATTTTCTTGGCTTTTTTCTGCTAAGGGTTGATAAGCTGTATAAAACGAATCAATCAATCAAGTTCTATATATTATTATTATTATTATTATGGTAATATTTGTTCATTTTTTTTTTGCTGGTAAATGGAATTTAGACAATTCTTACAAACATTCTGGAATTGGTAATGTCTACAAAGAAACACTGTATACATAGTTCTGAGAAATTTCAGTATTTTTACAAGTTTCTGGTCTTTTTATTCAACCAGAGAATTTGATTCCAGACATTTTGAAGATGAAAGCAATGAATGAAACGATTGTCCTGGAATGCCTGACAAGATATTTTACTGATATGACGTCATATAATGACATTGATAGGAGGAACGTCAGGGATAAGAAATCACTTTTTAAAAAAAAAAAAAAAAAAATTCCTGACTCTGAGCAAAAAGAATTTAAAAATGTTCCTGTCCTGAATGTGTAAAAGACGAAACAAGTTTGAAGAATTAACACATTGATTTAGAATTTGCCAGTTAACATACAATACACTAATTCTTGTTCAAAAATAACAAATAACCAGGCTATGAACAAGTAGAAACAGGAAATGCTGACTTCTATGATGGACATTCTTTCGTTTGTCTCTGTAGAGATGGCACTAGTCTTTAGTGGGGTGACTATTTGTAGATGTGTTGGTAGTACAGCTGGTAGTTTTGCTTGTAGAAAAAATAAAAACCAAAATGACAAGAACAAGTGTCCTAGTTTTAGTGAGCATTAGACTAAATACAAGTCTGTGATCTTCGAGTGTAGGTGTGTCTCTTAAATTGTGTGTATGTGTAAGATAGAGAAGTAAAGAATTCAGTGTGGATACAGTCTTTCTTTTAAGGATATGTATATGTGGGTTTGTCTGTAGACCTTTTCACCCTTGTTGTGAATAATAGCACTAGTTGTCATTGGCGCCACCGTTTCGGGCATCCTTAAACTTTTATTGGCACAGCTTTTGGTGCTTGTAGCTTGAGTGTTTTATTTATTTACTTTTTTTTTAATATTATGATTTAAAACCATATCAAGTTTCTTCAGCACTTGCATATGGAAAAGCGTAGACATGATGGAATCTTGTACGGTAACGGCACATCTGTATATAATTCAGTTGTTTGTCAGTAAAGGTACGTTCAGTCATTATTAGTATATGTGCATGTCAAATATATAATAGTGGTCTGCATAGTGTGTACTATAATGAAAAAGTTAGTACGAATCCTGAGTGGTAGACGTACAGCATACATATAAACAAGTTTCATATATTACCAACTGTACTAAAATGCTTGCTTTCTACTTTATATTTGTAAAATGTATATTGAGAAATTATACAATTTTGTCCGTAACACTTGCATTAATTACTGACCACTGACAATTCATTTAATAACCATATTCTATCAGTAATGCTGACTACTGACAATCTCTTTCTTCTTGGGTTTTAAATACATTTCAATAGTAAATTCCTTAGCATGCATTTATATTTTACAAGTATTTTATCAGTACTGGATGTATGGTGCAATGAAAAATCAGAGAGCAAATTTTAATTCCAGTTGAGTTTGTTGCTTTCACATGTACAAATACCCTATCTCCCCCACCAGCTATGGGTTAAATAGTACAATTTGTATTTGGAAAAATGGTTGCTATTCACTCACAAAAAAAAAAAAAAAATATTACAATCCAAAATATGCTTAAAGTTTAAAATTTAGTTCTTAGAATTGTTTTTTCCAGAATTGTTAGTAAAAATAAAAAAAAATGCCATGATAGTAGTAATGTCAGTGGGGTATCAATACAACCAAACTGAAACTTTTCTTAGGTCTGTGGTGTTCAAATATTTCAGCATTTGATTTATTGTCATCAAAACTGTCATCAAATTAAATGAATGTTGTCTTGTGGTTGTTTCAGAAATTTCAGATTCTTTGGTGAAAAGAAAATATAAATTTGCTTTAATTGAAATTATAATTATTTTATATTCATTTTAATTTTAATTATTGTATAATTGCATGCTAACATAGAAAAAATAAAATTACTTCTTTAAAGACATGAAACTTAATTCATTTTTTTAAGTTTAGAGGAAAAAAATCACTGTGATCCCAAACTTTTGATCAGTCATGTATATATTTTTAAAGAATTGATGGATTTATTTTTGAATTGACATATTTTTATTACTTCAGACATTATTTATGGTGGATACTCGTATACGAGTAGATGCACCAGTTTTTTTATTTGTTTTTTTAATAGTGCTTTTTGTCTACTGTCCTGTGCACTTGAGAAAACTTAATAACGAAAATGAGTCCTCCAGCAGGGTTTGAACCTGCATCCTCTAATTCAGGATAAACCACCGTCTGATTACTCAAGCTAATCCCTGTTGCAAACGTCTGCTCAGGCACATTTTTTTAATTCAGTGCCCACAGATCCAACTGCACTTTATAATGCAACTGTGCTAAGCAGACATAAGTTATAGTTTCTGCAAGAAAGTGCATAATATGTCATGATCAGCAGTTTGAATTTTATTTTCAGGCATATGGCAAAGTTAGTTAAACTGATAACATCATGTCAGGATGCCCCCTATCTGACAAATTGATCATACTAAACATTCTAAACTCTGTGTGTGCATGTATTTATACACACATTTGTTAGCAATCATAAGGCAGGCATTAAAGATACATTTGATTTGTATTATACATAAAGTTCTTGTAAGCATATATATATATATATATATATATATATATATATATATATATATATATATGTGTGTGTGTGTGTACATATATAAACACGATCGGTGGATGACAATATATACATTACAGACACATACACACACAGTCTGTCCGTGGATGGCAATATATATATATATATATATATATATATATATATATATATATATATAGACATTCAACATCATCACTTGATAAGACACTGGAGGTGTTGAAACAAAATGGCTATTTTTGTAGTGATTTTATAACATATTTATATTATAATTTTTAAATAAATAATTATATCTGCTCTATTCTGTATTGAGCACTCTTTTAAGAATAGTAATTGTTGGTTATTGGAATTTATTCCATATACACCAATCATATACTTGTGTGTGTGTGTATATATATATATATATATAATGTAATAATTTGTTTGTGATATTAAGATTGGATGAATTGTTTTGGAGTATCAAAAATAAACTTTATCTGTATGTGTTGTGTGTGTATGTATATACATATATAAATACACACACACACATACAATATAAAAAAAATTACTTAATTTTTACTAGTCTCATGATTAGCAGTTTAATACACTCTTGCAATTTTGTGATTGCTAGCACAATACTCAGGCAGTGGAAAAGAACAAAATTTTTCTGGGGGGAAAAAAATATATATATTCTCACAAAGATATCAATTGTTTCTTATGAAATTTGTTTAGCTCCACAATTAACCATTTATTCCCACCACCACAACTAAACCCGGATCTTCTGGCTTTAATAATTTACAGGCCTTGTCCGTTATCATCACTGCTATAAAAATGATAAATATTTTATACTGTTTGACATACGCTTTTCTCATTTACAAATAATATTTACTGATGTGAAATAAAACCAATATTTTTTTCTTAAAACTCATATCAAGTTTTCACCGGAATTTACTTTCCATTGAGTGGTCATTTTGTTTTTTAGTAGTCGTGTGTGTGCGTGCTCAGTGTTCCAAAGGTCATGATGTAATTGGTGCAGTATTTCTCTTGTGTAGGGGGAAAGGAAGTTTAATACAATGCCTGTTTAAATTTTCCATCAGCTTTTATTAAAAGATGTTATATTAGAAGCAGAATTCACACTTAAATTCTTGGATTCTCATAGCAAAAATGTTTGTTGTGAAGAAGAATTGTCCTTTGCCTGGTAAGCAAGTGATATGAAGTGGTCACAAATACATTATTAAAAAAATATCTTTTTAATTAAAATATATTTGTGTGTTTATTTGTGCCAAAAATGAGTAACCAAAAAACTTTTAGATTTTAAGCTGAATTTTTTTTTTTTCTTCATATTCAATGAATCATTTTGTCAAATTTAATGACGGAATAGAAATTTGTATTAAAAATTATTTCCTATGTTTTAGTTTCCTACAAAACTAGATGTAGGAAAATGATAAAAAGAAGATTGTGTTGTGCCAAGTAGGAAAGCCTTCTTACCTCAACAGTTAGCATGTAATATCCTTGCTTTTATTTGGGCTTAAAAACCTTTAGTAAATACACAACTACTTCAACTATGAGGTAACCACTTCATCCTTATTTGTTAGGTTTCTTATTTTTTCATCTTCTGTTCCTTTTTTTTAAAAATTGTTTTTTTTTTCTTTCTCTCTCTCTCGTATGATGAATATTTTTGACCTTGTTGAACTTTGTTTCTTTTTATTTGAATACATTAAACTATTTCAGCCCTGAGATCAGTTAGTTAATTCAAGTTAGTACTCATTCATGAGCTTGTCATAATAATATCAAAATATCCCAAGAGTTATTGAGGTAGTTGAACAGATTGTTTTTTATTACCGTAGTGTTTTGACCAATCTATTCCCCAGCCTTCTTCCACTGAATGCTTTTCAAGAAAAAGTCTAGGGAATATCAAACTGCATAAATATAGAACAGTTTGCACCATACAGATTTCTATGAATAAATTAACCCAATTTCTTGTTTTTATACCCAATGCAACAAAAAAATTAAAAAAAAACAAGCTATTCCATACCAACTATACATATAAAGAAGGCTGTAGAATGGGACACCGAAAATATTGTGTTAACAACAGCCACCTGGACAACGAGTTCAGTAAGCCAAACAACTCTTGGAATGTTAATGACTTTTATCAAAATCATGGAAGAAAAATGCATATTTACATTAAATGGTTTGGGGATATATTTTTTTGCATATATGTCTAGCATTGGTTCCTGTATTTAATGATATCACAATTAGAAGTTCAATTTCCAGGCCAAGTAGTACAAACATAATCTTCGCAAAAACAGAGAAACAATGAGTAATATTAAAAAGAATAAGATGAGATATCCCTAAAACCAGATGTCAGAACAAAAACAATCTATAGTTGTAGATTAAATAAAGGGCTCAGTTTCGATCGACAGAAGAAACCAGTAGAGCACAATGGCTAAAAGAAACGAGTAATAATAACAAAGATAAGGATATTAGACTGTAGATAACTTCTCATCCCAGAAATTCAGACTGAAATTATATGTATTGTTTATAATATTCACTAATTGTGTTGTGCTTTTGTGTAATTGTTGTTAAGTGGTAAAATTACTTAGATAAGAATAGAAAGACTAAGTGTTCAGCAAAAATTGCAAGTGTTGGATCTGTTGAAAATCCTGTCAGTGGCTGAAGTAGCTTGTAAATTGGGGTGTGGCGGGGAATAAGTCTTGTATCCATGCGCAATGAAGCAAAGAAAAAATGAAATTGGCAGAAGTGTTCATGTTTCCTCTGCAAGGTCAAAAATGGCATCTGAGGTTCATGAAAAAAATGGTTTGTAATGACTGAGAAAGAATTAAATGTGTGGCTAGAGAACATAGTGCCAGAGCATACTCATACTGATGGGATGAAATTTCCATGAAAATGGCATTTAGTGGGGGGTGGTGTTATACAAGAGTACCAAACAAGGGGCCATGATTTAAGGCTTGGAAGCATCTTACTAAGGTACTATGCAGCAGGTAATATGTTCAAAATGTTCCCATACCATCACTAAAGTTAAACAACGTCTAACCTGGTCTGTACCTAGATCGGTGATCGCTTGGGAGAGAGTACCAAGTGCTGTAACATGGATGTGCAGGTGGTGTAATGGATAATGGCTTAGAATTGTTAATTGGAGAGCAGAGTTTCAATTCCTGTTGGGTTCACTATTTTCACTTACATACAAATATCCTTCAACAAATTATGAATCCACCTCTTCTCCCCCCAGCTATGGGTTAATTAGTAAAACTTATATCACTAAATCATTATTACCGCCAAAAGAAAAAAAAATTCTTACAATGTAAAAATATTTTCTGACTTTAAATAACCTGCAAAGGTCTGACAAGTCGTAGAAAACTAATCAATGAAATACTGATTAGTGCCACAGGCATTTCTTTTAGATTTATTTACATTGTGTGAAATATAAATGTATAGAAGCTACCTTGGCCACAAATTGAGGGATCAGTTTATGTATTGATTGTGATATAGAATAAATTTCTTGTTTGTTTATCAAATTCTGATTAGATATGAACCCACCTCTTCCTCCTCCAGCTATGGAATAATTAGTAAGAATTATATCACTAACATTATTATTTCAAAAAAGAAAATTAACAACCTAAAAATATTTTCTGGCTTTAAATAACCTGCAAAGAGTTGATAAGCCGTAGAAAATGAATGAATCAATCAATATATGATCAGGTGTAGTGTACAGTATCAATAATCCTCGTGCTCACATGAACAAATGCAAAAGTGTGTCGACCATATTCAAGCAACATAAAAAATATTTTCTATCCATTACTTTATTGAACCCACCATTGCTTTTTATCTTTAAGGAGACTTTTATTTGAGCTTTGACAATGCTTTCAACCATCTTGAATCTGTGATGAATGAGAATAAAGATATTGAAATGTTATTCCCACCTCCATAAACATCACCCACTGCAGCTACAAGGCATCATAAAGTGTGTGCATCTATATCTGACTTACCTTTCCTAGGATTCATGTTGCACTTGTTACATCCCTAATTTGCAGCATCATGCATTTATGCAACACTTTCACAATTGAGCTTATTACTAAGCTTGTTGATGCCTAAAGATCATGACGGTCAATGCTTAAAGCAAAGGTTAGTTATAGAATGAGACAGATACTCACTTCAAGGATTTCCCTCCAATCAGTGGAGAAGTGAAAGAGATTCTGCAAGTTTCCATGGAATATCTTAGGGAAGGCTTCTGACTTGATCAAAGAAGACCTTAGATAACACTTTGAAGAGGCACTGAACTCCTTATTGGGTGGGGGGAGACCTGGAAGAATTGCTGAATCTGTTGACAAAAGAAGAAAAGGCTGAATAAGTAGTGGCCCATTCAACACTGTAGGCACTGGTAAAATTTGCAGCAGTTTTTCACTAGGCCCAAATTTTCAAGGCTATGATCAATGAATTACGACCATTTGATAAAAGCCCATGTTATCACAGCTGCCCTAGAGCCACTTTGTTTTTATCCTGGAAGGACTAACAAATTTAATTTTGTCTAGGTCTTATATGAGTTTGTTTTATTTTATATTGCAATATACAGCATATTTGGGTGTCTGTAAGTGTCAAATAAGCACAAATGTGCCTGAACAGGTGTCTTCTACAGGGATTGGTTAGCTGCCATAGCAAGAGGGTGTGCTCAAAATAAGTAGTCCAACATTATCCTTTGAAGAGTTGTTTGGACTATTGACCTTTGACCACATTGATTTTTTTTTTTTTTTTTTTTTTTCTTTTTTTTCTCTGATATTTCAGCTAATCAATTCTGCAACCCTTTTTTCAAATACACAAATGTATATAGAGAAGTGGTGTGGGGAGTCTTCTCCCACATTTTCATTTTTATTTTTTTTTATTTTTTTCTTGGTAATACCAAATTTGTGTCCTGTTTGTAATTTTAATTACATTTTTTCTTAATTTCTCTCTTATTCTTATATACATAAAACCACAGTTAAAATAGAAAAAAAAAATCCTCTTTTACTGCAAGCCAAGCTCAAAACATAACCACAAGGGTTGGGGTGGTAAATGTGTCACCGCCTGCCTCTTGTGTCACAATGCTTTTCTTTGTCAATCAGCAATGTGATGAGAGCAGGAAGGCAAAAGAAAACACATGAAAGTCAGGCGCTTGTAACTTCTTTTTCATATTTATTATTCATTGTTTGCCTCCTTCTCTGTCTCCATTCAGTTTAGCGTTCTAATCTTTTACCAAATATAGGCATGGCATCTTGTCGCCTCTTAAGACAATTACTACTGCACTTACCAACTTTCTCCTTCCTCCCCCCCTACACACACACTTATTATCTACATAAGCACACCACAATTCCATTACTCAGTTTATAAAGTGAGGCTGAATGCAATTTTTTTTTTTTATAGGTTTCTCTTATGCACCCACCTCCACTGCTTCTCCCCCACC